>OX328131.1:23517619-23957619 GCA_946811695.1 Gonocerus acuteangulatus | reverse complement strand
GAATTGGAATTTTTCGGCAATTTATCCTATTTGTCTGTTAAAGGCCACGGCCTACAAACTATTCGATGCAGTAGTTTATTTAAAAGGGACCATTTCATGCCCAGATGGCCTTTATGCGCTTTTCTAGTTTTTATTCATCTATTTCCAAACAACAACTCAATCCCATAGAGGCTCCACAAATACACACGCAAGAAAAAATATTCCACTTCATATCTTACAAGTAAAAACTTCTAGCGTCCACCATCATAATTTTTATTTGCATTCTACGAAGCGACGCTTTCAGAAGCTTAGCTACATTATCAGTACGTCTTGCACATAAAACATTGAATAATTTAAAATATAAATTAAATTTAATATTCAACAGATACTATACAATGATGTATTTTATAATAAAGAATGATTTTTAATGAACATTTGTCATACGGTTTTAACAATATTTGTCAAATATTTGAGTTTGATGATATTGTCGAGGCCAGTTTGGTTCAGTGGTTGAGCACTCGACTTATTTTCATGAGGATCCGAGTTCATTATTCATGGACGAACTAAATATTTTAATCCGACAGACGAATGACTAGTATCGTCATTCGAGGGTCGGAATGTGGCCGTCCCCGGGCACATCCAGCCTTGAATGGTCAACTGCAATACCTTTATAGTATTGGCTTCTTTCGGCTCTCATAGCTTGTTACGGTTTTGATTTTAGCATTGAACACGCTTTAGCTTGACCTAACCATCTGAAAACGTTACACGGGTGTGGAACGAAAATTCGACCCGGAAGTAGCGCCAAAACAGTTCTTATCAAATGCAGTTAATAGGAGGCATTCCAGCTGATGGGAGGTATTTCAGCAAATGTTAGATGTTCCGTCTGATGGAAGGTATTTCAGTTTATAAGAGGTTTTTCGGCTCATAGAGGGTATTTCAGTTTATGGATGGTGTTTCTGCCGATGGTAGATGTTTCAGCTGAAGGGAGGGATTTCAGTTTATGAGTGGTGTTTCTGCCGATGGTAGATGTTTCAGCTGATGGGAGGTATTTCAGTTAATGGGTGGTGTTCCAGCTGATGAATGCCTGCTAGTTTTGTGAATAAGAAGGTAACTCGGCGCTAATGACCGAGATGTAGATGCGCCGTAAAAAAAAAGAAGAAAAAAAAAAAAAAAAAAAAAAAAAAGAAGGTAACCTAGAGTAGTCCAAAAGGTGTAGGAAAGGCCACAGATTTCCACTGTTTAGAAAAAGAGTTTCAAAAAATAGTACGTCAAATAAAAGTGCAACTCATACAGTTTTGTATGTTTGCACATGTGCACGCAATCATTCCGCCGCCAGCAGTTAGAAAGCGCAAGACGGCGACTTCTCTTTACTAGGAAGGAAAGGTGGTGACTGGCGAACAGCTCACCCAATTTTGATCATTGTGGTACCAACAAACAAATCTATTTGAATTGCTTTTACACTTCGTGGACCATTTATACCTACTTTAACCCCGACATTCATACTTAAACACCCTGCATATACCTACACACGTCTGTTTATGTCTTCATTTAGCTGGACTAACATGCCCTAAATTTTATATAATATTTTCCTTACTTGCTCTATCTACCTTAGAACAAATGGACCCTAAGACGCTCTTATTTTAAGTCGTAAATCTATCACTCTAAACGTTCCGAAGAGTATTTTTAAACTTTATCTGCCATTAAACAGTCTCATTCAGACATTTTTTTCCAGTAGCTGATCTCAATCAAGGAGCTTTATGGTCGACAGAAGAAGCGGACCTGGAGCAAGGAGAAGGTAAGACAGCTGTCGTCGGAGGATTGAAGCCGACCAAGGAGAACGGGGGACAGTGTCCCGGCGACGTGATGTAGAGGGAGGCGGTGTCTTTGATCTCGTCCACCTACCGGTTACAAAGTGAAATCAACTGAGGACGTGATCCAACTCCAAGATGAGCCGATGGTTCTCTTCCCACCAGGCTCACTCCGGCAGACATCTGACTCCAAGGGGAACATTTTCAGCCAGTATCCAGTCCGGTGAAGTACGGGGACTGTACGATATTAGAACAAGAAGAGAGGATCAACCCCCATTTACCCAGACACATAAATATTCAGGTTTACCGAAGACCTAATTCGGGAAATATTGGCCTTTTTAGACTTAATTAGGTACTTACGTATTAGCGTCAAAGCAGGTTAAAGAGGCGGGTGTCGTTCAGAGATCTGGATCATGGATAACGCATTTCTATTGGTCAATCACTATTAGAGATATCATCTATTGTGTTTATAGTAGCCACCTTGTTCCTTTTGTCTTTTTAACGCAATTCATTTGTGCTTTATTTACCCACGCAATTGTTGTTTTTTTAGTTGCGCGATTTCAGTTTTTGTGCGAGATAGCGACAACAGAATAGCTAGGATGAAAGCTACTGTTTCGAAGCGATGCGAAATCGTTTATCAGTCCATTATCCAGCGAAAAACCATCCTTGATCTATATTATCAAGGAGTTGGATTGACTAGAGTTTTGATATAACCTGTAGCGAGCGGAAACGCATAGCAATTATGCTATTAAAATAAGTGCTACGCGTTTTCGCTAGCTAAAGGTTATGTCATAACTCTAGTTAACCCAAATCGTTGATAATCCCGTCGCCATATTGGCAAAAACTGATTTGACTCCTTGATCCAGCTCTCTGAGACCCGACTCTTTAACCTGCTTTGACGCTAATACGTAAGTACCCTTAATTACCTACATTGAAAAAAATAATGTTAAAAATCATACATGCAAAAACTTAAATTAACCGGTTCTCAGAGATCTGGATCATCACCGGGTCAGAGAGCTGGATCAAGGTGTCAATTCAGTTTTTGCCAATAAGGCGTCGGGATTATCAACGATTTTGGTTGACTAGAGTTTCAATATAACCTTAAGCGAGCAGAAACTCGTAGCACAAATTTTAGTAGCATAATTCCTAATAGTTAGCTAATCGTTTCCGCTCGCTCAAGGTTATATCGAAGCTCTAGTCAACCCAATTCGTTGATAATATAAATGAAGGATGGGTTTTCTGTGGATAATGGACCTATATGCAATTTAACATCGATTCGAAACAGCCTACTTTATCCTTGCTATTGTGTTGTCGCCATATCAGTCCCGTAACAGGCCTCAAGGGCCCTGAGGGGCAGATACTAGATAGAGGTATCTGATTCATGACCATACAGCACACTAGGGAGATAGTGTGGTCAGCACTATGCTCCGGCGTTGTCGCCATATAAACTCCAATAAATACGCCAGGTAATACTGTAACAACAACTAAAGGCACACCAATGTTCAAATGAATTGCGTTCTAAATTAAAAGGGAACAAGACGGTTACTATAAACACAATGCATAATAGAACTGCTCATAGGAATAGACCAATAGAAATGCGTCATCCAGGATCCAGATCTCTGAACGAGACCAACATCTTTAACCTTAAATTAACAGAATGGTTTATATTGTAAGCCATATATTTTGTAAATAAACATTGACAATTACAGTTTGTTAAAACCTTAACGCAAAAAAACATCAAACTATTACATAAATAGGATAATACACACAAGCCAAAAGAAACTGATTAATTCAAGATGTACAATTTGATATATACTGGGCGTATCAACCTTTCAGGAGATGATAATAGACTTGAAATGCAACAAAAAAGGTCATATAAAGTATGGAGTAAATTCAATTTTTTTTTTTTTTTTTTTATGTCGATCATGCTTTTTTATGAATAAGTATTGATTACTCAAAAACTGTTTATTGTAAATAAAATCCTATCAAACCTTCATAAAGTAAATAAAATTTCCTCTGAGAAACGAAAGGTTGGTATGTTCATTTTAAAGGGGTTCTAGGTTGATTCCATAAACCAAATTCAGGTTGTTCATAGAATATTTGTTTTTCGGGGATTTTTTGCTCTGTCCCCTGAAGGTTTCAAACTCCTCCACTTTAAAAAAAAAACCTATCCGTTTAATAACCTTTAATTGCCTAATACGGTGGCTGACGGTTGCTTAGTTGGTGAAACACGCTAAAAAACGCATTATTTTTCCACAGTGGTCTAGTTTTCTATCGATCTGCATATATTATCCCATTTGTTGACAAACGGCTGATAAGATGCACAAGATAGAAATAAAATTCCGCCGTAATTGACAGAAGAAAGACAGTGAGTTTGAGAATTGCGATGACAGATCCCGATGACAAATCGGAAAACACTTAGGGAATGACAGAATCTCCCGACAGCCGTCTCCATAATCCCATTACGATACTTGGCAGAGCCCCTCCCCGTCTCCCAATCCCATCTGACAGTGCGGCAAATTAAAAGGGACTCCTCAATGCGCGTACATAATCCCCGACAGAGACGCGCAGTCACGCCCGATCAGGCGAAATGCGTCCGTGGGCGTGCGTGCCGTCGGGAACACTTTTAAGATTACCAGCTCGGAAGATGGCACCTCCTCTAATCCTGTTTATTTCACATTTATATAGATTAGGAGCGGCAAAAAGGGGGAGAGAGAGATATATCCCGCGGGAGATCAGAGTGTGATTTTGAAGAATGTTTTCGAGCCGGGGAAGAGAAAGAGGATTTAATCAGTCAATATTGACCTTAGGGACTAGTCTGTAGGGGGAAGTCTGTTTGATATATAGTCTAGCTGTAATGGCTGTATCAGAGAGTGAATACTTCATTTCTCCTTGTGTCTTCCTCAGGGATCTGAGTCACTAGTCTGTGTCTTCTCTCAGGATTGCCTCATCCACTTACGTACAACAGCTGGTAGGGCGTCACTTTATATTAGATACATTAACAGAATCTTTCATCTGAGGCGAAAGGGCTTTCTGGAAATCTGGTCCATATCGCTTTCAATCAACGGACATTTCCCTTAGATTTTTCCTTTCTAAAATAAAATTTACAGCGAAATACCGACGGACATTTGTTTGTTTTTGAGTTTGGGCCAGTAAACGGGAGAGCTGTCGCAATTTTTGTTCATTCGCCAAGAAACCTGGCATACACCACTTCCATTGCAAAAGAAAGAATGTGTTAATCAGCGAGAACAAATCATACCTATATATATATATATACGGTGAAAATAAATAAAATCAGTCCATTTCGAACAGAGTAAGACCCGATTACTTAAGTATCCCGATACATCTTCATACAATTTAGTTTTTCGTTTGATTAAGTTCACATTTGTTTTGTTGTTTATTCTAAGATGTTATATTTTATTTTATCTACTTTTTTTCCCTCTTTTCTTTTGTCTATGCAGTTATTTTTTATTCTTTTCTGTTTATATCCTCCACCCTTTTTTTCTTTCATATTGAACTATTTACTATATTTCAATACTCTTATTACCCCCCGCCCCCTATCAGCTCAACATAGCATTAATACAGTTAAAACCTCGAGCCAGTCGTTAGATAAAATACAACATTACTTACATATACTGCACAGCATGAACAAAACAACGACACTATTCTGGATACCAGCCCACTCAGGAATAGCGGGAAACGAAGCAGCCGATAAAGAAGCAATAGAGAAAATAGAAATTTGGGACACCCCTGTGCAGCTTGTCTACGAAGAATTCGAGATGAAGACATGATTGATTTGTACAAACTCGAACAAGCAAGCTCAAAAGAGTCAAAACCACAACAAAGTTATGCAGAAGTGCAGAAAGAGAAAACCGAAGGGAGGAAGTGGTAATAACTCGATTTCGAATAGGCCACAGTCATATGAGATATAGCCATCTCATTAAAAAGAATCTTCATCTCTATGTGAACCATGCTCTCAAGTTTTAACCATATGTCATATAATGGAGGAATGTCCGGAATATGAAACAATATTCTGGCAAATAAATATATCTCGGATTGTAGCAAAAGCTCTTAATAATTGTCAGCAAAAATCTGCAGTATTATAAAACGCTGTAAATGATCAACAAAAAATAATAAATAATTTAAAGAAAAGTGATTTCCAAATAGGAAGAAGAATAAATAAAATAAGCTCTCATTGCAAGTGGTAAGGTATTTAACATGTGCACAACACACACAATCACAAATTTGAAACTGACATAAATAGATTCTAGGGCGTAATAACCTTGCAGTTGCTCGCCCAAATAAATTCACGCCCTACCATGCCCGTTAAACAAGATTATAGGATTTAATATTTGTTATCATTGCTGAAGAATGCGCTACGTTTGCTCAACCCCTAAGTTACGGATTTATTTACAATTTGGTCCTGCTTCCTATAAACTGGAGGAACATATGTTTAATAATTTATCGAAATATTATTTCTAAAAACTCCCACAAATTTATTTATATATGGAGTGTTTTGATCGGACGAGAGTTTGGCCTAGAGCTGATAAAATGTTTGCTTGTAATAAGGAAGGATACGGCGTGACGTTGCCGAAGAGCGCCTAACAGCACTATTAGGCTAAACACCCTATTAGGCGCTGCGTGTAGGCGCCAGGATCCGAGACTAAACACATCCTTCCAGCATCCTGATGACGGTTTAACGAGCGCACTCCGTCGGGCGCCGTCGGTCGGGAGAAACCTACCACCTTCTGGCCCTCCCGTGGTTTTAGTATCACAACATTCGGGGAAGATTTCGAACCCACTTGTAGCACTAATGCGAGATTCTGGTTTCTACGGTCGGCTCAAATCAACTGACGGAAGTTATCAGTTTACCAATACAGTAGAGCTGATTTTTTTTCTGTGGGGCAAAATTCATTTCCTGTGCACTGAATACGTCAGGGAATAATTGGGATTCGGCTGAGAAACAACAAGAACATTTTTGTAAAAATATATATTCTGAACGTTTCCGTATGCTCTTCGGAAGCCTTCTTTAGCCAAAAATACAAAACCAAAACTCATAATTAATAAAACAACAATATGTTCGATCGACAGCATATAAATCGCTGTAAAAAATTGTTTGTGTATAATAAGTAACAATAAATTATAAAAAGGCAGGTGAACAATAGTTTTTCATAGAATTTAGTTAAGAGCATAGATAGATTTGTCAAAAACAACATGGTAAAATGACGTAAGTACAGATGAACAAAGAAATAATTATGTTTGCAATTTTTATTAATTCTCTATAATGTTTTGTTACTGATTTGACACACAAATATGTTTTATAACCGATGGTTATGTGGTGATCTAACATATTGCATTTACTATTTTTAATTGACTAACGTGCAGCAATAAGGAGGTGGCTCCATTTTTGGAGATTTTCAAGTCAGAACATTATCGTGGATTAAAAAACTATCCCTATTTTCTAATACAATAAGGAAGCAGCTCTGGTAACTTCAATAGTGGATTCACAGCAACTAAACCACTGTGTCAGGTCCACTATTGGCTTTCCATGGACGTGAGAGCCAACCCCTGCTCTTAAAAAGTCCGTCACGCAGGAGCTGCATAACTAAGCACTTTCCTCAGAATTTGGGTAGTGTAGATTGCTTTCCAGAACAATTTGCTTAAAATATCCTACATAAATAAAATAAAAACATGAATAGTTCTCTTTTAAATTTGTAATGAGTAACTGATCAATTAATAATTTGCTTCCAGAGTTATGTTTACACATGGTACCTATTACACTACGTAATAAATACAAAAAACCTCATATTATCGTATTTTGATCTAACGCAGGAACAGGATACAGTCACTCTAGTGGTAGAAAGCGCTCCTTGCGGCGGCTTTGTGAACCTACGTCTGACGGGCTTTTCTATTGAAATATATTACAAATTAAACCCCCGCTTTCCGATTGACCGATTCAGCTCATTTTTACAACACTTCTTTCTCATGAGTTACCCACGACGTATACCGCGTTTCGTTACAATACAGCAGAAATTACGACCGGTATGAGTATATTAAGAATTTGGGTCAAGAGTAAACCCCCCCTTCTAATGAACCGATTTAGTTTATTTTTACAACACATATTTACCTGTAGATTACCACTACGAATACCGAGTTTCGTCGAAATATACCAAAAATCACGGCTGGTAGTGGCGAATTGGTATTGTGGGTCCGGAGTAACCCCCCCCCCCCTCCTAATGAACCGATTTAGTTTATTTTTACAACAGTTATTTACCTGTGGATTACCACTACGAATACCGAGTTTCATCGAAATATACCAAAAATCAAGGCTGGTAGTGGCGAATTGGTATTGTGGGTCCGGAGTAAACCCCCCCTTCTAATGAACCGATTTAGTTCATTTTTATATCTCACTTTCTCTCTATATTACCACTACGAATGCCAAGTTTCGTTTAAATATAACAAATATTATGGCTGACATAGTCAAATTAGTGTTTTGGGTTCGGGGTAAACCCCCCCTTCCGGTGGACCGACTTTGGTGGTTAACGAACTCGTTCAATCGTTTGCTAATTGAATGCTATATACCAAGTTTCGTGACGAAAAAACAAAAACTCTGGCCGCTATCGTGTTAACAGACACATATATATATATATATATATATATATATATATATATATATATATATATATATATATATGCATATATCTATATATATATATATATATATATATAGATATATATAAATTTTGACGGGGGTCATTTTCGGTGTCTACTAGGTAGGATCGATAAAGATTTGAAGAAATTTTTCAAAAATTCCGTCATGAGTCCAACCTCAATAGCTACTTTCCTTCGGAGGAAAGTGCTAAAACTGAGAAATACAATGCCGTAATGAGCCTCGCACTCAAATTTGTTGGAGAAAGTGATATCCCGTTACATAATGCATTAGTGTAGCTTCTTCAGAAATAATGAAGATGATGATTTGACAGAAACAGAATAAAACTGAATTTTGCATTAATTGATTTTTTTTTTTTATTTTACATTCTTTGTTTGTATTTTGATATGAGCTTCCTAAATTAAAAATTTGAATAAAAGCCAATTATTTTTCATTTTAGTTGAGTAAATCGTGAATATTGTGTTTTTTATAGGACATGGCTCAATAAAGTGGCAGCTCCAAACCAATAAACCTGACACCACCACTTTAAAAAAGTCCGTCACGCAGGAGCTGCATAACTAAGCACTTTCCTCAGAATTTGGGTAGTGTAGACTGCTTTCCAGAACAATTTGCTTAAAATATCCTACATAAATAAAATAAAAACATGAATAGTTCTCTTTTAAATTTGTAATGAGTAACTGATCAATTATTAATTTGCTTCCAGAGTTATGTTTACACATGGTACCTATTACACTACGTAATAAATACAAAAAACCTCATATTATCGTATTTTGATCTAACGCAGGAACAGGATACAGTCACTCTAGTGGTAGAAAGCCCTCCTTGCGGCGGCTTTGTGAACCTACGTCTGACGGGCTTTTCTATTGAAATATATTACAAATTAAACCCCCGCAATTGATTGACCGATTCAGCTCATTTTTACAACACTTCTTTCTCATGAGGTACCCACGACGTATACCGCGTTTCGTTACATTACAGCAGAAATTACGACCGGTATGAGTATATTAGGAATTTTTATTACAACACATTTTTATTTTTTTACAACACATATTTACCTGTAGATTACCACTACGAATACCGATTTTCGTCGAAATATACCAAAAATCATGGCTGGTAGTGGCGAATTGGTATTGTGGGTCCGGAGTAACCCCCCCCCCCCTCCTAATGAACCGATTTAGTTTATTTTTACAACACGTATTTACCTGTGGATTACCACTACGAATACCGAGTTTCGTCGAAATATACCAAAAATCACGGCTGGTAGTGGCGAATTGGTATTGTGGGTCCGGAGTAAACCTCCCCTTCTAATGAACCGATTTAGTTCATTTTTATATCTCACTTTTCTCTCTATATTACCACTACGAATACCAAGTTTCGTTGAAATATAAAAAATATTACGGCTGACATAGTCAAATTAGTGTTTTGGGTTCGGGGTAAACCCCCCCTTCCGGTGGACCGACTTTGGTGGTTAACGAACTCGTTCAATCGTTTGCTAATTGAATGCTATATACCAAGTTTCGTGACGAAAAAACAAAAACTCTGGCCGCTATCGTGTTAACAGACATATATATATATATATATATATATATATATATATATATATATATATATATATATATATATATATAAATTTTAACGGGGGTCATTTTCGGTGTCTACGAGGTAGGATCGATAAAGATTTGAAGAAATTTTTCAAAAATTCCGTCATGAGTCCAACCTCAATAGCTACTTTCTTTCGGAGGAAAGTGCTAAAAGCTTATGGACTTACTTTCATACGTAGGTGGATATGTTATGAAAAGAAAAAATAAATGGAAAAAATCTCAAGTAACTAAATTTAAAAACGTTTTCTTTAATTTTACAAAAGTGCTGCACGGCCTTCAATAATTGAAGGGGTCGGGGCACAATAGTGCCATGTAACATTTTAAACAAACTGTAGCTGCCACATGTTGGTTATTTTGTCTTTCAGTTGAAATTGTTAGGGGCAGGAAGATTAAGTAGCATAGAGAGCATGTAGTCATATTTTAGTAGCATTTGCATCATAGACTGATAGTCCCACATAATATCCAACATATAGCAGCTATAGTTAAGTTTTGTTTAAAACGTTGCTTGGCACTATTTTGTCCCTACAATTGTTCTCGTATATTTTTATGTTTCTATTAGTTTTTTTTAGCTGAAGATGGCTGCCAAAGAGCAAACGAAACGTTATAAACACATATTTTGACGAATATCTGATTGCCTTTCTTAGCAGAATCGTAACTATTCCTTGACTTATTATCACCACGAGAGCTATCTACATAAGATTAGGTATTTCAGAAAGAACGGTGACCGTACAATATTAGGGACAAAGAAGACATTAATGGACATAAACTAAATGACTTTAGACGACTTATGCTTGAATGCAAAAAAAAGTTCAACTGTCAGGAACTCCTTCATCTTAGCACTTTAATTCTAGTGTCATTTATTATTCTTGGGATAGATACAGTTAATATTTTGTGAAAAAATGACAATAGGCGTGATATAGTGGTAATACGTTTACAGGAAGTGTAGCCATCCATCCTAAGCTAAAAATATGGAGCAAAGCAAAGCGACTGTCACTGCAGCCAGCAGGACTATTAGTCACTGTGACACGGGAAGTGTTCACAGTTATCTGTGGAGCAGTGATTCACATTTCCAGCGGTAGCAGATAAACAGACTAGTGGGTAGATAGAGATGATTTGCAGCCCTATAAGCCGCTGGTAAGCTAGGCAGCCCTTTTATAAGCTACGACCTTCTGGGTGTAACGTATGGACGGCAGGGCATCGAGTTGGCTCCCGGCCCGGGCTTTATGTCTTCTAGAGGGGTCTTATCTGAGCGGTATTAGGGCACTTCTTCATATGAGACTCCCTTCTCTCAGCTGTTCTCTGCCGTATAGGGCTAACGAGCAAACCTTGAACTGTGCTGGACATACGAGTAGATATTTCCTTCAGCGCTTGAGGAGGCAGAGATTTGGAAGTAGACTCTACAAGCGATTCACACATGTGAACATGTGAAATCAGCTGCTAATACAACGAGGTAGGTTGCTGAGAACACGATACGTTCACAACAAAAAATCCAAAGAACAAAGTTATTAATCGTCGTTTCTGTCAAGTATTAGGGTTTTCTACAAATGAGACTCCCTTCTCTCAGGTGGTCTGTTCCATTTAGGGCTAACGATAGTTTGACATGGTAGAGACGATATGTGAAGTGTACCCTTTTGAAATCAGCTGTTAAAACGAAGTACGTTAATGAGAACACGATACGTTTACACCAAAACATCCCTTCTTCGTTTGAGACTCCCTTCTCTCAGCAGTTCTCTGCCGTGTAGCGCTAACGATCAAACCCTGAACTGCTCTGGACATACCAGTAGATATTTCCGGTCTTACATACAGCATACACCAAGCATACACTTTTCAAGAACTAGTAACAGTTACTCTACTGTTACTTTACTAAACTCTAGGTTATGTTTACAAAACAAGATAAATGCTTGTTTATAAAAAAGAAAATAACTTTATTTAATACTGAACAAAATAAATCATGCTGAAGGTGGCCAATATTCAAACATTGAATGCAATATTTTATGAAATAGGTCTTCCTTCTCATATCTTCTTCTCCACACAAATTCACACAAATTCTTCTCCACAACTGGCTGGATATTTAATACTTTCACATTAGATATTAACTTAAGCAAATTCATTGTTAGTGTTTTTCATGTAAATCTGATAAATGAATGCGTTGAAATACAGAATTAGGTTAGAGGTGAATCATATGTTCCAAATAATAATAAAATGAGTAACTGTTACTAGTTTTTGAAAAGTGTATGCTTATTATACAAAAGACCCGATATTTCCCTCTTCGCCAGGGGAGGTAGAGAATTTAGTTGTAGATTCTAGAAGCTCTTCACACACGTGAACCCTTTTGAAATCAGCTGTTAATAGAACGAAGCACGTTGATAAGAACACTATACGCTATAGTTTCACAGGAGACCCGATGGCCGTGAGGGTTAAGGCGTGAGCACTTAACACTCTGAGCCAAAGGTCGTGGGTTCGATTCCCACTAGGGGGTGGTGGCTTTTCTTTAGAAAAAAGAAAAGGCATCAGCCCTATCCTGCCTAGAAAAGGGTGGTAACCTATAGATAACCCGTCCTAAAATTCCTAGTTAATAATAAATGGACGTTAAAATTTAAATAAATATACTTTCACATCCAAGAAAGGAAGTTATTAATCGCCATTTCTGCCTCGTATTAGGGCTTTTCTTCATATGAGACTGCCTTCTCTCAGCTGTTCTCTGCCGTATAGGGCTAACGAGCAAACCCTGAATTACTTTGGACATACCCAGTAGATATTTCCTTCTGCGCCAGGGGAGGCAGAGATTTGAGCAGTAGATGCTAGAAGCACTCCACACGTGAGCTGTACCCTTTTGAAATCAGCTATTAATACAATGAAGTAGGTTGCTGAGAACACGATACGTTCACAACAAAAGATCCAAAGAACAAAGTTATTAATCGTCATTTCTGCCCAGTATTAGGGATTTTCTTCTTACTAGACATCCTTATCTCAGCTGTTCTTAAGGGAGGCTTAAGAAAACAACGTTTCGTTGGAATGTGTTAATAGCCCGTTCAGTTACATGGAAAAGTTCTAATCCCGCATGCCTGAAATTCTGAGGGAAATAGTCCTGACGGTTAAGACATTTGCATTTCCATTTCAATGAACCACACCGCTACTTTAAACTCAATAAAAACTGATTATGTCTCGTTTAGGTCCAGGGAAGGCTTTAAAAGGTCGGGGTACGAAGATAGTGATTAATATTTATCAATACTTAGCTAAAGCTAAGGCTAAAAACAATTTAAGCTATCGTCGGTTCAAATAGATGATTTATTTGAAGGGCAAATTTATTTATTTATTTATTTATACATTTGTGAGGACGCGACAAGGGCAATTCATCACAAAAAACTAATATATAAATACAATATTGTAAATTCCGAAGATTAATGGTATACACTACAAAGAGGCATGGTACTAAACTCTACGATAATTTTCAGGCAAGTATCAGAATAAAATAAAATTTTCCTGGAAACGTAATGATTTTCTATTTGAAGGGCAAAGGCTTTGGCCTATATTCTCCATGCAAGAAATTCTCTCTCTAATAATCTTATTACTAGGAAGTTTAAAACATTTCTAGTCTTAGCTTTGGCTAAATATTAAGTATTGATAAATATTAGAGACTATTTCCTTTGTCTGGCCTCTCAAAGCCTTCGTTAGTCTTAGCCCATTAAGTAGCCAATTTTTATTTTTTGTAATTTTTTAATAAAATTTTAACGGGGTGTTTATATACCTTAGAATAGCATCTACACAAAATTTAAAGCAATTCCAACAATTACTTTCTGAAATATTATCTGTCCTATATATAGGACGCTGCTCCATTTGGGATAACTTACGGTGATATTACTGAAATATAATACACAACAAACATGTTGTTTAATTTGACATATTTTTACATAAAATAGAATGTCTGAACATAATAATGCATATATACAAATAAAATACATATATTCTAGGGTTATAAAAAAATTTTTATGAATGAAATTTTGGAAACCAATTTGTGTTATACTGCATTTTGTGCAAAATGTCAAAGGTTTTCCTTTACAATCAGCAAATTGGCACCTCTGTTGCTTTTCTGTCATTCCAATGAGACGGCCCTTTCCGTCTAGCCTCCCACTCGCCAACACTTTAGCTCTGGAACTTCTTGAAGCTAGTGGTCTTCCAACACTTTATCGTCCATTTGCTCCTAGCTTCTAATATGTCAACGCAATCATCCTGCGAATTTCATTTAGGCTATTCTTTTCTTTTGGCCTTGTCTCCTATTTCACAAAAATTATAGATAAAATCATATTTCTCCCAAGATAATTTTCTTCCAAAGTTTTGTTTTGGGGAGATTTTTTTTTTTTTTTTTTTTTTTTTTTTTTTTTTATTGAATATCTAATTTTTTTTTTTTAGTGGTAAGTTATTTATCGGTTTCTTTTCTTCGGAGCTCGATGAGCAGAGACTAATATCATCTATGTTATCTTGTTACGGTTGGTCATCCGGAAGATTTAGTTCAATATTGCCAGGAATGTCATGGACAAATGGTGGTCCCAGTTGTTCATCGTCTATTTCCTCTTTGTCGGTGGCTTCTAGGACATCTGGTGGTAATGTTAATATATCAGCTTTTATTTCTTCCGAGAAAATAGGCCACAGCATCCTCAATTGTATTGAAAACTGAAGAAATAGACATATTCTACACACAGGAAAAATATACTCATAGTAGCAGTGTCCTAATTATAGGACAGTCGATTCAATTCCATATAAAAATTAGATGAAAATTTATTTTCAGTAAACTAATACTTAGAATAATACTTTCATCAGTACTAATTCAGAAAATGAAAGAAAAGGTTACTTAACAATTTTTTTAGTAGGAATAAGAGAAAAAGAAAATAAGGAGTTAGGAAGCAGTTGTAAAACACTACTTTATTATCCCACAGCTCAGAGGATACTGAAAGAGTGAGGGTTTAAACACTTGGAACTCTTAGACTGACATGTCCTGATATGATTTGAGGGTAGAGGAAAATTTCCCTGCACCTCCTAATCCTGTCAGGTCATGAACAGTGGCTGTCCTATAAATAGGACGCTGCCACCTAATGGGTTAAATGAGACATAATACATTTTTATAATGTTTCTATTATAGAGTTATTCCATGAAAAGGGAGTTTGCAAATGTTGGAACCGCCAGGCATAGGTATTTCCCTCAAAATTTCGTGCTCGCGGAATTGAATATTTCCGACTATCCGACTAGATGGAGCCGCATTGAACTGTAGCATGTTCACTACAGTTCAATGCGGCTCCATCTCGACGGACTTTACGGGTTTACTATTGAGGGATGAAGCTTTTTCTTGTAATACCGCAAACGGTACCTCGATCCAAATAATGAAGGCAGTAGCCGTCCTAGGGATACGGTGGCTCGCCCAGGGGTCTTAGCGATACGGTGGCTCGCCCAGGAGTTCTAGCGATACGGTGGCTTCCTAGGGTTCTTCGCGATACGGTGGCTCGCCCAGGAGTCCTAGCGATACAGTGGCTCGCCCAGGAATCCTAGCGATACGTGGCTCGCCCAGGAGTCCTAGCGATACGGTGGCTCGCCCAGGAGTCCTAGCGAAACGGTAGCTCGGCCAGGGGTCTCAGCGATACGTTGGCCTGTCCAGCGGTCCTTGTGTCGGCTACTCATTATCCCGTACAGCCCTGTGATTTGACGGCCTCAACACCAGCCTCTAATGCCCTCTGTCGGCGAGCCTCCTCTCTACTGGCGCCCGACGCTGGGCTAATTGCTAACATCAGTGGAGCAGTTTGTCTTGTCACGCTCGGCTGTGGTGCTCTGTGTTCGGGCCGCTTTGTGCTCTGGCGTCTACTTCTGTATCCCTTCTAAAATATCTCTCTGGTCTAGAGCAATATATTTCCCTAGGGATCAGTAGTTTTATCACTGGGGTGAGGTTAGGTCAGTGGTAATGCACTCGACTAATATACTGGAGTACCTGAGCTCAAGACTTCAGCCCGCACAAAAGATATTATCTTCTTGTGCCGCCAATCGAAGGTTGGATTAGAGGTCCTAGACCGTCCCTAGGCCCACCCAGTCATTAATTAATTAATTAATGCTGTATCTACAAAGTGGAAAATCAGGTGATCCTATCACAGAACTGACTACAATTTCTCCCAAGTGTGCCGTAAGATCAGATACCAATACAGTTTCTGCACTTCTGTACCCTAGTGCCATGTCTTTTTTTTTTTTTTTTTTTTTTTTTTTTTTTTTTTTTTTTTTTTTTTTTTTTTTTTTTAACTTTCTGCTTACATTGTTATTGGTGTGGATATTTCCGTTCACAAAAATCTTGGGAAAATTTTATGATATCCAAATAAATACTTGGGGCGGTAATGATTGAAACCGTCCAATTTCCAGGAACTATCTAATCTTAGCGTATTTCTTAACTATTTTTCGTTTCATCAGAAAGATTAGAATAAAAATGTATCATTTAATGGAACTGAAGCAACACTTCCGAAATGTCATGCGGCGTCTTCGGGGCAGAGGTGGTCCTATCAACATCTCCGCTAAATCTTTTTTGTAGAACATTTATTAAGCAATCCACTAATTATCTTACACTTAAACGATTTCGTTGAAAAAAAAAACCAGTCCCGTAACAGGCCACTAAGGGCCCAGAGGGGTAGATACAGTAGAGGTATCTGATTCTTGACCATACGGCACACTAGGGGTATAGTGTGGTCAATACTATGCTCCGGCCGCCTGATTTTTCCATTTGCATGTACCCATTAATTATTTAATTAAAGGCTGGGTGAGCCTAGGGACGATCTGGGACCCCAACTCCAACCCTCGAACGATGACACTTGAAGAAAAAATCTTTAGTGCACGCTCGGGTTTTGAAACTGGGTCCTCCAGTTCATAAGTCGACTTCACTGAGCTAACCTCGCCCCCTAACGTCATAAAAATTTCTTAAAAATATCTTTGTTTGATAGAATGTCAAACGTTTAAAAACAGTTATAACTGACGTTTTACTGGAGTCAAAAAGTCTAATATGTATCCATTAGGAAAGAACAAAAAACTCGATCGATAACAAATTTAAATCTTTTGGCAATTCTTCGTTGAGTGAACCCCAATGCTCCCGGAAAGTGTTAAAACGACTACTTACGGACTTGTGGTAAAAATTGCGATTTTAAAGTGCATAGTCTATAAACAGACTACATTTTGCGAAATGGAAGTGAACGATCCATCATACTATTCATCCGTTTGCGATAGGTCATCAAAGTAAATATAGATAGCTGATCAAATACCATGTTGACAAGGTATCTATCATTTTGCCTAGGAGTGGCATCTTCCTCGTGGAAAATAAACAAATGATAAAACTTTGCTTTTTATGCGTTTCAAAGCTCTATTGAAGAGGCAAATAAAAAAATTCGCAGGAACTGCGTCATCTTAGCGCGATTCTATAATGTTCTTACGCCTAGCGACATTTGAAAAGCTTGAAATAGGTAAAGCTAACATAACCGATCTCTCTTTGACTTCAGAACCTTTTTTATAGAGAATTTAGTAAGCTTTCGATTGGTTTCCTTACACATGCCACGATTTTCCAACCGTTTTCAAGATATCTAAGAAAATATATACGAGAACATTTCAAGTACATTAATCTTTTTTTCTTTTTTTTTTTTTTTTTTTTTTTGCTTCCTTATCTATAAATCAACCCAAAATTTAATTATCTTAGTTTAGATGAATTTCGAACATTTAGAAACTATTTCAATTGAATTTTTCTAAGCCTTACGATTTTTTTCGCACGACTTTTGCTCCAAATACCATGTCCCGATGGCCGGATTCTGCTGGTTACCGAACTTCACCTTTGGAAAATACAAAATTGTACCTAATTTCATAAAAAGCAGAACCTTTCCTGGAAAAATCATATTTCCCAAATTTCCCTTCGATCCATATTTATCCTGAGAGAGCTCATCTCCTGCCAACAAAGACCCGTCAACTCCTCGTAACCTCCCTATTATTCCCCCAGTTTGACTATGGTTGTTTGGTGTACGGTGGACTTTCTGGCGATCTCGAGGCAAAACTCAAACACCTCATGAACTGTTTCATTCGTTTTATCCTCGGGATCCCCAGAGACTCCCACATATCACATTTCTACCAGGAGCTAAATTGGCTATTCCCTCTTTATCGTCGACAGTACTTCCACGGCTCAGTCCTTTACCAACTAATTCAATCCCGTAGACCTTCTTATATTTTTCAACTTCTTAAATTTAAATCCTCTGTTCACTCCCGTAACACTCGATCTCGTCCTTCCGATCTTTATATTCCTTCCCACTGAAAAGCAATATTCGAAAAATCATTTGTCACCCGTGCCACCTCGCTATGGAATTCCTTGCCTCTGTTTGTCCGCCATTCTACCAACCTAGAAACTTTTAAATTCCGACTCTTCCACCACCTTTTATCCCTCCAAGTTTTACCCAACCCCTAGTCTATATTGAAGCTGTACACTATATACTGATAGCATTTATTAGTTTTTAAGTTTATATATAAAATTCACAATTATTTTGTAATTTCAAAATTATTCCTATGGGAGAATATAAGAATAAAACTTTTCATTTCATTTCAAAAGTCTGGCCATGAAATAAATCAGTCCTTTAGGAAAAAAAAAACGGAAAAAGATTCCAATATATTGATAATTAAATATTTCAAAATACGTTGATTAATCTTTCAGATTTCTGACCTTTTCAACTAAAGATGTAATTTTTTTTTTCTTTTTTTTCTTTTTTTTTACGCCGCATCTACTTCTAGGTCATTAGCGCCGACATGCAGGGTGGAGCGAGGAATTTTCCCAGCGAGCCCTGAGATGAGAAAGAAAATTCCTGCCGCCGGTGGGGATCGAACCCACCATCTCCCGCTATTGAATCCTAGGCACTGGCCACTAGACCACGGGAGACCCCCTAAAAATGTAATAGTGAAATTTTTACATTGTATAACTTATTCTTTTCTTTGTTTTAACAAATAATTAGCTTGAACCCCTCTTCGAAAAATATTAATAAAATATGTATGGTCATATTATTACGGGTGAATACATTACTGACAAATGCGTTTTTTACCTAGTTTTTCTAAATTTTATGGATAGAGATCTGATTAACAGGCAAGTTTACGAAACTCTTAAAATTATGATCTGGTTTAATGCTTTAGAACTATACATCCTACCAAAGCAGGACTTCCTTACACATTCAGAGACTTGAAAGAACCTTACGGACATCTCGGACGCGTGGATATTCACCACACCAAGCTGCTTTGAATTCTTGTTGAACACAGAAGGCAAAACAACAGTTATCCCACGTCAGCAGAGCTAAGTCAGGTAGACAGAGCAGGACCACAACTTGTTGACAGTAGTTATGATGCTAGGAACGGAGGGAGGAAATGGCTGTATGTCATGCCTCTGTCGTGACATCCTGTCACGTGAGCAGGGGCAGCACGCCCTTCCGCTCAAAGCAGGAAACACCATTTATAGCACCATTCGCGGCGGCTTTTGTCCCTATTCATGGCGGCGAAGATTAAATGGACCGTCGATTTCTGTTTTTTTTTTTTTTTGTTCTTTGCCGGCCACATATCATTAACCCAAGATAACAACCCTTCGTCTTTTCAACGAATACTGCTCGGATTTGTAAATTTCCTGCGATGTAGACGGCTAACCTATTCCACCACTAGTCTATTACCTTCAAGAAGCAGGAAGGAGAAGATCACGTCGTGCTTCCGGAAGTAAGATAACCTTCTCTTCCTAAAAGTAGGTCGTCAAAGAGCCAAATACTAAACGAAGCATTCTTCGAAAAACGACATTATCATGAAAAAACTTAAGGCATTATTGGGTATACTTGTGTATTTTCTGAGGACAGATAGATAATCACTTGTGTTTGAGAATTTTATCTGTTGCATGATGGAGCGGCCATAGATTTGTAGCCAAGGGCGTGTATAGGAAATAATTTCTGGGGGGGGGGGCTGGGAAAATTTCGGGGGAGCGGGGCCGGAAACTGCGAGGGGGGCTGGGAACATTTGCGGGATATGGAATACTAACAATTTAGAATTTGGAATAGTTTTAGCCAAGTAAAACGCTATTACACTTGAAAATAAAATATTTTTATATAACTAAGTAATAAATTTTTAGATAACTAAGTAATCTTATTTAATTCATTTTGAGGGTTTTATGACACATTTTTCCGATGAAAAAACAATTTCGGGGGGAGGGCTGCAGCCCCACTTAAGTACGCCCGTATCTGTAGCAGGTCCACAGTCCTTGTGAATTCCCTTCGTTTTGACGATAAAATCGTTAGTATCTCCTGTCTGGTGAGAGTATTGCGGCTTTATGACCTTAATAATGTCGCACTGATGAAATTCCGAAAACGCCATATGTAAATTATTATTATTTATTTATTTTTTTTTTTTGCTTAATAATAAGATTTTATAAATATGTTCGTCGAAACGAGGAATAGGTTGCAAAATGGGTGCCTAACTGTAAGCTTTTTATTCAGGGTTAAAGGTTATTTTTTATTTGGGCACCTATTTTTAAAGGTCATTCAATTTATTTCTTACACTCTTTAATAATTTTTTATAAAGAGTTTTTTTTTTGTACATACAATGTTTTAATGTTCATTTATTAGCTTAGATGTAAATTGTAGTTACTCCAGAATTCTAAACCACATCTGGTAAATTTATTTTGATAATATTTTGTTCATGCTTTTGATTTATTTAATTCCATTGTTTTTTATATGTTGTGATAAGTTTCAATATTTAAATTTGTCTCTTTTTTTTTGTTTAATTAAATTGGAGATAATCGCCTTATTTGCGGACTTATTGATTAAATAAACAAAATGATTCTGAGAAGATCGCCAACAATTATTTATTTATTTATTAAATTTTAACGTCCATTTATTTATAATTTTAGGACGGGTTATCTATAGGTTACCACCCTTTTCTAGCCAGGATAGGGCTGATGCCTTTTCTTTTTTCTTAAGAAAAGCCACCACCCCTAGTGGAAATCGAACCCACGAACCTTTGAAAAAGAATTATTTACCTTTCATATATAAGTATTATTCTGAGCTTTTTATAGCTACACCATGGGTAAGGTAATTATGGTAGCCTGCTAAAATGACAACGTTCTTGCTATTTGCGCCTAATTACTAGTAAATAACGAATAACCAGTATAATTTTGATTCCTTGACATTATATGGTAGATTTGAAGACCTCATTATTGGTGTATAATAAAGCTTTCTGGAGAATATGTTTCTTTTTATGAATCCCTCCATTTCTGAATATGTCCCCTAACGTATGATTTTCGCTCAGAAATAACCGCTTTGCGCCTAAATGTGATATATTGTCGAGCACCATTCATGGCGACTGTCAGAGGAGAAAGGAATTGTTTGTTTATCGTTATACGGAACTTCCGATCTCGTTACGGGTCTTTGGATCAACGATGTTTGTCGCGTCTGTTTGTAGATACTTTTACACCCAGCCGCATTCAATGCTCTATATACAGTGTTAACATTTAGTCATTTCCGGAGAATAAGTCATTGTGGTCAAATGACATGGTGGAAATCTGCCTCAATGGCTATTTTAATATTTCATCATGAGTTATGAGATGTTTTGTAATTTTCCTATATTTCCTTAAAAATATTGCTATTAAATGACTGGCTGCATTAATGGCTAGAAACAGAGACAAAATAAATAGTAATTAAGTAAAATCTTGGAGTAACGGAAAATAACATTGACAAGAAGAGACCAAGTAGTACTGACCAGACTTCGCATTGGACACTCATTGCTTGCACATAATTACCTAATGTACAAAAAAAGACAAACTTGTATGCAGACTATGTAACATAATTTTGACAATCAATTATAAACTCGCTGAATGTAAATAACATGACAAACTGAACATTCCACACGGCCTGCAAGAACTTCTTACAAAAGGTAGTCCACACAAGTATATATACAAGTACCAAAAAAAAATTAAACATACAAAACATTAACAGTCCAGTCAACGAACAGTTACAGATGGAAATTTTTGGAACACAATTTCTGACTTCGTAACTTTGTTTGGGCTGGATAGGAGGTGAACATATCACAAAACTTCATATCATAAAACTTTATTGAATAGAACTTGTTGGAAATTTAATCAGCTTTCATTTGTTATAGAATAGTCATGTCCCTAGGACGCAGGGTTTCCGAGATATAAGTGAAAACCCAAAAAATGTGACCTTCTAAACCCCCCCCCCCCTCCCCCCCCCGGCTTAAAGGCTAGGGACAAGGAATTTTGATATGTTCACCTCCTATCCAGCCCAAACAAGTCAAAAGTTACGAAGTCAAAAATTGTGTTCTAAAAATTTCCACCTATAGCTGTTTTCAAGCATTCGTTGCCTGGACTGTAAAGCAAAATCTTGGTATGTGGAAGTTTGTTATTCGAAAGCGTAATAAAGTTTCAACAATATTAGTTCAGGCGTAAATTTCAATACGACCACCACCGTCGGAGAAAACGGTACTTGAAATTTCAGTGTTGTTGGTTTCGTTCATTCTACACTAGATTTAACCCAATGTGTTTCCAATCACACCCTTTTCAAGGGGGAGGGGGATTCTTGGAGCCTACAACTCCTTGAGTGATTTATTCACGTGTGCTTCATTTAAAAATACTTTCTTTTTTTCTTTTTTTTTTTTTTTTTTTTTAATCTTTTTGTGCTCAGAAGAGACAGTTTGGGAAAAGAAAAGAAACAATACTTGATCATTTTGAACACTAATGTTTTTCGAAAAAACCTTGTTAGTTTTCTTACATTTCTGACATTTTCACCTGAAAACGTAATTGTAACATTTATACGTTACTTATTAAATCGGAAGGTATTTAGAGAACAGCGTACTTCCCAAGGGGAGAGCCCCAGAACGAAAAATTATTTGCATGGGAACAAAATATTGTAGAAAACGTTTATCGACATATAATTATTGCTGAATGTATTTCTGATAAATACATTTTCTCTTAAGATATGTAATTTTTATAGACAGATATATAATTTTTTTTTTTTTTTTTTTTAATTATTAACTTTATCTTTATTGGAATTTACAACCTGTACAGAGAACAACATACTACTGTATGGATGGAGAACAGAGTACTGAATGGATCTATAACTCATGGATACATAGGAGGGGAGAATACAACCATTGTTGAACTCCCTATTATATATATATATATATATATATATATATATATATATATATATATATATATATATAAAAGAAAAGGAAAATGGTGCTGCAAAAACACCCCCCTTGACCCTTGAGCATCCTATGGTTAAGCTTGGGGACGAATAAGAAATTGACAATAGCGCAAGAAGAATGTCCCATGGGCACTTTATGTATAATGTATGCGTTAGTAAAAAAATATGTTTATTCCTCAGCGATATTATTAAAATCTTATACGAAGCTTTTTCTTATCCAAAATGTCCAATATCTTCCGAACGGACTTCATAAAGAAATCCTGGTTGTAGATAATAGTGAAGGACAAATAAAGAGTGGAATAGAAGGGAAACAGAAGTACAATAACAGGTGGAGAAGACATATTTCCTAGCAAGCACCCCTTACACGTCGCCCCTATAAAGGAAGGCCGCTATTTATGGGGGGCCAGGACTCTCAATAAAGCGCCGGGTTTCATAACCGGGCCCTGGCCCCTGATTTACTGGGGGCCCCCCTTCCACTGTATTTCTTCTTTACTGCCCCTAGGGGGCAGCACTAACTCACCTTATCATTCGATATCAGGCCGCACGACCCTTCCTAATATGGCAGCGGAGTTCTCTTCCTACATAGCTGTCGTCAGCGGTATTGGCCTATAGATAAGTTACAATTTAGTAAAAGTTGACATAAAATTGAGCGCTAATGTTGACACAATCTCAAAGGCGCTCACAAAAGTAGAAAATATTGGCAAACAGAATGTTGTATACCATCTGGAAGCCAAGAAATGTATTTAGCCTAAATAAAACCAATCAAAAACAATTCTTGAATGACCTTTAAGTAACAGGGGTCAACAGAAGAGAAGTTGTCCTTTGCCTTCAAATGTGCATTAATCAGCAGAATTCGGCACCTGTAACATTCCCGTTACAGCGAAATTAGCACCAAAATAATTTTGGCGGTTACACTTTGTAGGTGATTTGATGCGGAGAATCAATAAAACCATTTTGAAGGTGATATATCTAATTATTTAAAACTAGAATTGTCCACATATCACACTAGTATTTCCAAAGTGAGAATGCTCGAAAATCTGTGTTTTTCAGTTATGACTATGAAAGACATGGTAAATATCTCTTTATCAACCATGAAGAGTATGTACCTAGCTTCAGAGGGCACTTGTGTCCCTCATCCCGTCCTAATGCTACATAGGCAAGAGTGAAACATTTTCAGTTTTTTTTTTTTTTTTTTTTTTTTTTTTTTAGTTACGTCGCTTTAGAAATACTAGCGGGATATATAACATTTTAATTGCTTTTATTTTTTTCTAATTGTAAGTATTTGAAAAAAATCTTTTTTTAACAGACAAAAGAAGTTTTGACATATTTGTGTATTTTTATAAATATATCCTAAAAGGTTGGAAAATCATGATCCGTGGGAGGCAATTATTCGAAAGCTTGTTACATTTCCTACAAAAAAGAAGCGTATATAATTTTCGATAGAACGATCTGTTGGAGAAATCTGTGCTTAAAACCCAGAAGTTTAGGTTGCGTTTTCTTTTTGTATTATGATTATTTTCTACATCTGTTGTGAAACGTGGATTTTTCTTGTTAGCACTTCCGGATTCCGTATTCAGCTCGACATAATGAGCGGGGTTTGCTAGATGTTGGGATTGATGAAACACGGTAAGAATTTAGCCCTTTGGATACAATCTTGTCACCAGAATAAAAATGACCAGAAAATCCTATATTTAGCTTTGTTAAGTCAATCTCAAATTACTCTAAGGAATAGCCCCAAAAATAAAAGCAAACCATATCAGCACAATATCCTACAATACCATATTCAGAGCAATTAAAAACCTGCAATAGCTACCTTCAAATAAAGATGGGCATAAATACACATAGGTTCAGTCAGCGAACAAGAAGACACTTTACCTCAGCATCCACCGCCAAAGATACAAAATATAAATTACCAAAATATGTACCAACTGTAGACTGTAGGAAGAAGACCTGTAGAATTTACTGTGGCGATGTCCTGAGCACTCCAATCTCAGAAATAATCTGAAATCTATTATGGATGAACACACCAACTACTCTTCAATATACGTACAATTTCTGAACTACCTCTTGCATCACAAATATAAACGTCTTTTGCATTTAATTAGAAAACCTAATGAAAATATGAGGCAACCGCATCGTATAGTGAGCTGAACCTAACAACCAGTGATTGAAAAATTTACATTACACAAGATTATTTTTTTTTTAAGCGTACTCGAATTCAGTTTCCGTTTATTGCACATGTTTACCGCGACCATATTCGTAAGAACAAGTCAATCTAATTTTAGACTCATCCTCGAATTCTGAAAACATCAAGATAAAATGTTTCGCTTCTCTACACCATTGCAAATAAGCAAGAGACAGACTGAAGGTTCCGAAAACATCTTCCTTAATCCGTGTTAGTTACATGTTTCTCTTCCGATTCCTCACTGTGTACAAACAGCTGTCAAACCTGTCGTTACAGCTGATATACATGTTGCAGGAAAGTGTATACGCCCCTGTCTCAGGCGGGGGACCATCCCTCATCCCTGATGGATTGGAGAGAAGCTAGCTGTCAAACGGTGGCATCTGTATTCATACCCCTTAAATCGATGGGCGTTTGCAGCTTTAGACCTTGTTGGATGGCTCAAAGTTTTCAAGTAATTTTTTTCCCCCATTATATCTCAGTAACTCTGACATGTAGTAGTTTATTTGCCTGGATGCCGCATGTAATGAAACGAAACATGTTATTCTTATTCCGGGAAGCATCTCGGTTAGGAATAATTTTGAATTCACAGAATCAGGTTAAAACAATTTGAAATATAATATTTAATTACTACAGCATGAATAGGAACATGACTTATGATTTAAAGGTTGTAGCTATTTAAGTAAATGCATTTTCAATCGCACATATATACATAGGCACGAATGACCCTAGTGGGTATAGTGAATAAAAACGTTGGTAGCATGGCGGGCAAAGAGAGGTAAGGAATTCCATAGCGAGGTGGTGACAAATGATTTTTCGAATCAATCTGTAAGGTGGGAAGATCTATAAAGATGTTCAATGTAAGTCCTGACCTGTCGCAATTGTTTTTTTGTATTATTGGTACGGTAATTTTCGAAAGTGTTTGTTTTGTTTCATGTTAGGCTTTCCAAATCAGGCCAGCTATAATTATTATATGGAAATGCTTGAAGATACTGCCTGATTGACTTTTTAAATTTATTTGTCGATTATAATATCTGAATTGAGTTAGTATTTAAGGGAGTGTTCTAAAATAACAAACGACCCGGTTATCCGAGCAACATCCAGAAAAGGAAGCGGCTTCGGCAAAATTATAAATCCATAAAAACCAGAAAGTGGGACTCCAAACAACCTACGGGATAATTTATATCCCGGAGGGATTTCCCAGGTGGTCCACGCCATAAGGGGAATTTCTAATTACGGTAGCACTATGTCATATCCCTGAAGAGTATGATATACATGGCAATAAACACGTTAACGGCAAGGGATCGGAGCGATATAATCATGTCTGCCGTTATTTACGATCGGCCTACGGCCGTTAACCGATCAAACGCCGGCCAGGAGGCGTAAATAACCGCTCCTACTCGCTAATAACCGGGCCCGTCAAAGCACCAACACGCTCATAGGAATACACGCCGGCGTGTAAGCGTATCCTCCCTTCTACGCTCTATAAATAAAGACTAATGGACTGTTAAGGCCGGGGGTGGTAGAGATAAGAACACCATTACTATAGATATAACGTCCATATTTACTACATAGATATTACTCGAGATACATTAATAGCAAACCCATTAATAATATAACCTAGGTCCTTTTCTAATAATCTTCAAGTATAAATCAGCTGTGAATGTTATCGGTGGCTTAGGAGATCCACCCCCGTGACGTCTAGAGACGGGCGTAACGACATCCGGCGTCGGAGCGATATAGAGACCAGATCTTTATCGGGCTACCGACACTAAGCGACCTCACCATTTGCCGAGATACCGGGATCAAAGGTTTTTCTAGGTCTTCGGGACATAGTCATACATTAAGGTATTTTTTGCTTCTTGTCGTTTTGTTGTAAACTTTTGCAGCCCTGTCTTTTCAAATATTATTTATTGAATAAAGCTACCATATAATCCACCGAGGTTTCGCTAGTCATGAGAAAATGACTTTCAGCCTTAACCCTTAACTTGCAAAGCGTCGGTGAGAAGACGGTGATAGGTCAATACCCGAAGACCCTAATGTTTTGTAATTACTAAGGTTGTGGACAAGTGAAATTAAAATTATCATAGGCTGTACACTCAAAACAGCCTTATATTCTTTCGCTCTCATATAAAAATGTTAATAAAAAATCTCAATATCTTGTAGCTATCCGAATTATTCCCAACATATTACGCCTGGCGAAAGGTCTTTCCACCTGGAATAAAATACGTAAAAACAATAGAATAATAACATCATACTGGAGGCCCGATGGCCGTGAGCACGTGACACTCTGTGCCAAGAGTCGTGGGTTCGATTCCCACTAGGGTGGCTTTTCTTTAGAAAAAAGAAAAGGCATCTGTCCTGTCCTGGCTAGAAAAGGTCGGTAACCTAGAGATAACCCGTTTAAAAATTCGTAGTTAATAATAATGGACAAATTTAAATTTAAAATTTAATATCATACTTTTAACAATGTATATAGAGGACAGTTGGGGAAGAAATCCATAAATATCTTACTTACTGGGTAAATAGACGTGCTACGGGTGGTGCTTTCATGGGTGTCATGGTGAGTTCTCAGAGCGCTTGTTTAGAATGGTTGGGATTCGGCTGAGAGAAAAATGTCAGATCTTTAAGAAATCGACATAGCAAATGTTTCTACATGCTCCTTGGCAGCGTTCTTCAGCAGTTAATGTCTAGTTGAGGAAGGGAGTCCAAGATAACTTTAGGTGACCATCGTCACCAGTGATGGTCACCTGAAGGTTATCGTGGACCTTCTTATAACTTTCAACTATTTTAATTTAAATCCTCTGTTCTTTCCCGTAACGCCAATACGGATCATTAAGGGGTAATACTACCTTGTAACTTTTTTTTTGGGGGGGGGCTTATATGCTTCCTTAACTAATCGAAAATTATACCCAGGAGCATTTAAGTGGTGGAACAGTTTTTAAATTTGCACAAAATTCGATTTTTCAACTAAAGTCCGGATACATTTCAAAATTAAAAACCACTTTTTTATCTTTATTACAAGAAATTATTAAATAAAATTGAAATGAAAATTAAAGTACATTAAACTTTAAAGGCGGTTTTCTCAAAACTATTTTTTTTCAAATCGGGCTATACACTAGCGCCTTCCATTTTCACCCGACCTACTTCAAATTTTAAGTGCACCTTCCTAATGATATTGTAGCAGCAAGAGACCCATTCCCGGAGCAGACTTCCTTTTCCACCACCGGCTCTCCATTGACATCAACGGCAGAAAAATCACCGACCCGCACACTGGTCTCAAGGTGATTGGAAAAGTCTCTTCCGTTTCTTCACCATCCATCTGGACTATCCCCGGCGGCTGTCCTTATGCACACATCCTACGGGATTTTCCAGATATTAACCGTCCCTCACCTCTTCGTGGACCTTCAAGGCAAGTCGTTGAGCACCATATCGAGACGAGGGGACATCCTGTAAATAGTAAGGCTAGGAGATTACCGCCGGAAAAATACACCGCTGTGAAGGAGGAGTTTCAGCGAATGATCTACGAGGGTATCTGCCGACCCTCAAAGAGCTGCTGGTCCAGTCCTCTTCGTGTAGTTACGAAGAAGGATGGGAGTCTTAGGGTCTGCGGAGACTATCGCCGCCTGATCGACCTGACCGTCCCAGACAGGTATGCAGTGCCGAATCTGATGGACTTTACCACTCAGCTCGATGGGAAGACCATTTTCACCACCCTAGACATAACCCGCGCGTACCACCACATCCCGATAGCCGACCAAGACGTAGAAAAGACGGCGATCATCACACCCTTTGGCTTGTACGAATACCTCCGGATGCCCTTTGGCCGTAAGAATGCGGCTCAGACATTCCAGAGATTCGTCGATAACATGCTGCGGGATCTGACCTACGTTTCCCCCTTCTTGGATGACTTCCTCATCGCATCGGAAACACCGGAAGACCATGAAAAACATCTCCGTGAAGTCTTCAAGCGGATTAACGACTTCGGTTTGTCCCTCAATGTGGCCAAGTGCGTTTTTGGCCAGCAGGAAGTGGACTTCCTCGGATTCAAGGTTGACGGAAGCGGAATTCAACCTCTTCCCTCCAAGGTGCAGACGATCCAGGATTTCCCACGGCCAGCGACTATCTGTGAATTAAGGCGTTCCTGGGGTATGCTAAACTTCTATAGGAAGTGCCTCCCTCACGCAGCCCATACCCAAGCTCCTCTTAACCAGCTTCTTCACAATGCCAAGAAGCGAGACAAAACGCCGATTGTGTGGACCCATGAGACAACGGAAGCCAGCGTAGGCTGTCAGATGCGGTGAAGCTTGCATATCCTGCAACTTCCGGCGAGCTTTCCCTAGTCTGCGACGCCTCTGATCATGGTATCGGCGCAGCCCAACAGCAACAGAAGGATTGAGTTTGGCGTCATTTAGGATTTTTCTCAAAAGCCTTATCCACGGCACAGAAGAACTACGCCACTTATGACAGGGAACTCCTTGCGATATACGAGGCAGTGAAGCACTTTAGATCTCTCATCGAAGGCCTAAATTTCTTCATTGTCACAGATCATAAGCCACTCACGCATGCTTTTGCCCAGAGATCCGACACCGCATCTCCCCGTCGCATCCGCCATCTCGGTTTCATTAGCCAATTCTCAACAGACATCCGTTACCGGCCAGGCAGCGATAACGTCGTAGCCGATGCTCTCTCCCGCATTGAAGAAGTGGACTTTCCGAACGATCTGGAAGCTCTCGCTGCGGCACAAAAGAAGGACACAAGCGTCCAGGATTTGAGGAAGAACCATTCCCTACAGCTTAAGTTGACGGCCAGAGGTTTGGAGAGTCCAAACTCCTCTGTGAGACATCGACGTCAAATGCAAGACCTTACGTCCCTCCAGAGTTCCGACGCTCGAACGACTTCACGGCCTGAGCCATCCTGGAGTAAAAGCGACGAGGAAGCTCATATCCCAACGTTATTTCTGGCCTGAGATGAATTCTGACGTTGGCAACTGGGCAAAGACCTGTGTTCCATGCCAAAGGGCCAAGATTCATCGCCATACGACGACGCCCCTTGGAACATTCAAGCCGGCAGATCGCTTCCACCACGTACACTTGGATATCGTCGGACCATTGCTGCCATCGGAAGGGATGAGGTATCTCCTTACCATGGTGGACCGAACGACACGTTGGCCGGAAGCCGTGCCTATTCCCGACATATCCGCTTCTACCATCACAAAACACTTCTATTCCACGTGGATCTCGCGATTCGGAGTTCCCCAGCGTCTGACCACTGACCAAGGAAGACAATTTGAAGCAGAGTTGTTTCAGCGATTGACTACACGGATGGGGATCTGCAAGCAGCGGACCACAGCTTATCATCCGCAGAGCAATGGTTGTGTCGAGAGGTGGCATCGCTCTCTGAAAGCTGCACTAATGGCACACCTTTCTTCAACTCGGTGGACCCATGTACTCCCCACCGTTCTCCTAGGCCTGCGATCTTCGATCCGCGAGGACATGGGAGCCAGCGTTGCAGAGGCAGTGTATGGCCAACCAATTCGCCTGCCTGGAGATTTTCTTGGCGAAACGGAATCTCCTGAACCCTGCGTTGCCCTTCAAGCTTTAAAAGATGACCTATCACGTCTCAAGCCGGCAGAACCACGATCACCAGTAAGGAAGACGTTTCGGCAAAAGGACTTATCCACTTGCACCCACATCTTCCTCCGCGAGGACGCAGTTCGGAAACCTCTCGTCCCACCTTATTCTGGGCCACATAAGGTTTTGAACAAGGGTGAGAAGATTTTCACCGTACTAATTGGCGACAAACAGATGACTGTCTCCATCGATAGGGTAAAGCCGGCATACCTGATAGAAGAGGACACAGAGAACACCATCATTTAATCCAAACCGTCTCAGGAACCACCAGGACCACTAAAAATCCAGCTTTCCCCTCGGAACCCCTTAGTCAACAAGAAGCAAGCAACGGTGCAAAAGAAGACACCCTCTGTTCCACCTGATACATACAGGACCAGGTCCGGTCGCCTAGTGAAGAGAGTGTCATTTTGCGAACAGTGACTCCCTCACTTGGGGGGGGGGGGGGGGAGTACTGTAGCAGCAAGAGACTGACAGAAAGCATGGTTGCTAGGGACTTGCCTAAGAGAGCAGTATCTAGCAACCAGCTGTTCTAATTAAACTATTTCACACAGAGTACTATAACCTCAGTCTTGTTTCTTCTTCTCTTGTGAGTGCATCTATAAAAACAGACACAATTTAAACTGTTCGCGGTAGCTACCCTCAGCAAACACAGCAGCCTCCAGGAACCCATAACCTGCTGATAAAACTACGAGTAATCTACTTAATTTTTGGACTATTTAATATTTCTATTTTCGTTTCCGCTCAAGGCAATTTATTTAAATATGTTATTTTTATTTTACATTTAATTATATACTGTTGACGTTCTACATGTTTATTTCCAGTTTCTTTTGTTTATTGTGTTATTAGTTAATTTAATTTCTGAACATGCAATAATATTCTTGTTGGGACCTTCTGATGTAAATAATCATGCACAAGCTTACATAACCCAACAATATATTCTAGTAAAGGATTTTTTCGATTCGTTGAATTATAACGAACTTCTGACCGAATTTTGATGGAATTTTTTAATAGAAAATGAAGAATCCTTCATCATATTGGAAAAAATTAATATTTCTTAAAAATCCTACGTACTTTACTTGATTTTACCTACTTCTTTCAAAATAATTTGAACCGCGAAAAAAGAGGGCTTACGTTCTTCAGACACAGCTCTGCCACTTTGTTTTCGAATAATTAAAACTTTCTTTTTTTTTTTTTGGATACTATAAATCTCATATAAAATATAAAACTTATGACGTAATGAATTGAAAAATATTGATTTATTTGGTGTTCATAAATTTGAGAAATTACTTTGATTTTGGTCACACAAGGTAGTATTACATCTTAATAAAACTACTCTTTTTATAAGAAAATCTGTTTTATTTTTGCCAACGTTTCGGCTTGAAATTCAAGCTTTCATAAGGGCGATGAGAACAAGAAGAACTATGTCTCACCTATGTGCAATCATTTCCCAGGCAAATGATTGCATCAAGAAGAAAATCAACGAAGAAACGTTATTCAAATATTGGTATTTAATTATTTTCACTATTATCAATGTAAGCAACAAGGCTACAGAAAGTAACCTTCTGATACAAACGCCACTTCATGACTGAATGTACTTTTAAGCTAAGTCCTTAGAATTAGCTGAACAAATAAATATGTGTTACAAGCAGATTTCTTTTTCTAAAAATTGAACATTTACGGCTCAGGTATTTTCGGTGATATTTCGGTTTAAAAATTAATTGGTAATTCTATATTTTACTCTGGGTTACAAATAATCAGATAACTCAGAAGCGATGAAATTTATTATCAAAAAAATGTCTTGGTATTCATTCTAAAACAAATAAACATATAAAGATAATACCATTCAAGATACTAAATTTTCTTCCAGACACTACATGTACAATTTATAACAACGATAAGGAAAGAAACAGTAAAAAAGAACGGTTTAGAGAAGCGAGTACTAATGACTGAGAAGTCGTTAGAGGTATCACACATGCGCTAAGTGCTTAAATAATTAGTGATACCCATGGTGTTGGTGTTATCTCGCATTTAATGGGCCGACGTCCCCCCCCCCCTCCCCGCTTCCTACCCAAAGTCACTAAATAACGTTATTTATTGTTATTGAGGTTAATAGCGCGACCATTGTTTCTTCTAGAAAGTATTTAGTCTCTAAGCCAGATAATGTCTTGCTGGTTCGCTAATAATTTGCAGGGATTGTTCGTTTGCAGAATTTTGCGTGTCCCCAAGATTGAGAAAACACGAGTACGATCTCGTCCGAATGACGAAGTACTGACGAGAAATTACGCCATCTAGACCCATACCATCTATGACAATGATCCAATTTTTTTTACAAAAAATGTAGTAAGAAAGGACAAGTTCGTTAAACAGCAGAATTCGCTCACCTGAGCATTGTTTTTCCTAGTAAATACAGTCACGAGAAATCGTAAAACTTAACATTTTGCGCTAATAGGCTTTTAGGTACCCTTGTAAATATTTTGGCTTGGGTACTAGGTTTATTTATTTATTTTTTTCAAAGGAATGTCAACCTTGAAGGGTAATCTTCGGTTAATATGCAGTCAGCAATAATTAAAGTGTTATTTTTAATTCAATGTTCAAGATCAAATTTTGGTATAACTGGTATTTTGGAATTAACTCTTCGGCTTTTAAAATGTCAAAAATTTGGTTGGTATGTTCGCCCAGAATTGGATCTGAGGAGTCTGACAGTTTGTGTTTTTTTTTTGTGTTTTTTTTTTCAGTTGCTCATAACCCCTAAAATTCTTCAAGATGTGTTTTGTTGTGAACAAAACCTTGCATGAACAACATGCTAAATGAGCATTTTGTCCCTGGTTACTCAAAAAAGACTTGGAAATGTTTTCAGATGGTTATTTTGATCCAGACCAAGATCAATTTCAATTTTTACAAAAGAAGCAAAGAAAGTATTAGAAAAGATTATTATATCTGCAGACAGAAGACAGACGTTTGTAATTTATGTAATATTGAATTTATTATATCTAAAATCTATACAAAATAACGCACCCTAAAAATAAATTAAAAAAAAAATCGACCCAGAGAGTATGTTTACTATACGATTTTGGGGTCGCTGAATCCGAATCCGGTGTCAGAACACCCCCAGCACATATTGGTTTAGGCCCCAATCCCGAAAAACACATAATTTAGTCTATTTTACACTATAATCTTTTATTCGAGTAGATATCCAAAATGAACTACTTTTTCCTGTAAACTACCTTTTATAGCTCAAAACTACAAATTTTTTGAAACCCCAACAAACTCGATTGGTCCAATTAGAGCCAAGTTAAAGCCGTTTGAATAAAAGACTTTTCTCAAAATTTTGCGTACTTGCTTACGGATGGTTCAGTGTATATTTGAAAATCTTTGGGAGGAGAATCAGCATGGACGTTTCATAATTTTTTTTTGTTTTTATTTTCTCTCGGATTGTAACTGCAAGTAGAAGAACTTTTCACAGAGACGGTCTTCAGGATGGGTTCTAGTGGAAACGGATTGACCTCTGGGTTCCGGGTAGGAATGGCATTTTTTAATTGGTATTCTGCGAAATATTTTATGAAGGGGCTATTATGGTCGGTACGTAAGGTTTTGTTGGGTACATAAAGAGGTGCATCGAGTTTACTGTGAAGGACTTTGTATTGGAATGCTTCTATTTGCAATATGTTTGAGTCTTTCTTGATCCCCATAATTTAAGTCTCTTAGTCCAAAAAGGCTTGCGTAGTGATAGGCTTGTATAGTTTTGTGTAATGACTTTTGAAGAAGGCGGAATTAGACGGCTTAAAAGTCCATATATCCTGTTCGGTTCCTGTATTTTCAGTTGCCAACAAGAATCTAATTGGGTCTCCTACTTAGTAAAAGGAACAGAGCCTGCCTGTTCTATAAGAGAAAGCTGTTTTCAATTTTCTTGATTTAATGTGATTTACCAACAGTTGCACATTACTCGGTGGAAGAATATGGACGACTAATCCAAGTGCGCCTCAACACTATATATTCACTAAAGCTACCAGTTTGACGTTTACCGGTTCACTCTTCGAAAAAACATGACAGATCCTAGAGAAGGCACATTGAGTTCAGTGAATGAACAGTTTTTTCCTCCGTTGGTGTACTTGTTACTTGCAAACTTCGCTTTTAAGGATGAATGATTCTAATTTCATTCAATGAATAATTAAGATATAAACGATTCACCGTATATTCTTGAATTGTTGTCAATTTAAAATGCAAAATTGTTTTTCAACTGGAAAATTGCATTGAACGTTGTATAATGCTTAAAATAGGATATTGGGTTATAAAAAGGGCTCCATACATTCATCGGAATTCCCTCTTTGACAGACGTTTCATTGACGGCTGTCAAAGTCAAAGATGTCGTCGGCATATATGTAGGACGGGTCCTGTGTAGGCGGGATATAGATTGTGAGCCCCGTTGACATTTCGTGTGGGGTGGGGGGGGATGATGTGGGGTAGGAAACACTTCGAAAATCCGTCAGTCTGTCATTGCTAGGGCTCCGATGTAAGCTGTCGTCTTTTTGAAGCCGTCACTCAGGTGCTGTCAGGACCCCTTCGCGCCAAAACCCGGCTGTCAATACCTCTCTCCCGCCATCCGCCTCTCTTCTACCCCTCCCCCATTCCCTTCATCCTCTCAATCAAAATATCCATTCGGCTCCTTCTTCCATCTCGCTCAAAGGAGAAATTACTTGTAGTACTTCTTCTTGAAAGGTCATCAAGAGGTAGGGAAATAGCGACCCATTGAAACATGTGTGACGTTATTAGCCTAAAATAAAATAGTAATTGTTATTGTTTCTGTGTAAAACCTAGTCCAAACTTAAGCAGGCCACTCACGTTCCGACTTGCAGTACGACTTTGTAGGACAACTAGTTGGATAGTCGACATCCCTCACGCTCCGATTGGCTATCCAACTAGCGATCCAACTTTAGTCCTAGTCTGTTTTCATGACGGTGAACGTAGCCCACGAGCCGAAAAAATTATCGGGTGTAAACCGACGTTGTCCAAAGATAAAGCACTGACTGAGGTAAGTTGGACGACTTTGATCCGACTCCCCCATTCACGCTCCAACTCGGTCGCTAGTCGGATGTCGGACCTTCGAGTCGTCCCTGTAAATTTCCCGACTCGTTCAACAATCTGACAAGCCCATTCACGATCCGACTAGTGGTCCAACTTCGGAAGGCACTAGCCGTACTGCAAATCGGGACGTGAATGGCCTGCTTTAGACAGAAAGATATATTTCTCGTGTATTAGACGTGCATTGCAGATCTACGTGATATCTACGAGGGATACTTATTATACAACCATACACGTCTTTGTGGACAGGAAACATTATTACGGGACTGTATCGCAACAGCCAATGTTTCGAGACAGCCTGCAAAATTGTTGCGTAACTTTGTGTCCAAGTATGGACTAGGCTTAAGATAACATTTTGTGAAAACACTCTATCCACAATGATGACTTTTTCCTAAGGATGTTTGCACGTTGAAGTCAAAACAAATACTCCAAAATTTCCACCAAGTCTTACTTGTGTCGTTATTTAGCGTGAACCCTCAAATTCGATTGTTGCTACCAGACTTGTGAATTGCATAGGTTTTTTCATGTTCATGCTACTCTTAGGAATGAGTAGCTCGAAACTCGAATTTCCACTTAAAAATCATCGGTTAGCTCTAAGGGACAATTTATGGTTCCAAAATGTAAGGATATTTTCCGTTCCGAGATTGATAGCACTTATTTCGGGTTGTGAATCACAGGAAACGAGTAGCTGTGAGGACAGTGGGCTGTGTTTTCATTCGAGTAAAATTTGGTTGTGCTGTTTCTTGCTTGAGAGCTTCTTTCTACTATTTGTTTTATGTCGGCCTCTCATCAGACTAACCTGATTATTCATCCCAATAGGAAGAAAAAAATCCCCATTTGCTTGGCCAAGAAGAACTCAGTGACTTGATTCGATACTTGTAACTGGCCAAAGATAAGAAAGAGCCTTTAGGTTCAAGATAGAAACAATGGAACATTTTACAACCTGATGTAAATTTTACAATGTACAGAATTCATCAGAAAGACTTCATCACGTTTCTCGAGAAGTATGAGAACCTCTTTGCTTGTTGCATTGTCCGGGGCCTGATGACAGCTCTGAATCTTAAACACGATCCCTCTGGATGGAGGCTGTTTACAGTTTCATCAAAGCTAAGCCGAAAGGCAGTTTCTATCACAATGGCAAGCTGGAAACTTATCAAAATATGCAAAACCTTCTAGAATCCGTCAAATCCCAGGAAAATATTTTACTTTTTTTCTTTTCTTTTTTTGTAGGCCATTATTAATGACGAAATTAAAAATAAATGTACAAAATTATTAAAATTGTCATCGTAGTCGTTGAATGCTACTCCGTGCATTTTTGTTTACAGTCCTGATTATTCTTGAAAACAAAGCGAAGTCAAGGGATAGTTGGGATTTGGCTATCCATCCCGTGACTTCGCAACCTCAACGGCTAACAATCTTCATCTCATGTTGAAAGCTTAACATTGTTTTTTAATTAGAAAATTCAACATTTATTTATTTATTTATATTTGAAATCTGTACATAAATCATATGTACAATCGTCAAGTTTGTTGACACAGATAATTATACCCAAGTCGGTTAAAACAGTATAATTAAAACAAAATAATAAAGTATTTGTGAGACCAACCATCGTTGGTACTTTCAGAGGCGGGTAAACAATTATTTCAATGATGAAGCCTCTGTCTTTCAAGCAGCTTGGGAGGATTGTCTGGATGGGGTTAGAATGATAAGGATAGACCTTCAGGATTAGGATGGTGAGACAATTTGGAGTGGAACGTTTGGAATCGGGTTTTAGCAATATCAAGGGCAAATGGGATGTTAAGATCATTTTGAAGGGCTTTGTTGGATACATAGAAGGGGGCATTTATAATTATACTAAGAACTTTTGTCTGGAATGCCTGTATTATGTTTTTCATCATGTGTTTGCATATTAGGACCACTAAGGGTCATTGTAGCCTTATGACTCATTGGTGACATTGAGGTTTAGCTTTATGTAGTGAGGATTTTAATGTAATATATTTTCTCTGGTATGATGAAAATTATAAGTTGAAAATAGAAATATCATTGTGATAACGTTAATCGAGGTGCTTCAAATGTTGTCCAGGAGATGTATATTTTTTAGAAACTCCACCAAATTATTTACATTATTATTGCCTAATAAAATCTGGCTTAATGGAAGATTTAATATAAAATTGTTTCTTTTCTCTTTACAGAATGGACACTCAATGCGGGGTGTCTTTTGGCATTAGGTAGCCGTAAGTGTGTAAAAATGTAGTTTTATTAACTTTTATGACCGGACTATTTCCATATTGGACAGTCTTCACGATCAACGATTCTTCTGAATGTTTTATATTTACGATTTTCGGAAGCAACTGTTCCCGTGCAGTAAGCGGACGTTTTATCGTTGTTAACGAGCGTTGAGTACCAAAGTTCTACTAATAATATATAAGCAAAAGATTAACATGAAATTAGCTCATCCATTTTGGAAAGCTGTTGTATCGGCTATCCAAATGAAACGCCTCGGGCTAAGCAGTTAATGCAATTCATTGAAATGTCAAATTGTAGTCGCACAATGATTTAACCTCATACAGACCGATGGTTCATTATGCCTTCAGACTCGGGGAAAACTGACAGCTTATGACTGGCATGGAATCATCTAAAGCAGCCAATCATAACAGGTAACATTCTTCATCGTTTCAACAATACCTCTTGAATATTCGATCAGCCTGGAGAAGTCTGCTTTTGAAGCGAGGCTTACAAATGTCGACAGCAAAGCTACAATCATCAGAGGGAGAGAGTGCTCACGTCAAAATACCCTTCAACTTTCCAGGGGTTATTATCGCCCGGGGAGGTTATACTCGGTGTTATAAGTGGAGCAGGTTGTAATGGCAGCCTGCCCGGGAGCGTTAACAACGTGCTTACTTGTTAATAACCTCCATCCTCCATTCGTTCTGACGGGATAATTATTGTAATTAGCAGATCGCATGTTCGCGCGAGCAGGAACCCCGCGTAGACAGCTTATAACCAACCCTAGCTGGAGGCAAATCGTTGGGAGTCAGCGTTTCATTATATCTCACTTCACTCAGTTTATGTTCTTTATGTTTGTTAAATTCAATAGCTTCTTTACTTTCTAAAAAAGTTACGATTTAATCAAAATTTCGAGCTGAAAGTAGCTAAAAATTATAGGAGATTATTTTGCAAATAATCATATTTCAACATGATTCTCCAAGTTTCATATAAAACTGAACTACTCGACCATTTAGCACTTTCCAGCTATCATATGAGGGCCCAGAAGTCATGAGGTCTAAGCGACATTTTTGAAAATAATGAGTTAGGTACAGAAATTGTTTGTGAACACCGTAATCTTGAGGGTGGTAAAGAAATTCAAATGATTTTCTTGACAGTTGCTCCCACCTAGCTTGTGTTCTCTTGAGTATTGTCACTTTTGTAATATTAAATCCAGAAGGAAATTTAGGGGCACTTGCGTGGATTCTTCAATTATTTTTCATATTAATCATAAACCGGATGATGTACCTATTATGTACTAGCTGAATACCCGTGCTTCGTCACGGCAGATTAGTAGTTATTTTATTGCGTTAAATAATGTTTCATTAAAATTACGATACTATACAATTTTGTGCAGTTTATTATAGCACGGTTCCCGTCATACTATATGTTATTCAATGGGCGTTAAAATTTAAAAGTTTATGTTTCCAAAAACATATTATTTATTTGGAAACACCCATTATATTTGCGAGCATTACCAAGGTTACAGGCGAGGAGGCTGTGCAAGGGTTCCGGATATTATTACCTCACCTAGAAAACTAAGGATAGGCTTGCCATACATCACGGTTTGACCAGGACTGTCCCGGTATTTTGCAATTGTTTCGGTGTCCCGCCCGGTTTTATCAATGTCCCGGAAAAGGCAGTAAGATGTAAAAAGTAATGAATTCATGTTTATAAGAATCTTTTATAAATCGGTTACTTTTCTACAATCAACATTTTTACTACTGCTCACAGTGTCAAAGAAATGAGAAGTAATCTAACTGTAAAACGCTGGAACTACCTGCACAGCGCTGCCAGCTGCCAGACACTACCATTTGGCTGAGAGATTTTTTTAAGAAAATCAAGTAGCAAAAAAAGTTCCGTTCTTATTTTTAAGGTTTGGGTAGACTAACAGTTTAGGATTCCCCATTTCCGTTACTTGCTAGGCTTAAAACTCACCATTTTGCTTATAATTTGTACTGTTTTTATTCCCCACCCCCCTGGTATGCCCATCCAATATTAATGTGTCCCGGTTTAACTCTCTAAAAATATGGCAAGCCTATCTGACGGGGACAGGCAGAAAAGAAACGCAATTAAATCTCTACGAGGAACAGTTTATTTCTAGTAATTCAAGGACTGCCATCATAGTTAAAATTAACCTAAATTAAAAATAATACTATGAAATAGATAATGTACGGTCTATTCTTTAACGTCCTTGCAACGCTTGCTGCCTAGGCTTGCATGTTCTAACCAACTCAAACTTTAAACCCCTCTAAAAATACTTAAAAATTCGAATATAAAAAAATCCTTTCTTAGTGAGTGCCTACGTTATATAGGGAGTGTCCATGCAAAATTTCAAAATTTTCTGTCGAGCGGTTTGGGCTGGGGGATGATAGGTCAGTGTGTCAGTGAGTGAGTGAGTGGTATTTGACAAATATATAGTAGATGATCGGTCTAATGGCTATTGCCTACGATTCTGATGAGGGTTCGAGTCACACCACCAGCTGGTTCAGTTTTCTTTTCATTTCAAGGACGTTGAAAAAAAAATCACTGCTGCACACTGGATGTTTAGTAAGCGTGGCAACCATAAATAGCTCGGCACTAATAAATAAGAAAAAAATTAAAGCACTAAATAATATAAGCGTCTTTGTCATTAAGCTTCCGCGGTTTTATTGACAAAATCATTTTTTATTAAAGCTACTTAAAATATAAATAAATAATATAAGCGTCTTTGTCATTAAGCTTGCACGGTTTTATTGACAAAATCATTTTTTATTAAAGCTACTTAAAATATAAATAAATAATATAAGCGTCTTTGTCATTAAGCTTGCACGGATTTATTGACAAAATCATTTTTTATTAAAGCTACTTAAAAAATAAATAAATAATATAAGCGTCTTTGTCATTAAGCTTCCGCGGTTTTATTGACAAAATCATTTTTTATTAAAGCTACTTAAAATATAAATAAATAATATAAGCGTCTTTGTCATTAAGCTTGCACGGTTTTATTGACAAAATCATTTTTTATTAAAGCTACTTAAAAAATAAATAAATAATATATGCGTCTTTGTCATTAAGCTTCCGCGGCTTTATTGACAAAATCATTTTTTATTAAAGCTACTTAAAATATAAATAAATAATATAAGCGTCTTTGTCATTAAGCTTGCACGGTTTTATTGACAAAATCATTTTTTATTAAAGCTACTTAAAAAATAAATAAATAATATAAGCGTCTTTGTCATTAAGCTTGCACGGTTTTATTGACAAAATCATTTTTTATTAAAGCTACTTAAAAAATAAAAAAATAATGTAAGCGTCTTTGTCATTAAGCTTGCACGGTTTTATTGACAAAATCATTTTTTATTAAAGCTACTTAAAAAATAAATAAATAATATAAGCGTCTTTGTCATTAAGCTTGCACGGTTTTATTGACAAAATCATTTTTTATTAAAGCTACTTAAAAAATAAATAAATAATATAAGCGTCTTTGTCATTAAGCTTCCGCGGTTTTATTGACAAAATCATTTTTTATTAAAGCTACTAAAAAAATAAATAAATAATATAAGCGTCTTTGTCATTAAGCCTGCATGGTTTTATTGACAAAATCATTTTTTATTAAAGCTACTTAAAAAATAAATAAATAATATAAGCGTCTATGTCATTAAGCTTGCACGGTTTTATTGACAAAATCATTTTTTATTAAAGCTACTTAAAAAATAAATAAATAATAAGGCGTCTTTGTCATTAAGCTTGAACGGTTTTATTTACAAAATCATTTTTTATTAAAGCTACTTAAAAAATAAATGAATAATATAAGCGTCTATGTCATTAAGCTTGCACGGTTTTATTGACAAAATCATTTTTTATTAAAGCTACTTAAAAAATAAATAAATAATAAGGCGTCTTTGTCATTAAGCTTGCACGGTTTTATTGACAAAATCATTTTTTATTAAAGCTACTTAAAAAATAAATGAATAATATAAGCGTCTTTGTCATTAAGCTTGCACGGTTTTATTGACAAAATCATTTTTTATTAAAGCTACTTAAAAAATAAATAAATAATATAAGCGTCTTTGTCATTAAGCTTCCGCGGTTTTATTGACAAAATCATTTTTTATTAAAGCTACTTAAAATATAAATAAATAATATAAGCGTCTTTGTCATTAAGCTTGCGCGGTTTTATTGACAAAATCATTTTTTATTAAAGCTACTTAAAAAATAAATGAATAATATAAGCGTCTTGGTCATTAAGCTTGCACGGTTTTATTGACAAAATCATTTTTTATTAAAGCTACTTAAAAAATAAATAAATAATATAAGCGTCTTTGTCATTAAGCTTGCACGGTTTATTGACAAAATCATTTTTTATTAAAGCTAATTAAAAAATAAATAAATAACATATGCGTCTTTGTCATTAAGCTTCCGCGGCTTTATTGACAAAATCATTTTTTATTAAAGCTACTTAAAATATAAATAAATAATATAAGCGTCTTTGGCATTAAGCTTGCACGGTTTTATTGACAAAATCATTTTTTATTAAAGCTACTTAAAATATAAATAAATAATATAAGCGTCTTGGTCATTAAGCTTGCACGGTTTTATTGACAAAATCATTTTTTATTAAAGCTACTTAAAAAATAAATAAATAATATAAGCGTCTTTGTCATTAAGCCTGCATGGTTTTATTGACAAAATCATTTTTTATTAAAGCTACTTAAAAAATAAATAAATAATATAAGCGTCTATGTCATTAAGCTTGCATGGTTTTATTGACAAAATCATTTTTTATTAAAGCTACTTAAAAAATAAATAAATAATAAGGCGTCTTTGTCATTAAGCTTGAACGGTTTTATTTACAAAATCATTTTTTATTAAAGCTACTTAAAAAATAAATAAATAATATAAGCGTCTTTGTCATTAAGCTCGCACGGTTTTATTGACAAAATCATTTTTTATTAAAGCTACTTAAAAAATAAATAAATAATAAGGCGTCTTTGTCATTAAGCTTGCACGGTTTTATTGACAAAATCATTTTTCATTAAAGCTACTTAAAAAATAAATAAATAATATAAGCGTCTTTGTTATTAAGCTTGCACGGTTTTATTGACAAAATCATTTTTTATTAAAGCTACTTAAAAAATAAATAAATAATATAAGCGTCTTTGTCATTAAGCCTGCATGGTTTTATTGACAAAATCATTTTTTATTAAAGCTACTTAAAAAATAAATAAATAATAAGGCGTCTTTGTCATTAAGCTTGCACGGTTTTATTGACAAAATCATTTTTTATTAAAGCTACTTAAAAAATAAATAAATAATATAAGCGTCTTTGTCATTAAGCTTGCACGGTTTATTGACAAAATCATTTTTTATTAAAGCTACTTAAAAAATAAATAAATAATATATGCGTCTTTGTCATTAAGCTTCCGCGGCTTTATTGACAAAATCATTTTTTATTAAAGCTACTTAAAATATAAATAAATAATATAAGCGTCTTTGTCATTAAGCTTGCACGGTTTTATTGACAAAATCATTTTTTATTAAAGCTACTTAAAAAATAAAAAAATAATATAAGCGTCTTTGTCATTAAGCTGGCACGGTTTTATTGACAAAATCATTTTTTATTAAAGCTACTTAAAAAATAAAAAAATAATATAAGCGTCTTTGTCATTAAGCTTGCACGGTTTTATTGACAAAATCATTTTTTATTAAAGCTACTTAAAAAATAAATAAATAATATAAGCGTCTTTGTCATTAAGCTTGCACGGTTTTATTGACAAAATCATTTTTTATTAAAGCTACTTAAAAAATAAAAAAATAATGTAAGCGTCTTTGTCATTAAGCTTGCACGGTTTTATTGACAAAATCATTTTTTATTAAAGCTACTTAAAAAATAAATAAATAATATAAGCGTCTTTGTCATTAAGCTTGCACGGTTTTATTGACAAAATCATTTTTTATTAAAGCTACTTAAAAAATAAATAAATAATATAAGCGTCTTTGTCATTAAGCTTCCGCGGTTTTATTGACAAAATCATTTGTTATTAAAGCTACTTAAAATATAAATAAATAATATAAGCGTCTTTGTCATTAAGCTTGCACGGTTTTATTGACAAAATCATTTTTTATTAAAGCTACTTAAAAAATAAATAAATAATATAAGCGTCTTTGGCATTAAGCTTGCACGGTTTTATTGACAAAATCATTTTTTATTAAAGCTACTTAAAATATAAATAAATAATATAAGCGTCTTGGTCATTAAGCTTGCACGGTTTTATTGACAAAATCATTTTTTATTAAAGCTACTTAAAAAATAAATAAATAATATAAGCGTCTTTGTCATTAAGCCTGCATGGTTTTATTGACAAAATCATTTTTTATTAAAGCTACTTAAAAAATAAATAAATAATATAAGCGTCTATGTCATTAAGCTTGCACGGTTTTATTGACAAAATCATTTTTTATTAAAGCTACTTAAAAAATAAATAAATAATAAGGCGTCTTTGTCATTAAGCTTGAACGGTTTTATTTACAAAATCATTTTTTATTAAAGCTACTTAAAAAATAAATAAATAATATAAGCGTCTTTGTTATTAAGCTTGCACGGTTTTATTGACAAAATCATTTTTTATTAAAGCTACTTAAAAAATAAATGAATAATATAAGCGTCTTTGTCATTAAGCTTGCGCGGTTTTATTGACAAAATCATTTTTTATTAAAGCTACTTAAAAAATAAATGAATAATATAAGCGTCTTGGTCATTAAGCTTGCACGGTTTTATTGACAAAATCATTTTTTATTAAAGCTACTTAAAAAATAAATAAATAATATAAGCGTCTTTGTCATTAAGCTTGCACGGTTTTATTGACAAAATCATTTTTTATTAAAGCTACTTAAAAAATAAATAAATAATATAAGCGTCTTTGTTATTAAGCTTCCACGGTTTTATTGACAAAATCATTTTTTATTAAAGCTGCTTAAAAAATAAATAAATGATATAAGCGTCTTTTTTATTAAGCTTGCACGGTTTTATTGACAAAATAATCTACACTTTCGAAATTAAAAGAAGTGATTTCTCGAAAAGAGATCATCCTATGGAAAATTGCTTGTGAATCCAGGACTGTAGGAATGTATTAAAATTTGGAATAGTCGCGTTCAACAATCTTAGACTACGTACCCATTTCTTTGTTTAATAGGTAGGTAGTTAAAAATGTCAATTTTTCTTATAGTTTCTCCACTTCAAGCGCAACCAATATTTGTATATCTTTGTTTTCAACTATTTGATCGTTTGGAAATAAGTTATTACCAAAATTCTAGTTATGCTGGTATAAAAATCGATTAAATTATGGCCCTTTGGTTTTATTCGATTTCTCAAGCCACAAAACTTATAATAAATCCGACAGGAAGCCTATGTACATATGCGCTAGGAGTTGTTTTCAGCGAACTTCGTCAAAACAAAATACTTCCGTTGAGTGGATTCTGATGGTTAACTAACTCGCCTTTAAACAAACTTTTTTTTTTTACCAATTGTTTTTAAAATAAGACCTATTTTGCAGCTGCTCAAGCACGAGAAGACACTTTTTCTTGACATATATTCGTAAGCGTAGATATTTATCATCGGAACCGTCAGATAGCGTCGCGCCATAAGCGGGTTTCGTCCCTTAAGCGGCCCCTACACGGTCAGTAATCATGACATTACCTTATCAAAATGACAGTAATAATGATAGTGTAAGGTGGACAAAGTTGGAATGACGAACAGTAATGATGTGGATCCGGATTTTCTGATCTCGGCTTCATCATTACTGAAAGTGGAGGGGATACTGTCATTAGTAATGATGGTGTAGGGAGCGCTACATCATTAATGCGTCATTACTCAGTCTATCTCGAGCTGTAACTAGGTGAAACAGATGTAAAGGTTAAAGTAGATTGAGTAGAAAGGGCAAAAAATAAGATGAATTGAAATGTATGACTCTACCTTGGTAACATTATAGTTATAAAATAGTTATAAAAGTAATATATATATATATATATATATATCAAAGTAACGAATCCGCATTAAGTCTAATTAAAATATATCATAGAATAAAATATATATATATAAAGTCATCTATAAGGTACCAACAACTTTTCACATTCGTTACTTTGCATTTGTTTCGACGATATAAAATAGGTTGAAAGTGCTTTATTTTTTATATCGACTTTAGAAAATAATGTTGACGTGATTCTTTTACCAATTCCTTTGTCTACTAGAGTAGATTAGAAGAAAAATATAATCGTTAAACTATAATTTATATTTCGTCAAATATATTCAAAAATATGCTTACGTTTTCAAGCAAACTAGTATTCTACATTTTTTTACACCAAAAATAATAGCAGATTTAAAATCAGCACCCAAAGAAACCCTAACGTGGTGAATAATATTGAAAACAAAAAATAATGATTTTTCCCAGTCTCGGAGAGAATAAAAATTTGTAAGCGAAAAAGTAATGTAACGTTTTGAAATTCAATATCTCCCCTTGAGATAATCCGATTTTTACGTCATTGAAATCTTTCAAAAGAAAAAAGACTCCTTTTTCTAACCATATAAATGACTATTGTATTATCTCAAAAAGTACTTGCGAAAAATGGTTATCCAAATAAAAATAAAATGTAAACTTTTTTTGCACATAACCTCGGTCCCAGAACACTTGGGAACGCCCCAATTGGAAGGATATGTGTCATATTAAGGCCTTTACGAACGTTTCACATGTTTTTTTGAGGCTAGTGTCGCAATTATAGCTACACAGGCGACTTTGCGAGGATCCATTATTAACAAAACGCTTCTGTCACGGAGATCACAATGCATACTGAAGAAAAGTAATGACATTAAAAATGATCCGTGGAATGACGGTGTAAGGTGTACATTGTAATGATGATATGGAATGACGAGAGTTGAATAGTAATGACATTACTGATTATGTCATTATTACTGACCGTGTAGGGGCCGCTTTAGTGAGAGGTTCACTCAGTAGACATAAAAAAAAAGTTTATTAATCAGTCTAATAAAATTATTATGTTGCTATGGTTATTACTATAGGATTTTAAATTTATTTGTGTGGCGGTGAATATTTTAATTTGTTTTAAAACATAAGTGGACTCCCATAGTTGGAAGGAAAATCTTAACATTTCATTTATTGAGAACCGATTACCAGATTAAAACAATTCATATTCATATAAGCCAGAAAACGAGCAATAATATGAAATAGTGAATTTATGTATGATGAAAATAATTTATTCATAGTAAAATTATTTATAGCGAAACATGTGGCGCGCATTAATAAAAATAAAATATGAAAAAGTGAGTCTACGTTATCTGTATGAATAAATAACTAATAAATGTTGTAATATATTCTAACTAACACACGAACTATATTTTATTTAATGAGCCATTACAAGAACGAGGTTAGAACTCCACACGAACATAATTAAAAGGTTTCATTGCGGCACGACACCTATAACATACAATTATTGGGTAATTAATTATTTCCAGAGGGAAAACAGGGAGAGACAGGGCCAGACCGCTAGAAAAAAAAGAATGGATGTCGCTCTGGGCGTAATAAGTGAAACAAATAAAGTCGTTTATCTTTGGAGCATGCTATTAGCCGAGGGGACTTAGATGGTGGTTCTTGATATATGTTGGGGTAGATAACATATGGTGCTCAGATGCTTATCTAGGGGACCTATTATCATACAATAAGTCCGTAAAGGATGGTTTTATGATTTATTACGGACATTAGTAGATTGTTTATTCCTTTAATGACGTGTGCTTTATATAGTTCCTCTCTCTATCTCCTTATTGTAGAGGGCGCATCTGTCGAGAGGTCTCCGAGAGAGACCCATTGTCTCTCTATTATTGGTCGTTTGGGGTGAATTATAGGCTTGCGGTCTGTGGTCTTCCGCCGATGCGGTCGTTGCGGGCAGAGGTGGAGGTAGTGGTGGTTCTGATTGTCCCCCTTGTCATGAGCATGTTAAGAGCCGCATAGTGACAGGGATTTACGCCCAAAATCCCGTTGGACATTGTTTAGGGATATTAATGGAGTTTGTAGTATTCTTTAAGGAAGTTTACTGAAAAATAGAAATTCTCGTTATAGGCGGAAGGTCAAAAACACTTAACAGAACATTCACTATCATTATTTCTTCCGTACAAGTTTCACACCCTATTGGTGCCTCTTCAGGGGAATATCTTAAAAAAAAAAAAAAAAAAAAAAAAAAATCAGTCCCGTAACAGGCCACGAGGGCCCTGAGGGGTAGATACCTTAGAGGTATCTGATTCTTGACCATACGGCACACTAGGGAGATAGTGTGGTCAGTAATATGCTCCGGCCGCCTGATTTTTCCCTTGCCGCTTCGACTGCTAGAGTCATTAGCAACAAGGTACCCATTATTAAATTAATTAAAGGCTGGGTTGGCCTAGGGACGGTCAGGGAGGCCGAATTCAACCCATGAACGAAGACACTAGAAGAAAAAATCTTTAGTGCTTGCTCGGGATTTGAACTCAGGTCCTCCAGCATATGAGTCCAGTGCTCTACCACTGAGCTAACCGCGCCCCCGCGGAATATCTTATAAAAGATAAAAAGTACATTGGTAAGTTTTGATCTTTCTTGAAAAATATTAAATTATTTCAGGTGCCACAAAAGGAAACGAAAAGTATCCTAAGCGGAAATTACTGCATCCACTTTCCCCAAAAGGTCTTTAAAAACTGAGATAAACCGACAAAAACCCGTTCAAATGAACAAAATTAACACTTGACTGACATCGCTCCATGGAAAATAGCTTTAGAACTTTTTTTTTGTTGAGATTTTAGTAAGACTTTTGAATGGACCTTCCACTTGCCACGATTTCCCAGCCGTTTTCGAGATATTTAAGAAAATATACGAAGATCCCAAAAGTTGTCGTGTGTAATATTAATTTTGGTGTTCTAATAATTCCTTAACTCTAAAAATAACCAAACTAAAAAGATCTTAGTTTGAATGAATTTCAAACATGCACAAAATCAACTAAATCCTACGATTCTAAGCATCCAACCCGAATATTAGTTAGAAACCCCAGTTTTATTGAGAATGATTTCATTCGATTTCTTACGTTAGAAAGCTCATGAAAATAGTACCAGGAAGCCTATATACGAAAAGACGTAACCGTGACGATTTAAATCGCGCAAATTTCGACCATAAAACAGTGTTCCGGTTCACGGATTCAGCTCCTTAACGAACTTGACCTTTTAAATTAGATGAAGTATTTTTGTACCCAAAATCCTAAAAAATTGGACCATTTTTGAGCCTTCGAGAGCGGACAGTCAAATTTGAACCCCCGTTATTTTCTTGATCCATGGGTTCTGAAACATAAAATTTTCTCTAATCGGCACTTGCGGATTGCGCAATGAGGTCAAACTCATAAACCGGTTCCTAGCTGTAGAGAGAGGGAGGAAACGCGCTAAAACTTAAAAGCTTCAACTAGAGGAGGAGAGCCCTATACTAGAGTCTCGATATATATATATTTATATATATATATATATATATATATATATATATATATATATTTATAAGGCTCATTTTCGGTATCTAGTCGGTAGGATAGATAATGATTCGAAAAAACATTTTTTTCATGTGTGCAACCACAATGGCTACATTCCTTCGGAAAGTCTCACACACAAGCCAGCATGTCGTATAAATATACTTGGCCGGTCTCTACACTACTGTTACGGAGTGAAATAGGGTAATACTTTGTGCCGTAAAAGGGATAACGGATTTTGTGTCGAAGATGCAATTTAAACCAGCTGAAGCTAGTTGAACACGTTATCGATTCTAGACACGAATCGAGAAAGTCTTCGAATCGATAATGAAGTTTACTAACGATGATTTTCACAATCCCGCCGAGCATCGAGCCCTAACGAGCCATAACACATTCACCGCACATTCAGATAGCACAAAACCACTATTATATATATCATTTAAATGGTAATAATAAATTATATTGAAGGTATATTAGCATTGATTCTCATGCGGAAGATATGGGTTCGAATCCCGCCTATAGTATATCGCCCTATGCAAAATTACATTAGGACATTTTTTCTAGAGAAATAACTAAGGCTTCGAATGGTCACCCTCCACTTACCGCGATTACCCAAACGTTTTCGAGACGTACTATAAAAAGTCCCAACATCCAAAAATTTTCCATGTCTATTATTACATTTTCTAATACTTCCTTACCGGGGACTCCCGTGGAGGCGACCGTGGTGGGTTCGATTCCCAACCTCCGGCAGGAATTTTATCATCCCACGGCTCGCTGGTAAAATTCCTCGCTGCACCCTGGATGTCGGCGCTAATGACCTAGATGTAGTAGATGCGCCGTAAAAAAAAAAAAAAAAAAAAAAAAAAAAAAAAAAAAAAAAAAAAAAAAAAAAAAAAAAAAAAAAAAAAAAAAAAAAGACTTCCTTACCTCTAAACGCAACCAAAATTTAAATATCTTAGATTAGATAAATGTCAAACATCTGAACTGGAACTGAATCAATTGTTTCTCAATACGCCAACTGGAAATGTTACGAACAGTAGTTGTATTAATTTTTCTCGTAAACGTTTAAACATATCACTTTCATTCGTTTTCCTTGAGGAACCTAAATAAATAAATAAATAAATAAATATATATATATATATATATATATATATATATATATATATATATATATATATATGTCCACTGTCGTGTTAACAGAGTCACCCACCCACACAAACACACACACAAGAACAAGGCAACTAATCGCGTAGTATGACCTTCGGCACACACGCAAATTCAAGCGTTCAACGAAGAACAGACTAAAAATAGGATTAATAAATCAAGATTGATTAAGAGAGTAGAAAAATACATTAAGATTAATCTGATAAACACTATAAAAGATTAATCCAATTTAGAGATTCTTGCAGTTTAGCCTAAAAACCAGAACAAATGGCTTAGCACATCGAGCTCATAGACGTAACACGATTAGTGTTGACAAAATTCAGCCACCAAAAATCAGCCTGTTCCCGAACCGAGGGATAGGAAGGGCGTCCCTGAGGATTTCCAATCCTCAGAAGCGGCATTCCAATTTCAGCATCGGTCCTCTCGGTTCCATGGTTCCTATAATTGGACTCGGAGATACTGAACGGAGTCCTGGAACTGCAACTGCATCACCGAAAAGTTGAACAGTGCGTCCTCAATTACCTTGACCCTGACTCAACGCCCAGCTGGCTTATTAGGACTGAGCTCCACCCCAATTTGGCGATGGTTACCTCAACCCCCGCAGTCCGCAGAACGAAAGGCTTGGAATAGGAAAAGTTAATATATTGTTTTGATATTCGTGAAAAATGAAAAAAAAAAACACTTCCTGCATACTCGTTGAAAATCAAGCTTAAGGTGCCACAATGCAGAGGAACCTGAAAGCAAGCTACTCAAGCGGGAATTATTCTCTCCAACTCTTCGAATTACGCTCTTTCTAATGGAAACCTCTACAAAAAAGAACAAGTATAGTAAACACGCTTCTCATTTAGTTATTGTGTTTTACTGAAAAAATTGCAATGTAAAAACCAACACATTAAAAACAAAAGGAAACAGAGACCGAAAATCATTCGTATTCTAAGAACCGATTCCTCAGAATAAAAGCGCTCTTAACAATAGAAAATGGCGCTTAGCAAAAAAAAAAAAAAAATAAATAAATAAAAACCAATAGAAAAACACTCTTACACTTATCACTACTTCCTAACAGGTTCCGACATATTAAAGAAAACATTTGAAAATCAAAAGAGAAAAATAATCGACTTGAAGTTGGTTTCATTTGATTTTACAGGTCCACCAAAGGCAAAGCCGTAAAATCTATATAGTGTTCCGGTAGGCAGATTCTGCTGGTTAAAGAACTTTTCTTTTCTTTGTTGTTTGTTTGAGGCAAACTATGATTGTACCAAATTTCATCGAAATCGGACCATTTTTGAGTCTGCTAGACTGCAAACAGACAAATATTTTCTGGACTATGGGGTCTTACACGTGGGCATATCTCAACCGAATGGCGTCATAAGCGGGTTACCTCCATTAAGAGGGAGGATTGAAGCGCGTTAATATTATTTGAACCGTAACATAGTAGATCCCTAAAAGAAGCAGAGATAAATAGTCAGTTATTTTGATTTTGCTCGTTGATGCTAACTTGAATAGCACACTGATTAATCGCTTTCCGCTGTCCACACCGAAAACGCAATCCCGTCTAAAAACCGAACTAATCATCGGCTTTCATGAAGGATTGATGGCATTTTCGTTACACGGATGACATTATCACTCCCGTCCCGAGAGCGATAAGCGGTCTAATAAACGTCGGGGACCAAAAGTCACATTTGCACCAAACATATCATCCGGCGGGAACGTATTGGTAGGGACGTATCGGGTGGAATTATTGCCGAGATAGGGACCAGCCGAAATACGGTGGTCCGTGCCGGGACCCGGGAAGCCATCAAGATTTAGATGGAACGGCTGGAAGCGGTAGTCATCAGTCATAAACGTTACCTTCGGTTGCGGGGCGAGGGGTAGACAGTGAGATGGGATCATGATTGATGCGCACCATTACGGTCCGCTATATACGGGCTCTTCCCCCTCCCCAGGATTATCGAGGCCAAACTGAATAGTGAATATTACCTTCTCTTCATCTTCGCCTATTGATCTAGCCTTCCTTCGTACCGGGAATCCGTCTCATACAAAACATGCCGTTTTATACAAATTCTACTATCTCTTAGAGATTTGCTCTTAGAGAGCCGTTGAGGTTATAACTAGTCAAGGAATGGTTGCGATTTCGCTAAGAGAAAACGCCAATTTTTTTGCTGAAAGTCTGACGTTTTCATTTCCCGAATCCATCCATTCCTTTACTTCTAATAAAGAAAATAATGTTTAAAAATGTGACGACAAATAATTTCTGCAGCCTATTTTAGAACTGCTAACTTGCGCAAATTAGCTGAAAATAATACTTTAACACCATGACTGCGGCATGACCACTTGCTGTGGCGGCATGAGGGCTACCTGGCAAGCTGGTAGAAAAGGTTTTGGGGGTCGGCTACAAACCTCCAGGCTGGTTTATTCGTTCCTCCGTCGTCTCAGGGAGTGCTTCGAGTACCTTCGTTCCCGGCTCAGACCTTTATGTAAATTTTTGAATTTTTAAAGTTTCTTCAGCACATATGCGTCATGGTAAACACATTTTTCTGAAGTAAATTATCCAGAATTTCCAATGGGTAAGTTATTTTTTACAGAATGGACCAACTGTTAGGGTGGCCATTCACAGAGAGGAATATTGCAAGATTTTGACTGCGCAGTCCACCTACATGTTGATATTGTTGCTGTCCCAAAAAGCTGATAGGTCACATTATATATACAAGAAAAAAAATATATCTACAGAAATAAATACTCCATGTAGGAGACTGCTATTTACAGAATTTTTATCATTCAAAATATATTTGTAATTTGTCAGGATTATATAATAAATAATCTTATTTGAGGATTAAATAATTTTATGTTTCATTTGATATTTCTGCAAAAACCGGACAAGTCCATAAGTTTTTCTTTATATTTTCTCAACTATCCCCTTAAGAAATCTTTAATTTAAGTACAATGCAAAGCCTTAGAGGGAAAATAGTAGGTATAAAAGCCATTTTCATTTCATCCAGCACAAATGAAGTTGCGCATTTGTTTTAAGTTTCTGAAGATTTTATTTTGGGACTTGAATGGTTTTTGTAATGAATTCTTCAATCTTTATGTGGACTTGTACAATTATACAATTATTTTTGAGACGTCCAGGAGTGGTTCGGTACTTACAATTAGAAAGAGAACGTTTTGAACTTTACTTTATAAATCAATGTCAGATGTATTACAGTGACATAGGTATAGTCCATGTAGGGATTCATAAACCAAGCTATGAGAACTACAGTCCTTTGCGGTTGGTAGAACTGCTATTTCATTGATCATACCGCAACATCATGAATCGTCCCTGAAACCACCTTGATGAGATCGGAGAGAATGACGCAGCAGGCAGCCACACCACAAAGGAATAGGGAGGACTACTGCCTCTTGACAAATGGACTGTTAATACAGAGTTGTCATCTGGGTTGACAAGCGGTCTCAACTCCCGGCGGTTCTTGTCTGACAGACGGTGGCATAAGATAACTTCAGTCCGTTATCGGCTCTTGTATCCTGTCGAGGAAATTGACTTCCAATAATGTTGTTGGGAGATTTCAGGGCACTCTTTTCCCTGAAATCCCGAGGATAATCTCGACCTATAATACCACAAGAAAAATTAAAACGAATTCTCAAAAGAGCCGATGAGCCAAAAAAAAAAAAAAAAAAAAAAAAAAAACAAGCAAGGCATTTTGGAGACCGCGAGATTAATTTACATACTCTAATTACGCCGACGTTGTGAAAACTTATAACTTTCTTCCCCATCCAAGCTGAATGGTACATATATTGTTCATTTAAACAAGGTCTCAAAAAAGCCGATGACCCCCAAAAAAATAGCAAGACTTTTTGAAGGCCGTGAAACTAATTTACAAACTCTAATTACGCCGACGTTGTGAAAACTTATAACTTTCTTACCCATCCAAGCTGAATGGTACATATATTGTTCATTTAAACAAGGTCTCAAAAAAGCCGATGACCCCCAAAAAAATAGCAAGACTTTTTGAAGGCCGTGAAACTAATTTACAAACTCTAATTACGCCGACGTTGTGAAAACTTATAACTTTCTTACCCATCCAAGCTGAATGGTACATATATTGTTCATTTAAACAAGGTCTCAAAAAAGCCGATGACCCCCAAAAAAATAGCAAGACTTTTTGAAGGCCGTGAAACTAATTTACAAACTCTAATTACGCCGACGTTGTGAAAACTTATAACTTTCTTACCCATCCAAGCTGAATGGTACATATATTGTTCATTTAAACGAGGTCTCAAAAAAGCCGATGACCCCCAAAAAAATAGCAAGACTTTTTGAAGGCCGCGAAACTAATTTACAAACTCTAATTACGCCGACGTTGTGAAAACTTACAACTTTCTTCCCCATCCAAGCTGAATGGTACATATGTTGTTCATTAGAGAGGAACGATAGTCCGAGACCTATACCGGTTAAAAATAATCATTGTTATGAACTGATCATTGTGGTATACTATATCATAGTATTAATTGGACGCCTTTAAACGGAAAGGAACCAAGCCCCATTTTTAACGAAATTGAGTGTTTGGTGCTATCTTGTAGAGAATTAGAGAATTTATATTGTAATAAAAAACTGTTTAAAATATAATGTTGTCATTAAAGCAAGAAAAAATACCAAAAAAAAGTGAAATGTTGTATCCAGTTTGCTGTAATAAACAGAAAGGAATCAAGCACAATTTTTATCAATAACTATAAAAATAAAACCCCATTACCATAACAACAGTTTATTTTAATGAGAGAAAATGAATTAAACTTTTGAGATCATAAAGGAATTTCAGACCCACAAAAAACTTTAAACCAAATTCTCTAAAGAATGAATCGATGGCACTCGGTTCCTTTCCGTTGAAAGGCGTCCAATTAGAGTGCATATATGCGCTCAAAAATTTTTTGACAAGGACAATAATTGGGCTAACTTAATACAAATAATAGACACGAATATGAACGTTTTATTGGAAGAAACCTGCTTTGTCGATATATTTTTGTAAAAAAAAAAAAAATTAAATTCAGAACATAAATTATAAAACCATATTGTAAATAAAGAACATGTTAGTCCAAAACTATTTTCACATTGTAATTAAATAAAAGCTCTTTACATCAACTTTATTTTTAAAAGAACCAATATTTAGAAGGATATTCATTAGCCTTTATAACACCATCACGAGCTGACATCAATTTACTATCTTCAGTATTCGATCCAAAGGAATTGTTACCCACACCTTCTTGACAGCTTGAAATAAAGGCTCTTTATTCGAATGATTTTGCCATCTTACTTTGTGATATATTTCCTCACACAGACCCACTACGGGGTTTAGATCATCATTTTGACTTGGACATTAAACAAAAATGTAGAATTGCTTGTTGTCAAAACACTTTAGAACGGTACTGTAAGCAAGTGAATAATGTTTGATGACCTATTACCATCATAGAGGGTTAGAAATGTCATTAAATATAAAATCGATAATTGAGAGGAGATCGTTGACCGTAGATGATGCAAGGTAGGGATTGTCGGGGTTCGGTCACTGCTATTTAATAAAACTACATTTTATCATAAAAATGGTTTTATTTTGCCGACGTTTCGGCTTGAACTTCAAGCCTTCATCAGGGCTGTAAAAAACAAGTAGGACGGATGTAATAAAACGTCGGCACAATAAAACCATTTTTATGATAAAATCGATAATTTTTGGCACCTTAAAGTCATGAGGTGGGCATATTGCATCTCAATGACTGGTCCATTTTATAGGTACAATAATTTTTTCTTATAGTAATTTATTGACTAAACAAATTTCGATCTTTGGATTTCGCAGTGTTTCCAGATACCATTAATGTAAGGTGTGATTTCGAAATCTGAGAATAGAACTTAGTAATTTTTCACTAAATTATTATAATTAATATTTAAATAATATGTTGAATAATTGACGACATTTATAGAAGCCAGTAGTGTTTTAATTTTAATGACAAAATCCTTCTCTGGAAATCGATTTTTAACAGTAAAAATTCCAATTCTAAACAGCTGATAAAAACGGTCATATTTACTTAATTAGTCTGGACATGACATTTCTTGCGCATAAGTTCGTAAGTCAAGTTGCTCCAGAAGAGGCAACTGGTGACGTGAAACATGCCAAGCACAAAATAAAGGAGATTGGTTAAAAGTTAAAGGGTTTTTTAAGTACCTATATGACATTCAGTTATTATTAAACTAAAATACACTTTTCGAATTTCTTTGTAATTCTCTTTTAGTGGTAAGTCATACCTGTTTAACCCGAGTAAACGTTTTCGTGAGGGGGTCACGAAAAAATACAAGATGGCGTCAAGAAATATTGATTTCAAGATAACTTATCTTTGTGCCACCCTGAACACTATACATCCTCGAGATGCTACAATACTCCACAGTCATGGGGTGTCCGAACATGACGTGGCACTGCACCCCATCCAAGCTGCACAAAGGACTCGCCATAATGACAAATGGACTGTTTCATGGAACGATATTTCCAAGGTAATGTACTGTTGAATGCTTTGTATCATTCCAGCAGAATCAATCATAACAAACCCGACTCGCAGGAGCTGCGTCACCCTTCAAATGGCACGCAACTAGCGATTTCTCAGTCGCTAGTAACTTCCCACCATCAGTTTTCGCAGGTTTTATCTGCTACACCTGAAGAGGTATTAGCCACCTCCCTCCAAATGTGGTTTTAGAGAATTAAGAAATTTAAGTGCAGTATGTTTTTTTTCTATTTCCTCCCTGTAGTAACCCTTTAGAGAGGGAGTTTATTCTGCATGTCGCATGCTGAAGAAAAATAATTTGTCTTTACATTTGTTCAATCATCAAGAGGCATTTCATCCTTAATAACCAAGCCACCGTCAACTTCCTTATCAGGTAATTAAAGGTTATTAAACGAACAAGATTTCCTGAAAGTGGAAGAGTTAGAAACCCTCAGGGGACAGAGTATAAATTCCCGAAAAACTAATATTTTCACGAATAAGCTGTATTTAATTTGTATTAACCACCCTGGAACCCCTTAAAAATGAACATACTAACATTACAAACCATATTTTCTCAAAGGAAATTTAATTTACTTTCCGACGGTTTGATAAGATTTTATTTACCATAAACGGGTTTTCAGTAATCAATATTTATTCATAAATCGATCAATTTACTCTGTTTTTGTTGAGACTTGACCCATACTTTCTATAAACTTTTTGTTGGGCTTGAGGTCTACTATCACCTGAAAGGTTGATACTTTTTTCAGTTACACCCTGTGTGTGTGTGTGTGTTTGAATTGTTTAAAATAACTCTCGCTTACATTTCAAATTCTAACCATGAAGTGAAAGAACAAAGTACATGCATCAATAAATAGAGTTAAAAAAAATAATAATAATAAAAAATAATATAGTGCAACAAATAAAAAACTAACAATTTAAGTACTTGCTGGATAACTTTAGCTGTAAACAGATATAAATGGAATAATAAACGAAATAGTAAAATAAAATACCTGCCATATAAGTAGCAATACAAAATGGTAACATAATTCAAGCAAACAATGAAAGTGGAAAATGTATATGCAAAATTCAACAAGTACTGACTGCTCCACAAGACTGATGCACTAAACCTGTTTCATTTCAATAGGATGGGAGTAAACTCGACTAATTTTCTTTATATTCATTATACATAGTTATAAAAAGACAATCTTTTAGCACATTCCGTACGAATGTAGGTATTGATGTACCTCCAGACAATTAAATTCATACGAAGTGCAACCAGTAGTTATATTGACAATGTAATTAAAACCCCACTGACCTAAACTTAAACAATCAATGCAAAAGAGGTTTGTCGGAAACACAATTTTTAAACGAGTATTCTTGTTTCCTAAACTGTACTTTCAGAAAAGAGGTTTGTCGGAAACACATTTTTAAACGAGTATTCTTGTTTCCTAAACTGTACTTTCAGAAAAGAGGTTTGTCGGAAACACAGTTTTAAACGAGTATTCTTGTTTCCTAAACTGTACTTTCAGAAAAGAGGCTTGTCGGAAACACAGTTTTAAACGAGTATTCTTGTTTCCTAAACTGTACTTTCAGAAAAGAGGTTTGTCGGAAACACATTTTTAAACGAGTATTCTTGTTTCCTAAACTGTACTTTCAGAAAAGAGGTTTGTCGGAAACACAGTTTTAAACGAGTATTCTTGTTTCCTAAACTGTACTTTCAGAAAAGAGGTTTGTCGGAAACACATTTTTAAACGAGTATTCTTGTTTCCTAAACTGTACTTCAGAAAAATAATTAGACTTTTCAAGGTTAACTCCATTTTTATTTATTAACAGAGACGTGAAAGCACTAAGAATAATTAATTCATAAATAACTCTTGAAATGCAGGAAATTACACAGTATTTCACTGTAAATTATTCACAATTTTTGATGTAGTATTCTTGATTATATGTGTGAAATTTAATGGTATAGAGAAGAAAATGTTTTAAAGTCACGTGACATGGAATTTTTAATGTTGTAAAAAATATTCTAATTGAGCAATTACTTGAACATGGAGTATTTCTCACATATTTCTTCTTTATTACATATAATTATGTATTGCAATGCACAAACTTCGCAGGAATTTTCAAGGAGGGTAGATTAAAATTAAGATAGCAGCTGTATAACTTATTATAATAATGAGATGTTGCCTACACATTGTATTTCTTTAGTTTCTTTGTTTAAACATTAGGCAATAATATTAAATTAAGGGAATAACGCAATTGCACCCAGCAAGAGAGAGAATAATTCAATTTTACCTTTTGGGTTTGGTTAAGGAATTTGAATTGAATAGACTCGACAAGCCCTTTCGGCTGACCTAAGGGGTAATACTACATTTCGGCTGACCTAAGGGGTAATACTACATTTCGGCTGACCTAAGGGGTAATACTACATTTCGGCTGACCTAAGGGGTAATACTACATTTCGGCTGACCTAAGGGGTAATACTACATTTTGTGATCAAAATCAAATTCATTTTCTTCAATTAATGAAGAACAAATAAAATAAAACTTTATGACGAAATATGACACAACCTACCGTGTATGCGTCAATGAAACGAGTGTAAATGTATGTTTTGTGTGTGTATATGTTCGTGCATGTATGTGTGTGTGTACGTGGTTGTGTCAGGAGAGGCTTCAAAATTGAAGATATAGTCTTTATATTAAATATCCTACAATTTACACACAATAATGGTTTTCTTCTTGCAATAGAAAAAAAAAATTATTATTTATTACTATCGCAATTTGTCATTCTTTATTTTCTTATATTCTATACATTAAATTATGAAATCAATTATTTGGTTTGATTTAATTGTTTATTTTATTTTGTATTAATATTATTATTATTTTCTTTTTTAATTTTAATTTTTTATTTTGTGTATTTTTTTTTTTATTTTTCAGAAATTGAATATAATGAATTTATATTCTTTACGCTTCATACAGTTTTTCTTGGTTATTTTTGTGCGAGCAAATCACCTTGCCGTTGTGAAGCTCTGTGAATAAATAAATAAAGAACAAATAAATCAATATTTTTTAATTCTTTATGTCAAAAGTTTTATATGGGATGTTAAAATAACCCCCCCCCCAAAAAAAAGTAATACTTAGAAAAAAAAATGGAGGTGCTGGGTCTGACGAACAGAAACCCTCTTTTTTTTCAGCAGCGATAGTCTGCAGGAGGCAATTTTTAATCTAGAAAAGAAAAATAATTATTTTGAAAGAAGAAGGTTAAATCTAGTAAAGTGGGTAGTATTTTTTTTAAGAAAGATTAATTTTTTCGCAAATGGGCAACCATTCTTCGTAATCATTCAATGAATGGAAAATCCCCACGTTCTTCGTAATCATTCAATGAATGTAAAATCCCCACGTTCGAATTTAAAATTTAATGTACCAAAAAGTTCATTTATTTTTCTTTGTAATTTATTTTCATAATTTCTTGTAATAAAGATAAAAGAAAAAAAAGTTTTTAATTATAACATTTATCGGGACTTTAGTTAAAACATCGAACGGTTCGGCACATAAATACTCCTGGATATAATTTTTGATTAGTTAAGGAAGGTATTTTGATATATATATATATATATATATATATATATATATATATATATATATATAAACATATATAGATAAACGCCATGTTAGATCTGCGTACTGTGGAAGACACTTGAAACACATAGAACGCTTCAAGAGACGAATGTAAAAGACTGTTTGTTGAGGACTTAGTCCATCATGGGCTTATGTTTATACACTATATATATATACACATAAGTGTATATTTTTATATACCTTACTTACTATTTTCAAAAGATACGAATATTCTGAAAAGCTCACATTGTTTAATGATTTTTTTTTTTTTTTTCTGTTCTCTAAACCAAATTTATTATACATAATCAAATTTAAACTACCGCTTATTTCGTGGTCACTAGGTTATGAAAGGTCATTATTGTTGGATTGTGTCAACGTATGGACGTCATGTGCTGCCTTACCTCTGTTTAAGAAGGAACAACATACGAAAATGGTCCGATTTTGAGGGAATTTAACTGTCAATTTAAGTCGACGATTTTAAGCATCTGACATTGTGGTAGAAATCTTTTGGGGCCCAACCATTGTTTTAACCCATTTGATGTGATAACGTTCCGTTGTATCCGATGGTTTATGTTTCCGTAATTATCTGAATCGTTTTATTGACAATCACCTATCCTTGTAGCTTCTGCAACCTTCTTATACACACACACTCACACAGAACGCACTGCAAGACATACATCACTGCTGGCAGCTGGCCTATCCATCAGCAACACGGCAGCCTCTGTTGAATTCCACATGACCTGTTAGCATACAATGGTCTATCTACTTCTCTTCACTTCCTTTGCTTGTCATCTCTCGCCGCCTCCGCTCCACGCCTGGTCTCCGTCTGTCATGCAGGTCAGTGATCGCCGAGACATAACCTTGTCGGCTATATGTCAGTCTTATTAGAAGATATCTAATCGATTATAATGTATATTCCTTGCTGATCATCGAAAATATATATTCGTCCATGTTTTCAGCAAGTTGGAAACACAACATAAGCCTTCCTTAATCCTTTTAATACCTTATCCAGTATCCTCTAATCCTCAAGTCTTTTATAAAGAACTAGCTGTTACCCAGCGTGCCATACTACACCCACTTCCAGTCACTGTTGCCCCTTCTGCTTCAACAGAAATTAAGAAAATTAAACTTAACCAGCTTTCAGTTTTTATATATCTATTGATATAGATAATATATATTCACAGAATACAAAATCTTTTTTTATCAAACAGTTAATTGATGAATGTGCTCATAGCTAGAGAAAAAAAACGCAAAAGTAAATTAGAAGGCAAATAAGTAATTTTAAAATCTGCCAGCAGAATAGAAAAAATAAATCTTCCTACTTATTCTTGGAACCTTGCAGTTATTGGCAACCAGACATTTTGGACATCACTGGTCAAACACCAGACAATATGAGAGAACAGATGAGAGAATACCTTCCATCACGGTCCGTCTTAGTGAGTATCTCATTTTTCAAAAGTGACGATTTCTGACAATTCACTCCTCTGTAACAGTTCACAGTTTCGAACCCGTGACCTCCGAACTGTGAGTCCTAGACGATTTTGACCCAGCCTATGACACTCCCCGGATCAAGACTTACCTGTGCGCTATGTTTGGCCAAAATGGGTCAAACGGTGTGGATTTGGAAAAGGAACAAACAGACAGACAAACAGCTGAATTTTATATGTATATATACATGTATGCAAAGAAAAAATATATTTCCATGAATAATAGTAACTATATTTCTGTGATAACATATCCCTTTATTACCTTTTTGTATTTGTCTTGTTAGGAGTTTTACTACCATCATTGCGGGGGGTAAATGGGCGGGCTAAAGGGTTGCTGGAGCGGACGTGCGGATATGGGAGCCGTCCGACTTCTTTTGGGAGCTCTGCTAAGCTATAGTGCCCTATTCCACTGCTTAGCATCTCCTAGTATACCTGATTCCCGTCAACGCCTACTGCTTTTCCTCCCCGTGGTACCCCCTGGGCAACGTTCTTATGGTGAACCCATAAGGACGGCGAAAAGCAGAGGCGGGGATCCACAATGAGGCAGGGACACCTCCCCTGCTGAGTGGATCCTCTCCTTCGGGAGGAACTGTGCCGGTCTGCCGGCCTAGGTGGCAGCCCCACCAGCAGACTCGGTGAGGAAGATTAGGGGTCTGAATCGCCAAAATTTTAATTTCCTACAAAGACGCAAACGGAAAAAGCCGGACTCCCCTTAACGGATAACTCAGAGGGTATGCAGGCCCCTCTGAGAGACCTTGGCATGGACATGGACTTACCAATATCTACTGAGCAATCTACTCTGGAAACACTGAAGGGTGATCCAGGGACTAGTGATATACCAAATCCATCCTCTCCTTCTCGGTACACTTTGGAGCCGTACACAACGCCTACGAAGTCTCCCGAGAAGAAAAGGGTGAAGCGGGGGAAAAAACGTTTTATAGAGGATCTTACAGCCACGAAAGCGACGAAATTTGCTAAATTTATAGTTATAAGCAGAGTGGAAGGACACTCATTTGCCACAGTGTCTCCCTTTTTAATCAACAAATTGGTGAAACAAACGTATGGAACCGTAGCCGGCCTGAGTAAAATGTCGAATGGCTCTCTGCTGGTTGAGGCGGCCAGCAAGGAGCAATCCGACAAAATAATGCAAATCAAGACTCTGGGCATGTTCGGTGTGAATGCAGAATTGCACAAAACGCTGAACTCGTCCAGAGGTATGATAACATGTTTTGACCTCGAACATTCAACGGACCAGGAAATAAAAGAAGGGCTAAAAGACCAAGGAGTAATTGCCGTTCGTAGATTTTTTCGCAAGAGAAAATCTCCGAACGGTAATGAAGAAAAGCTAGAGTTTACAGGAAGTGTGATGCTCACGTTCGATCAACCTGAGATCCCTTCCAGTATTCAAGCGGCTTTTTACAAGCTGAAAGTGCGCCCTTATATTCCTCCGCCCTTGAGGTGTTTCAAATGTCAAAAGTTTGGACATTCGGCTGCAAGATGTAAATCTGCACAAGAGATCTGTACTTGTGGATACCCATCACATAGTCCTGATCCTTGTCCTTCACCTCCCAAATGTCCGAACTGCGATGGGCCCCATAATTCCAGGTCGAGAGAGTGCATAGAATATAAAATAGAAAAAGAAATTATGAAGATGCGGACAGAAATAAAAGACCTTACTTTTCCGCAAGCGAGAGCGCTAGTAAATAGTACATCATACGCCTGGAGAGGAACCTACTCCAGTGCAGTTAAAAAGAGTAACGATTTTAATGACACCTCGAAAAAAGAAAGTAAAAAGAAAATTGGCGAATTACCTTCCTCCTCCCAATCGCCCTTAAATCCCCCTAAACCCCCTCCTATTCCCCCCTCTCTTCCCACCCTGCCCCCTCCTACACCCCTCCCAACTCTCCCTCGTTCCCCATCCCTCTCCACCCTCCCCCTCCCCCCGCCCCTCCTATCTACTTCATCTACTTTGGTAGATGAAAACAATGCAGTGGGAAATCTAATTCCCCCAAAATGTTTGGAAAAAGGCATTAGTGGACCGGTAACTACCCCCTCAATATCCGGCGCTGAGAGCGTCGAGGATATTGGGGATGATGGTGGTGGTCCCTTCACGCCTACTAAAAAGAAGAAAAAAGGTCGGCCCAAGGGTAAAACACGTGGGCCAATGAAACAGTGTGCTGAGTCGGACAAATGAAGAATTACATATATCTACAGTATGGTGAAATTTAACACCTTCCTTCAGTGGAATATACGGGGATTCTCGGAACATAGTGATGAACTACGTTACTTAATACAAACGTACACTCCACTGGTCCTGGCCCTTCAGGAAACTAAATTTCCTGAAGGTCGTGCCAGGCCTTTGGCAGGGTACAACTGTGTCCATAAAGAGCCCATGGTTTTACCGGGTGGGCGAAGCCACGGAGGTGTGGCCCTCTATACCATGGAGAACCTTGGAGCTCAGGCCTTAAACTTAGTCACGCCCTTACAAGCAGTCGCTGTGCAACTGAGGACCCCGGTAGCCGCGACTATTTGTTCGTTGTATCTGCCGGATGGCAGATCATACAATGTTAGAGACGTAAAAAGTGTTATTGAACAGCTACCTCCACCTGCAATAATGCTTGGAGATTTTAACACGCACCACGTTGCATGGGGTTCCGGGAGGTCCACCCCTCAGGGTCGTTTGCTCTACGACATGCTTGAGGAGATGGACCTCCTGGTTCTTAATGATGGCTCTCCGACTCACTTTTGTGAGTCTTCAGGGTCATTAGATGCCATAGACCTAACTGTAACAAGCACCTCTGTCATAAGACACCTTTCGTGGAATGCTCTGAGCGATCTTCATCGATCAGATCATTTCCCCATATTAGTTACACTTGCCGGCAGATACAACGAAAACAGAAGACCTATTAAGTGGAATGTTAGGGGGGCTAACTGGGATGTATTCAGAGAGTCCTTCATTGCTTCCGATTTAGCAGACACAGCAGAACAGTCACTGCATATACTCACAAAGTCGATTAATAATGCTGCAGAGAAGGCAGTCCCCCTAACATCTCCTCGCTCATCATCGAAAATTCCAGTACCATGGTGGGATGAGGAATGTTGGGAGGCCAATAAAGCCAAAAAGAAAGCATTTAATCGTTTTAAAAGATATCCCACTGACGTAAATCTAATAGCGTTTAAGAAAGCAAGAGCAATCGAGCGGCGAATTAAGATAAGTAAGAAAAGGGCGTCTTGGGCAGCTTATGTAAGCACTCTAACAAAAGATGCTTCTCCATCCGAAGTCTGGAGGAAAATAAGAGCGGTAGGGGGAAGGACCACAAAAAACCAATCCCCTATCCTGTTAAACGCCGGCGATTACGTCAGCGACGCACAATCTGTCGCTGATGTATTCGCCGATCATTTTTACTCCGCATTCAGTCTGGCGTCCTACTCTGAAGATTTCCAGAATATAAAAGCCGACGAGGAGGCTTTTTCTCTTGACTTCGGATCAACAGATGACATCACAAAAGATTATAATTCTCCCTTCAAAATGGATGAATTGAATAGGGCTCTCCAGGTCGCATCTCAGAGGACATCCTCTGGATGCGACGGAATTCCCTATGAAATTCTCCAAAATCTCCCAAATGAAGGGAAAAAAATTATGCTCGAATTGTATAATCGGTTCTGGACCAATGGTGTATTCCCCACTGCCTGGAAGGAATCAATTATTGTCCCAATCTTGAAACCCGGGAAGGATCCCATGAATCCAGGAAGCTACAGACCCATCTCACTTCTGTGTTGTATGGGAAAGCTCCTGGAGTCTATGGTAAATTATCGGTTTCTTCATGAATTGGAGAGAAGCAATCATTTATCGAGATATCAGGCAGGATTCAGGAAAGGATTTTCAACACAAGACCAGCTAGCACTGCTAGAACATAACGCCCAGAAAGCATTCTTTTCGCGTCAGCATATTACAGCCATTTTTTTCGACATGAAGCAGGCGTATGACCGAGCATGGAGGTACGACATACTCCGACGCCTTCATGGTTGGGGGTTTAAGGGCAGATTGCCTCTGTTCCTGAAGAGCTTCCTCTCAGGAAGAATCTTCAGAGTTCGGATCGGCGACGCTCTTTCCTCCTTGAGGGTGCAAGAAACCGGAGTCCCACAAGGATCGATACTCAGTGTTACCCTGTTTCTTGTCGCAATAAATGGCATAGCTGACAATATTCATCCAGAAATCGGCAGATCTCTCTACGCTGACGATCTTGCTCTTTTTGAGACCCACCCAGCTGAAATTGTCGAGGCCAACAAATTACAGGAAGCAGTGAACGTAGTACACCGTGCTGCAATAAGACGGGGATTCACGTTTTCCGTGGAGAAAACTGTGGCTCTACACTTTTGTAGGCTTCGGAGACCTCATAATCATCCACGGCTAACCTTGGGTGATTGTGAGATCAACTTCAAAGAGTCACATAGATTTCTGGGTGTTGTAATGGACAAGAAATTGAGATGGAAACACCACATCAATTATATTATCCAGCGATGTGAGTCCTCTCTGAAAATTTTAAAAACCTTGTCAAGATTGCAGTGGGGTGCTGAAAGATCCGTTTTGTTAAAAATATTTGATGCTCTTATCAGGTCCAGAATCGATTATGGTTGTGCCATATACGGCTCGGCTCGCAAATCGTGGCTTAAGCAGCTTGACAGGCTGTACAATGCAGGGCTGCGGTTTGCGGTCGGAGCTTTTCGTACTAGCCCGTTGGATGCTATTTATGTAGAGGCAGGCCACCTACCTCCGGCGCATAGGAGGAATCAGGTGATGCTGTCTTATACGTCTTCATTACGAGCGAAAACTTTCCATTTCATGCATGATGCCACAAGAGATAATATTGCATCGGATATGTTCAGTTTTAGGCGTTCTGCAACCAGACCACTAGTAGTGAGATCAAAAGAAACCTTACAGTTTTACGGTGGAGCCTGGGAGCATCTGATGGACATTCCAGCACATGTTGTAAGTCCTTGGATGCTTCTAGACCCACTTATTGATCTCACTCTAGCACATTCGGGGAAAAAAGATACTGCACCTTCGATATACAGAATGATGTTTCTGGAAAGACTACAGCAGTATGAAGAACACGTTATAATATTCACAGATGGCTCTAAAACAGAGACAGGAACTGGCTGTGGAATTTTAATCGACAATCAAACAGAATTAGCGGTCCCTTTAAATCAGCACACCAGCATCTTCCATGCGGAATTGCTAGCTATAAAAATAGCCCTGGAGAAATGTAGAAATATCGAAAAGGAAAAATTCCTATTGTGTACTGATTCTCACAGTTCTCTAGTGGCAATGAAAAATAAATTTACCAGAGATCCGCTCTTGATGGACATATTAATATTATTGAGTTATGTTACGAGTAGTGGAAAAATTGTCAAATTTCTCTGGGTGCCAGGACATGCGAACATCGAAGGTAATGAAAAAGCCGATATGCTGGCGAAACAGGCTTCTTCTGCAGCAGCTGACCCTGTTTCGCCACTGCATATCGACGACCAAAAACTATTTCTCAGAAACCTGGTTAAAAAGAAGTGGCAGGAAGAATATAGCATAAAAGATACATTCCTAAAACACATCGAGGATTCTGTTACGACCGAGACTATTACTGCTGGTATGTGCAGGCGTGACGACGTGGTATTAACCCGATTACGGATCGGTCATACCCGTCTCACGCATGGGCATCATCTGGTAGGACGCCGCCGGCCTCAATGCGAGCATTGTGACAGCATCCTCGATGTTCGGCATATCCTAGTGGACTGCCCAGCATTCCAGGATGCCAGGGACCGACACCAACTCCCGACTACTCTTAAGGATCTGCTGTGTAAAAAAGAAGCCTCTGTGAATAAATTAATAGCATTCTTAAAAGACCTGAAACTGTATAATCTGTTATAGTAGCTCAAGTATTGTGTGTACATTTTAAATTGTAGTTTACTCTACTTTATTTGTGTATAATTTTGCATGTGTGAACGTATTTATTGTATGATTGAGTTCGTGTGTTGAGTGTGACAGTATTTATTATGTGTGTTTGTGAGTGAGTGCGTGTGTGTGTTTATTATTATAATGTAAATATGTAAATACTCATTTTAGGATTAGATTTAGATGTAAGGTTAGATCCGGTATATGTTAAAAGGATCTAACAAAACTTGTACATACATTAGTTTTAGTTCTAATTTAGTTTTAGATTAAATATGATTTAGATAATGTACTAAACCAAAATAACATCTTGGACTACTAGGATGTTGTTAAAAATGTTTCATCATATGTTAAAAATGAAACAATTTTTAAAGGTGCTAATGACCCTAGCAGTAGAAGCACCTATATACAAAAAAAAAAAAAAAAAAAAAAAAAAAAAAAAAACTACCATCATTGCCTGTTGGAGGTAGTGTTTTGCCTTTACCTTCGATAAACTCACAAGGAATTTAGTTTGCCAATGCTTGCCTTAGAATTCCACCGCTTGATTGCTTCTTTTTGCCATAAGCATTAATTCATGGAAAATATTCATATTTATTTTAAAATAAAAAGATATATTTTGGAATCAAGGTTGATGGAGTGCCCCTTAATTTTGAGTTCATAAAGAGATTTTGTCCTACAGGAGACGTTATAGGAGGACAGAAAAAGAAATGATCAGTTTTTTCCCTCCTGAAATCGTCCTATTAAAATTTGCTTATGTACCAATTTATGTAGAAAATTTAATGACCACATTAATAATTTATGAAAACAGCCGATTATAAGCAAATGCATTATTCCACCTCCTCGGCCGAAGGTTACTTCCCGGTGGAATTGTGAACGAACCTCTTGCAGATTTACAAAGTTTTAATCGAATTGGAAATGTGAGTCCTATAAATGTGTAAAAATTCTTCACATTAGCCGATTCCCTGATGAATAAAGTAAGTCCCCTGTATTGATTCTCCGATATCCCCACGACATACCCTCTAGAGTATTCACACGGGGGTAGACGACCCCCAACCAACGGAAATGCCGGGAGGCAGAGGAAGACCAAGGTTGACAGTTAAGTAACCATTGTGAAAGTGTCTAAGAAAAAAGGAATCTACTGGGGTATATGAAACTGAAAACAAAGCAGGTGGTGGGAGAAGGTGGTCGGTAAGGGATTAAAGGCCTGTTTATGACATTTTATGACAGGAAAGGAGAAAAAGGTGTTAATGGAAGGATACACAAGGGGCATGGGAAAATACGAGGTGGGAGGTCGGGAGAGTTTTTGAAAAATATTCGCGTAAATAGGAGAAATGCCTTGTTTGTCAGTTTTGTAGTTTATATAAACTACTCCCCTTGTTGGAGCTGAATACATTTCTTGTCTATTAATACATTTTTTCTACTACTTCCTTACCTCCAAAAGCAACCAAAATTTAAACATCGTATATTACATGAATGCCAAACGTCTGGAACAAGTTTCAACTAAATCGATCGTTTCTGAAACCCAAACTGAAAATTAGTTCGAACTAGTAAGTTTTTCTTAAGTAAGTTCAGATGTTGCTTCATAACTTGTTTTCTTGCGTTAAGGGACGTATAAAACGAGTACCTGCAGCTTACGAACTCAAAGAAGCTCAGAAACAATTTCCTCCGTTACTTGCTGTAAGTCTGTCCTGTGATTTTATGACATACTATCTGTTACCCAGTGTGCCATGCTACACCTAATTTCTGTCTATGACTCTCCCCGTATCAAGATCTACTTGATACCTAGTTGTCTATACCCAGTTACGAAAATCGGTCAAACGATGTGAATTTGTTTTAGTTCATAATGATACCCGGCAGAGGCCAGCACAACAGCACTTCATCTAACAGCCGACAGAGGCCAGTAGTTGTCGACTTAAAATGGCCGTCACAATCTGAATGGCTCAGTTTAGCCAATTGTTCTTGAACAAAACTTTTGTCCTTTGAGATTTCTCGTATCAAGTCCTACCTGTGTGCCAAGTTTGGTCAAAATCGGTCAAACGGCGTAGTTTTGTATAAGGAACAAACAAACAAAAAACAGACAGACACGTTATTTATATATATATATATATATATATATATATATATATATATATATATATATATATATATATATAGTTGTTAGGATGTTTATTCATAGATTTTAGAGGATATTGTATCGGTATATGGCTTTGTAAAGTGAAAATCTATTAAGTTGTTTTGTAGAAGGAAACCTTTTTCAAGATTGTCATGGCGGTGGTTGTGAATTGAAAGAAAATCCAAGAGCCCGAAGAAAACCGCTCTAATCTCCTGGTCGGTCCCAGGGCGCCCAAACAGACGTGATAAAAACCCCTAAAAAGGCGCCCTAGGTCCACTTATCAAAGGGAGACCGTAGTAAAGAAAGCGCAGGACCCGGCCAGAGAAAAAGCCCGGGAGAAGAGAAGCTTACGTCAATTTGGCGGGATTAGGGGATGAGCCGAGCGATGATGGATGAGGCCGAGGCGATGGATGACTCGGCTGACGTGGTAAATGATTTATAAGAAGGACGTGGATTGATGATCCCTGATGAGGCCATCCTTCATCCGTTCAGCCTTTCGGTGGTGGTGGTGGTGGGGGGGGGGGGGGCTCTCCGTCAGTCCTTAATTAGGCCTGAGTAATAGCTACGGATCACGAAGCTCTTCGGCAGTCTTCGGAAAGGTTCGGCTATTGTAGTCAGCTTTCGGATTTATGGCATCCATATCACCAGCTGGTTTATTGATAAGAACACATAATCCTAAAAAAATCACGAAAATATAACTACATCTTTTCGGTGGTGGCGGTTGTTTTGGTAGGGGTGGCGCTCTCAGTCAGTTTTCAATTAAGGATTGAGTACTACGTCGGGAACACGAAGCTATTCGGCAGTATTCGGCTATAATGGTATCATAAGCTGATTCACTCACAAGATCACACTTCCCTACTAATCCGGAAACAAAAACCGTCGTTTGGACAGACACAGTACCAACTGATCAATTCTGTTGAAGAAATTAACATTAAAAATTATTTTCACCTGAACCCTTCTTGAAAGAAATTTATTAAGCTTTTGCCGGCGCTAATGGGCCAAAAATAAAAAAAATAAGCTTTTGATCTTACTAAGATTTCAAACCCGATTTTGATATATTTAAGCATATATAAAAATAATCCAAATATATGTATATGAATGAGGTGCCAATAGTTCACCGGTAACGCCGACGCGGCTTAGAAAATTATATTCGCGTATTTAAATAACATATAAAAACATTGTCAAAAATGAGTCAATGCTCATCTTAGCATACTTTGATTTTGTTATTTCTCAAAAGTTTCATATATTAAGTAAATATTATCACAAAACAAGACATTGAAGTATTAAGTGCAAAATAACTTTGTTTTGTAAATATATCAGTATTTCTTTTTATTTCCATATATACATATATATATTTATATATATATATGTATATATATATATATATATATATATATATATATATATATATATATATATTATGATTATTGTTATTCATTATATTATGATGTTCGGATGGTGTGCATATATCTTCTCATGAGCATGTATGTGCGCTTATGCGCTTAAATACATATGTACAAAATACACTTTTCAGTAACGTTGTATGCAATCGTCGCACTGTTAATAATAAATAATACAAATAATAACTAAACAGTAATATATAAATCAGTAATAGTATCATGAAAAATAAAATTAATAATGAGAGTGAAAAAAAGTATCAAATACTTAGACTTTAAAAATAATAAAAGTCAATCCTTATGTTATATGGCATGAATAATTACAAATATCAGATAGCAATAAAAATAACCTAATTTACAAAATATAATAATTACTGAAAAATTATTATCGGTTATATCTTGAAGTGGAACTGTTGCATGCATTGGTATTTCTGTTGAGGAGCTGTGCCAACGATCCTGTCAGTAAGAAGCGAAAGCTCAAACGTGGGCAATAGGAGTTTGAAAAGATATTTACACTATGACAGAGAGACGACATTGCCCAAGCGTAGGAGCGAGGCCGAATATTGCATCATATCGCTAGAGATATATGCGACTAGGCGATATGGATTCCATGGTTATGTAGCGAGGGCGTAACTAACGTCCGATGTCAGTGCTAACGTGTTGACCACGAATTCGTAAAGTCACGGTTCGACTAGTCGCTAGATTCACGTGTCGCAATGTTTGGAATACAGCAGTCTGTCTATCAGCACGCCCCGGGGGGTAGTTATTGTATCAACACGATATGATTGCCTACGAATTCTATGACAAACCGTGTGTGTTCTATTCTTGTCGAGTAGCATGTTACTAAAACAGTATTATCAGGCTGTAACGTATGAAATATCAGTTTTGGACTTGCCGATTTCCTTCAAATTTCTTGAAACTGTCGTGGCTCCTACTTCGAGTTCTTTGGCATATTCCCTAGTGCTTTTTTGAGGGACAAGCTTCAACCCTTTCTTTCAGGCGGTCATTGCCATGCTTGCGAGGCCTTCCTCGCTCCTCGTTGTCAAGGTCAAAATTTCCACTTCGAAACCTGGAAAACCACCGGTAAACAGATAATGTTCATACACGCCTCAGCAGCGCTGTGACCGAGCTTAAATTCATAACGAAAAATAATACGGATTTCCGTTGAAGTCATAATTTAAGTTTTATTTTTTTCTCAGAGGATCGTTCTCATAGTAAGCAAGTTACTGATTAAATAATAGGAATAAAAGAGCTTTAATTCTATATGAATAACAATGATGTTTGTAAATCTATATATATAAAAATCACGTGTCTGTCTGTTTGTCTGTTTTTCTGTTTGTTTGTTCCTTATACAAATCCACACCGTTTGTCTGATATTGACCAAACTTCGCACATAGATACGTCTTGATCCGGGAAATCTCGTAGTCTAGCTCAAAATCTTCTAGGATTCACAGTTCGGGAGTTACGCCTTCGAAAATGTCATTTATGAAGGAGTAAATTCTCCGAAATAGCCATTTTCTTCCAGTGTTGCAACTTCTTCAAAGAAGAACGGCAATATAGATGGAAATTAGCAAGCCAACAAAACTCTTCTTTTTTTTAAGTTTTACTTTCTTTTTGTTTTTGTTTTACTTTTTTTTAAGTTATACTTATTTTTAGAGTTTTATTTTAACTTCTTTTAAAGTTTTACCTATTCTCAAAATAGCCTTATATTCTCAGAATTTGGAGAAAAATCATATTTCTGTTTAAGAAGTATATATCAAGTAAGACAACACTGGGCTCCTAGATGTTATTCAGTTTTGCAACAGAATTAAGCTTGAAAATACATTTAAACGGTTTAAGTTTTTAACAAATCTTTTTTGAAACATTTCTTTAAAACTTTGTTCTAAAACATTTCAGTTTTAACCTTTGTTTGTTTAATTAGAAATTACAATTTAAATTACATTACGTTTGCAAACGTGTGTATCAAACTTTTTTAACTTTGAACTTTTTTAAGTTTGAACATTTTTTAAGCTTTTAGTCTTTTAAGTCTATCTTAAAGTAATAATAAGTAAATATATCGTATAACATAAATTTATTTCTGTAGGACAACACTGGGCTTAGAAGCCATTTTTCGCTCTAAAACATTTACGTTTGAAGCTTGAACATTTTTTCTTTTTTTAGCCTTAGTGTTTATATCTAACATTCATACATCTAACTTCTTAAGTTTCATGAAACTTTTTTAAGTGTCTGTATCAAACTTTTTTAAGTTTGGTGTTTTCATTTATCTTATAACCATGTAAGTCAAGTAAGTAGAACTATAAGTTTAACTTCCATTCCCTTTGTTTACTATTTTTGTTACTATGCTATTTTATTGCTTATTAAAAACTATGCCTTTAATAATTAATTTATGCCTCCGTTTTATCACATGCATTTGCTTAGTAAAAGCTTGCAAATACATTTAAACGGTTTATGTTTTTAACAAATCTTTTTCGAAACATTTCGTTAAAACTGTGTTTTAAAACATTTCAGTTTTAACCTTTGTTTGTCTATTTTCATCTTTTAGTTATGCCATACATGGTGTTAATATAGAATATAGAAGTGTTTAATTGCTTGGAAAATTAACCAATAAGAGAATTAAAATTATGAGATGTGACAATGGTAAGGAATATTAAAATAATATGATTTATGCTTTTACAAAGAATAAGAGTACCTAAATTAATCCATGCCCTCATATATTCACAAATTAAAGGGAACTGCTGACCAATTTTTTAGAACAATTATGAATATATGTCATTGTTTACTGGAAGAATCTATTGTTGTAAAAAAGTTTTGGCCAAAAATTGTTTGTGGAGCAACTTATTTGAAAAATCGCACTTTAGCTAAAACCATTGAGAATAAAACATCCTATAAAATATATTTGGAAAGAAACCAGATGTTTCTAAGTTACGTTTATATGGTAGTAAAGTTGTTCTTAAGAAACCAGAACAAATAACGACTTAAATGGGGTAAGAAGGTGAATATTTGCATTTTAATCCGTTATAGTGAAGCTTGGGAGTACTTTTGAATAATAAAATCATAGTCACTATGCATGTTGATGATGATGATTAGTTAATAGTTAGGTTAGTGGGAACTGATGAAAAATTTTAATGAAGAAAAGGAACCGGACTTGATTTATTTTTAGATGAAAGCCTTGGATAAATACAAATGTATAGTTTTAAACAAAATAATACTTGGGATTTAGTTGAAAATAAGAAAGTTGTAAATGCAAAATGTTGACCAGTTGGACATAGAGACTGCATTCTTAAATGGTTAAATCAATTCGGAAGTGTATATTTGAGGAGATTGGTATCAAAGTTGGACAACTCCATTTTTTTTCAATTGAAAAAAATGGAGTTGTCTAACATTTGAGTCAAATGAATATATTGGAGACATGCTTAAAAACTCATTGTGTAAAGAAACATTTGAGAAATTCAGAAATATGTTAAATTTGATATTTTATATTTCATATATTGTTCATACTTCCTGCCTTAGGGAGGAACATTTTTGTCGGTTATACAATTTATAATGTGAAGTGATGTACATCTTGCTGTTTGTGTATGTAATAAATGGATATGAACTTGACATGCTTTTATGAATCTCCCACACTTTTACTACTTTTAAATAATTTCTTATCTCAACAATTTTAATTATAAAAAGGGTCAAAAGGCACATTTAATTTTAAAAAATATGGTAGTAATACCCATTATGAATAACTCCTACAAGGAATCAATTACATTTTCTTCTAGATTTGTACCAAAAATATTTACTTTATTATCATAAATTATTCCTCCAAGCCCTCAATCTTAGAACCTTTAAAAAAATATGTTCCATTAAGGAGAAGGCAGCAACCATGGAGTTTTATATCATTTTTATTGTTTCATAACGTTTTGTCCATCGCAAGCCTAACTTAATTTCACTTTTAATATTTAAATTTATATCATTTTAATTTGCTGTCATGGAATTGTCTTTAAAACATTTCCTTCTTATTAAAATGAATTCTTTCATTTATCCCCCCCCCCAGGTGAATTGAATTTTCCATGCAATTTTCTATTAATCTAAATATGCCAAGCCTCTTTATTATTGACATATTTACACCCAGCAGTTTTATTATATTTTTATATCTGCTTTCTTTTGTCTGAGATATTTATATCCTCTGACTACTCCATTATTTAAATATGCTTGCAATTTGAACGCAATATTGTTGCAAAATCAAAAAAAAAAAAAAAAAAAAAAAAAAAAGGCCACGAGGACCCTAAGTGGCAGATACTATAGAGGAATCGGATTCATGACTGTACAGCACACTAGGGAGATAGTGTGGTGAGTACTATGCTCCAACCGCCTGATTTTCCCCTAGGCTGCTTCGACACCTCAAGCCATTAGCACCCAGGGTATCCATTGGTAAATTTATTAAAGGCTGGGTTGGCCTAGGGACTGCCAGTGAAGCCAAATTCAACCCAAGAACGAAGACATTAGAAGAAAAAATCTTTATTGTCTGCTCGAGATTCGATCTCAGGTGCTCCAGTTTATTAGTCCAGTGCTCTACCACTGAGCTAACCTCGACCCCTCGCCAAATCAAATTAATCCCCCATTAATTTATTTAGTATAAGTCCTTATTGAAATTCCCAAATAGCTTTATTGAAATTGTCTATAGCTGCAACAAAAATATCTAAATTTGTTTTTCTTAGATAGCCCTATTTCCTAAGACAAAAGGGCTATCCTTAAAGAAGAGCTCATAAACCTTAAGAATTGAAAGAGAAGCTTTAATATAACGGAAAATGTCAACAACAAAATGTAAAAGTTTATTTGGAACAAAAAGTTTTTAATACTTTCCTTTTGGCTCAATTAACATAAATCCTGCATCAATTACTTTTTCAAACATAGAAAGAAAAACCTTAGTTACAGATTATTACATGAAAAGGTATAGAACATAACATATTAATATTATAAGTAAAGATGGAATGGTTGGGATTCGGCTAAATAAACCTCAATATGATTTTGTTTTAAAAAATCTATATTTCGGATGTTTTGGCTACTGATTGGTAGCCTTCGTCAGCTAAAATGACAAAAAAAGAAATTAATACAGAAACCAAAAAAAGTTTATAATTGTGATAGGTAACAGAACTAAAAATACAATTAAGATATAAAAGAACATATCGTCTTAAATTCTTAGAATGAGTAGAATGAAAAAGTAAATAGGTACAATAATTGATTTTAATAGTAATTAGTAACATTAATTGATTTTACAAAGAAATATGAAACTACATACCAATGACAAATATAGTAGCTTATAGTAACATTAATTAATTTTACAAAGAAATAAGATACTAACCTAGCTACTATATTTGTATATATATACCTCCTACTAGCTACTATATTTGTCATTGGTATGTAGTTTCATATTTCTTTGTAAAATCAATTAATGTTACTAATTACTATTAAAATCAATTATTGTACCTATTTACTTTTTCATTCTAAGAATTTAAGACGATATGTTCTTTTATAAGTTAATTGTATTTTTAGTTCTGTTACCTATCACAATTATAAACTTTTTTTGGTTTCTGTATTAATTTCTTTTTTTGTCATTTTAGCTGACGAAGGCTACCAATCAGTAGACAAAACGTCCGAAATATAGGTTTTTTAAAACAAAATCATATTGAGGCTTATTTAGCCGAATCCCAACCATTCCATCTTTGCTTATCACCTCGACGGCTAACTATCTAATCATCATTATTAATATTATATTTAAAAAAACAAAAACAATACAAATAAAGAATAGTTTCAGTTATACTAGATTAAAACTTATAACTAAGTAAGAATGACCTTAATTAAATGCTTCATTTTGTTGCTATTTTTTAATATATATTTATATATGGACCACACATTATTTTCTTTAAAAAATTATAAACACGTAGTTTGGTTAGGATTTTCTTTAAAGTGGTACTAAAATTACATGATTCCAGTATACTTTTTAAAATAAGGTTTAATTTATTTTCTACCCCACATTCAGTGAAAATTTGAAAAAACAATTTTTTAACTGAGCTCTCAACTTATAAACTTACTTTCTCATAATTTGAACAAGTGTCATATAATCATTCATTTTAATATATAATATAAAGTTTTATATCATTTTTATTGTTTCATAATGTTTTGTCCATCGCGAGCCTAACTTAATTTCACTTTTAATATTTAAGTTTATATCATTTTAATTTGCTGTTATGGAATTGTCTTTAAACTATTTCCTTCTTATTAAAATGAATTCTTTCATTTATCCCCCCCCCCAGGTGAATTGAATTTTCCATGCAATTTTCTATTAATCTAAATATGCCAAGCCTCTTTATTATTGACATATTTACACCCAGCAGTTTTATTATATTTTTATATCTGCTTTCTTTTGTCTGAGATATTTATATCCTCTGACTACTCCATTATTTAAATACGCTTGCAATTTGAGCACAATATTGTTGCAAAATCAAAAAAGAAAAAAAGAAAAAAAAAAGGCCACGAGGACCCTAAGTGGCAGATACTATAGAGGAATCTGATTCATGACTGTACAGCACACTAGGGAGATAGTGTGGTCAGTACTATGCTCCAGCCGCCTGATTTTCCCCTAGGCTGCTTCGACACCTCAAGCCATTAGCACCCAGGGTATCCATTGGTAAATTTATTAAAGGCTGGGTTGGCCTTGGGACTGCCAGTGAGGCCAAATTCAACCCAAGAACGAAGACATTAGAAGAAAAAATCTTTATTGTTTGCTCGAGATTCGATCTCAGGTGCTCCAGTTTATTAGTCCAGTGCTCTACCACTGAGCTAACCTCGACCCCTCGCCAAATCAAATTAATCCCCCTTTAATTTATTTAGTATAAGTCCTTATTGAAATTCCCAAATAGCTTTAATTCATTGTCTATAGCTGCAACAAAAATATCTAAATTTGTTTTTCTTAGATACCCCTATTTCCTATGACAAAAGGGCTATCCTTAAAGAAGAGCTCATAAACCTTAAGATTTGAAAGAGAAGCTTTAATATAATGGAAAATGTCAACAACAAAATGTGAAAGTTTATTTGGAACAAAAAGTTTTTAATACTTTCCTTTTGGCTCAATTAACATAAATCCTGCATCAATTACTTTTTCAATCATAGAAATAAAAACCTTAGTTACAGATTATTACATGAAAAGGTATAGAACATAACATATTAATATTATATTTAAAAAAACAAAAACAATACAAATAAAGAATAGTTTCAGTTATACTAGATTAAAACTTATAACTAAGTAAGTATAACCTTAATTAAATGTTTCATTTTGTTGCTATTTTTTAATATATATTTATATATGGACCACACATTATTTTCTTTAAAAAATTATACACAGGTAGTTTGGTTAGGATTTTCTTTAAAGTGGTACTACAATTACATGATTCCAGTATACTTTTTAAAATAAGGGTTAATTTATTTTCCACCCCACATTCAGTGAAAATTTGAAAAATAATTTTTTTAACTGAGCTCTCAACTTATAAACTTACTTTCTCATAATTTGAACAAGTGTCATATAATCATTCATTTTAATATATAATATAAAGTAGGAGTACCATGACATGCTGGGTAACAGGTATTTAATATGAAACATGTGTAGCATGCCACACCCGGTAACACCTATTTAATATAAAGTAGGTGTAGCATGGCACACCGGGTAACAGCTAGTAATGAAATAAAAAAGGGAAAGGATTTAATCGCAAAGTAAACAAAACTGACATTTCATACGGTACAGGCTGATAAAACGATTTCGTGGGCTCCTTCAAAAAAGAAACAAATTGTTCAACGTATAACCAATGAGAATATAAGTCAGTATCGATATAATTAAAGATGGCTCACAAACCCACCAAATTATTTTCATTATGCAATTTAACCCCCAAGGGGGGCTTGTGGAGTCTCCCTTTCCTTTTTTTATTCATAACTCTGTCCAGAAAATGTAGAAAAATATATTCGTGAGTAATTATGTGGCGATAAACGGTTTTTACAAGTATTTGTTTACCTGCAAAAATATATATATATAATAATGATAAAAATAATAAAAAAAACAAACTAGATTTTCAAATAAAAAACCAACACTTAATATTAAGTTTTTTGCACTGTTTTCTCTAAGTATAATTTTAATGAGTTATGAAATTGTATTATCTAAATTTAGATTATGTATAGAAATGCCAACGGCCATAGCCTCGTTCAATGCACCGGTTCCCGTAGATCACCGAAGTTTAGCAACGTCGGTCGTGGCCAGTACCTGAATGGGTGACCGACCACGTGCCGTTGGCATTAGAAAAGGGTGGCAACCTGTAGATAGCCCAGCGTTAATAGCCAGATTGTTAATACGCCGTTAAACACACACGCAAATATGTATAGAAATATTCCTTTAATTTAGTGCGTGGAAGATGTATTTATTTTCATTTATTTTTAGTCAAATTTTATTATTTCATACAGAATCTGTGTCTTATGTAAATAGAACATATGTGTGTAAGTTTGTGTTTGGATATGCTTATGAATATATTACTAACATAGGACTAAAACATTATATACGGCCAACTCCTTGCAATGGGGAAACCTTGTATCCAATAAATAAATACTAAATAGTACCTGCAAAAAATAAATTGTTGGCTTTTGGGCGATAACAATTCCCTCCCTTGGGAAGGTTGAAACACCTTTAAAAGTGAAATTTGTCAAAAATAAACTAAAAAACACAAAAAGATGTAATATAAGTTGTAGAAATTAATAGTTGAAAAGACCATAAATCTGAGAAATTTGACAAGGCACCAATTTTGGAAAACATTAGTACTCAAAATGATGAAGGTTTTTTTATCACTTCTACACCCCCCCCCCTCTTTGAATCTTTAATCCATTGGAGACCCATTGATTACAGTGTGTGCAATTCATTTTCGAGGCTATACGACGGCCTGTACACCGTGTCTGCAACAAAAGTCATGTTAAATTATCAGTTATTGTGTGTGAACTGGTGGTCAAAATATGATTTCTCTTCAACTAATAAAATCTCTAGAGTAGGTACAGGAAAACAAAATTTAGCATTGGTTTTACTTTGTACCAAAAAATCTAAACATTATCTGAATTTTCATTTTACCTTAAATTGCACACGTTTTGCTCAATCCGTCACTAAACAAAATTTTTCGGAAGAGTGTGCAGCACACACAGTGTACAACGATTTATTTATGTGAATTCGCTAACGACTTGGGCGATTTCAGTAGTAAACATGTTTATTTATTAAGAATGAACGAAAGAAAAGTTTTCTCTCCTGGGGAGCGTGTTCGAAAAATGGGTTAGTACGCTCAAAATGATAAAAACCAACAACATATTTTTAAATGAAGCTCATAGGAGTAAATCATTTAAGAAGAAGTTGTGGGCTCCAAGACCCCCCCCCCTTGGATGGGATTGGGTTTCAGGACAAACAATTTTGTGGTTTTCATTTCCCGATTTTTTTTTTGATTTTTTTTTCATCTAGATTGTGTTTTGTGTAATAATAATGTATAATTTGCGTTGTGATATGGAACAAATGTTGTGATGATGGATGGTTTTAATGTTATACGTTAATTTTTTATTTACTATTTTACTTTTATTATTATTATTATTATTTTAAATTTTATTTATGCTATTTCATACACAACCTTACATACTACTTTATTTACATTATTACATACTATTTACATGAAATGTACTATTTCCAATCTAGTTTCTTTACATTTCCATGTGCTACTGCATGCCCAGTTATTTATTTATTTTTTTTATTATTATTTATTTTATTTTTTTTTTTTTTAGAACATGCATCCATAGAGTATATATTCTGCTTTGTAAAGTTCCATGTCTTAACTACATACAGAATTTATTTATTTTTTTTTTATTTTTTTTTTTGTACATGCTATGTCATACACATGCTTACATACTACTTTATATACATTTTTTTTTTTTTTTTTTTTTTTTTTTTTTTTTTTTTTTTTTTTTTTTTTTTTTTTTTTTTATTTTGTTTTTTTTTAGAACATGCATCCATAGAGTATATATTCTGCTTTGTAAAGTTCCATGTCTTAACTACATACAGAATTTATTTATTTTATTTTATTTATTTTTTTTTTGTACATGCTATGTCATACACATGCTTACATACTACTTTATATACATTTTTTTTTTTTTTTTTTTTTTTTTAATTTTTTTTTTTATTTATTTTTTTTTTATTTTGTTTTTTTTTAGAACATGCATCCATAGAGTATATATTCTGCTTTGTAAAGTTCCATGTCTTAACTACATACAGAATTTATTTATTTATTTTTTTTTTTTTTGTACATGCTATGTCATACACATGCTTACATACTACTTTATATACATTTTTTTTTATTTTTTTTTTTTATTTTTTTTTTATTTATTTTTTTTTTTATTTTGTTTTTTTTTAGAACATGCATCCATAGAGTATATATTCTGCTTTGTAAAGTTCCATGTCTTAACTACATACAGAATTTATTTATTTATTTTTTTTTTTGTACATGCTATGTCATACACATGCTTACATACTACTTTATATACATTTTTTTTTTTTTTATTTTATTATTTTTTTTTTAACGGCGCATCAACTATTTGGCTATTAGCGCCGGGCTATCTACAGGTTGCCACCCTTTTATAATGCCAACAGCACGTGGTCGGTCACCCATTCAGGTACGGACCACGCCCGACGTTGCTTAACTTCGGAGATCTACGGGAACCGGTGTATTCAACGTGCTATGACCGTTGGCCCTATATACATTATTATCTACTTTTTACATGTCATCCACTATTTACCATCTACTTTCTTTACATTTGTATGTCCTTCTGCATGCCCAGTTATTTGTTTTTTATTATTTATCCCCCCCCCCTTGGGAATGGGTGTGACTTGAAATACTTTGGGCGTCCTAGAATTAAAGGTGAAAAATAAATGATTTTTTTTTTCACATATTTTCTGAAGTTGTATCGCCTATTTGGTACAACTAAATAAATAACACAGGACACAAAATTTAGGGGTGCTATGTAGGAAGGGAAAAACTACTCCGCTGTATCATAGAAAGACCATTTCTCCAGCAAGTCTAGTAACCATGATCCATGGGAAGATGGGCTGCAATTCTTTTTTACCGTAAAGCAATTGCTAACCCCCCACTCGCCTCCCGAATGAAGTGTAGTCGAGGAGCAACTCCGCTCTCTGGTGTCGGCTAAGTGAAATATGTCCTTCTCGGTCGTAAAATCCGAGCTAACTTTTTTGAAAAATGCACCCCTGGGAGGGCGTGCACTTCCCTCGACAGAACAGCGAGTCGAGAATTACTCAGCTGTAACTCCTGGAACGCTCAGACCCCAGGGGTGTCGTAGATCTTACTAGCTGTTGATCAACTTTTATTAGGAGGGCTTCTCCTATACTTTCTGAGGCTCGGTTTTTTCCCTCTGGTGAGTGAGTAGATATACACTATAGGCTGAGAAAACTGGTCTGTCAATAATTTATTTATTTATTAAGAGTTTCGCAACTTTTGGCGACTTGCTCTTTAACATACATCAAGATATTACAAAATACTTTTTGCACATTGTATATATAACAAGTCAGTACATTTTATGAGCATAGCTAGTACATTAGTGAGCTAATTAATAATAACAATAACATGTTTTATATAATATATTTCACAATAACAATACGGTAATATGATAGATATTAAATAAAGTGTGAAGAGGGGGAGAAAAAAAAAAAAAAAAAAAAAAAAAAAAAAAAAAAAAAAAGTGGGGGGGGAGTGTAGAAGAGGTAAGATTATATTGGAGATAGGGCTTTATATTTAAATGTAGGTTAATTAACTTAATTTCATAAAAATGTAAATGATTTTATAAAGGCTATTTCGTTCATTATTTTAAATTAACTTTAGGAGGTAAATTGGAGATAAGGCTAGATTTTTGAATATAGGTTAATTGTCTTTAAGTGAGTTAGTATGGTGTTAATATGTGGACTATTTTCGGCAAGTAAGTCGTGTAAGTCATGAGGAATTGTTAGGTAGTCTCGTAATCTGCAGTCAGTAAGTATGTGTTTAACTGTTAATGTCTCGTTACAACATGTCTGTCAATAATATGTGGATTACACGCCTTATTTTTGGTTTGTGCTTATTTATCTATGTAATCTTTAAAAGTTAACGTGCCTATATATATATATATATATTTGTCTATTCGCTCTCCAACAAACTCAAAAATGGTTAACCAAGAGCATCCGTCTACCGGAACATGGGTTTTGGGTCGAGATTCTTTTTCGAGTTCATATGTTTGGAGGCATTCGTTTTATATGTTCCTTGAGATAGAAAAACGAACAAAGCCATTTTTAAGGCGATATCTGTAACTGTTTTTGAAAAAGTGGAAAAACAAAATTTTCTAACTTGTTTTCGGTTTGGATACTATTGGGATATTTTCTACATGTTTGAAATGCGTCTAAACTAGGATGTTTAAATTTTTGTTACATTTGGAGTTAAGGAAGTATTCGAATTAACATATGGTAATAATAGACGTGAAAGTTTTGGGATCTTCCTATATTTTCGGAAATATATCGAAAACGGTTGGGAAATCTTGGTATGTGAAAGGTGACCATTCAAAAGCTTTCTAAATTATCTATAAGAAATGTTCTAAAGTAATTTTTGACGGGGCTATGTCAATCGAAGAAAATAGTGCATAAAACGTAGTTTAGTTTTGTTATTTGTTTAACTCACTTTCTACTTGGTTGTTTTTTGTTTTAAATTGCATTTATCAGTAAAATTAGAATTTTAGTAAAAGAAGACATTTTGGATTACCGCTTGGATACTGTCAGTTTTCTAGCACTTGAGATTTTATTTTATATTTTTAACGAAAAATCAAACCCTACCAATAACTGCTTCTATTCCTTTACTGATGGCACTAAAGATATGAACGGAACTGCACTAAGATGACGCAGTTCTTACGTGTCGGACTTTTCTTTTTATTCGGCTAGAAAGCAATGGTATATACATTTATTCATCCATATTTTTCAGTTTTAGACCTGATAATTTTGATATTTAGTTGACGATATAGCTCTTCCATTAGTCTAATCCTAGTTGTGTCTGCCTTCTATCAGGCTCTTCCATTAGTCTAATCCTAGTTGTGTCTGCCTTCTATCAGGCTCTTCCATTAGTCTAATCCTAGTTGTGTCTGCCTTCTATCAGGCTCTTCCATTAGTCTAATCCTAGTTGTGTCTGCCTTCTATCAGGCTCTTCCATTAGTCTAATCCTAGTTGTGTCTGCCTTCTATCAGGCTCTTCCATTAGTCTAATCCTAGTTGTGTCTGCCTTCTATCAGGCTCTTCCATTAGTCTAATCCTAGTTGTGTCTGCCTTCTATCAGGCTCTTCCATTAGTCTAATCCTAGTTGTGTCTGCCTTCTATCAGGCTCTTCCATTAGTCTAATCCTAGTTGTGTCTGCCTTCTATCAGGCTCTTCCATTAGTCTAATCCTAGTTGTGTCTGCCTGCTATAAGGGTCTTCTACAAAGAAGCATTAACTAGTAGTATATGAGCTCTGACATACCATTCGGTCATGCTGACAATGTGATCGGTTACACCCGTCGGGAAGAGCCAAGAAATGTTAATTGCCACCGCTACGAAGGAAGAAATACTGCCTTCTGAGCGGGGGTAGGTAGTTTTTCTATTTCGGTACGGACACAGCTGTCCTAGAAGAGAAATAAGTACCGACAGCTGTCCTAGAAGAGAAATAAGTACCGTCAGCTGTCCTCTAAAAAATACACCGAAATATATCTCGTCAATCATATTGGATGAATGGCATCGTTTAAAATACAAAGAGCAAACCTTGTCGAGCTAATGACGAGGCACTGACTTCGAAAACCCATTATTATTTTTAAATTTGCACGTCATGCTAGAGTTAAGCAAAGAAATGGAACACATACATACAAAAAAAAATCGTCACAAAACAGCCATCTTAACGGGTTTCCTAACGTTCTTACCAATAATGTCACATGGAAAGCATGGGACAGACATAGTTAATATTTTATTTATTTCAAGAGATCCGCAACAGAGTACGGCATTATTCAATAAATCTTTTATTCAATAATCAGTCAAATAAATTTTTATTGATTAAAAATTTAATCATTGATTAAATTATTGATCCAAGTGATTTTATTTAGTGAATAACTAATTATTTTGTATTCCTCATTCATTATTTTTATACGTTTAAAATAATGTGGTACATGGAACAACAAACTCAGATTCTTTAAGTTAAGTAAACGATGTAACTAACTTAAATAAATAATTTTCATTGAAATTAAGAAAATTTTTAATGAACTTGTATCACTTGTATTTAACGAAAAAATTAATTCGAATAAATCAATTCCATTAAAAAAATTTCATTCGAATAAATAACTTTTCATTCAATAAATATTTTCATTCAATAAATCATATTTATTCAATAAAAATTTACATCCAATAAATCATTGTTATTCAATAATGAATAAAAATAAACAATTAAGTTATTAATTGAATCGACTGAATAATTAATGAAAAAAATACTCATTATTCAGAATGAAATAACAGATTTATTTATTATTCATTATTCAGAATGATTTTTGCCAAAAACTGCTCTTCAAGAAAGGCGATTTGCTCTAATTTAAACAAAAAAAACAAAACCAATTAAAATGATCACAGTTATCAGGAAAAATAACTGGAAATTAGCCCATGTCTGTATAATTTTTTTTTTTTTTTTTTTTTTTTTTTTTTACGGCGCATCTACATCTAGGTCATTAGCGCCGACATCCAGGGTGTAGCGAGGAATTTTACCAGCGAGCCGTGGGATGATAAAATTCCTGCCGGAGGTTGGGAATCGAACCCACCATCTCCCGCTTATGAATCCAAGGCGCTAGCCATTAGACCACGCGAGACCCCGTCTGTATAAAATATTCACAGGTATGTCATTGACACCTTAGTTTCTATAGTAGTCATTAAAATCAGATGATAGCATTGAAAAAAAAAAGAGTTTTTTTTTTTTAGGAAAACATTCTACTTTATCGGTCAACGTTTCGGGTTGAGTTTCGCGTCATGAAGGGTCAACGATCGCAACCCGAAACGTTGCCCAAATCTTATGTTGATTTAAATTAAGTTATATAGAAACATTAATTTACCTAAATATGTTTATGTGACTGAAGGTAAAAACTCATTTACTATACACCTCTAAACGTGGCCCCGCGCAAAAAATGTTTCTCTGACGCTGTAATTTATAATTTTAGGTGCATCAAAATGGCAAGAAATATATAGAGCAAAATAAAAGATTATTTAAAAATGGCGTATCGTAAACAGAATCACAATCTTCAAATAAAAGATGATTTTAAATTAAAATTAATGTTTGCTATTTAAATAAAATTGTTTTCAAAAAATCTTGTTGAAAATTAGTTTCAAAGAAATAAGTACCCAACCCAAAAACTTGAACAACTATTTTTATTCTATTCAACGTGTTTCTGACCAATAAAGTTTATTTACATTTTGGATTTATGTGGCGTAGGTCAAAAATAGTACATCCTTTTCCATTTTGTACCACTTTTTTTTATAGAATTCTTTACTCGGAATGGTTTTAAGATATTAAACTTCCCACTAAGAGATAAAAAGGTGTTTATTTCATCTGGAATTGTTTTTTCGGTTAAATTTACAACCCAATCTGTATTTTTGCAGTGGGAGAATCTGATTTTTTTTTTTTTTTTTTTTTTTTACGAAACCTTTCTACATAAAATAACTGTATCCTTTTCTTATATAATTCGGTATATGTTTCTAAGGCTTGTTGAATTTTAATTTTATCTATATACTATTTTTACACTTTTCTCGAAAATGGTTTCGTTCGTTTTTCTACGTCAAGGAACATATAAAATGCAAAGCCGTAAGCGCAACGAATTTTGTCGCGAGAATTTCGTATATAAAACCGTGTTCCGGTAGACGAATTTAGCTCTTTAACGAACTTGACCCTTAATTAGACAAAGTATTTTTGTATCTAATTTCATCAAAACAGGACCATTTTTGAGCGTATGAGAAATCAAACAGACCAATATATATATATATAATATATATATATATATATATAATATATATATATATATATATATATATATATATATATATTTATATATATATTTGGATGGAACGGCATTATTCTCCAGCGGTGGTACTCCTCCTCACTTCTTCCTGGAATATTTCGATGGGTTCATCTCCATCTTCTTCAGCCAGGTACTTGTTGTTTCTTCCTCAGTGGTAGCCAAGGGAAGAAACAACAAGTACATACGAGTCATTCCCTTGGCTGCTGAAACAACAAGTACCTGGCTGAAGAAGATGGAGATAAACCCATCGAAATATCCCAGGAAGAAGTGAGGAGGAGTACCACCGCTGGAGAAAAATGCCGTTCCAACCAAAAATATTTTCCCAGCGACGAAAAACAACATCAAACATACATATATATATATATATATATATATATATATATATATATAGGTAGTTGGTAACAGCTTATTGAGTCTTCGTTTATTTTATATTTTATATTGCATTTTTGTTGTAGAAACGTTTCGGCTATAATCCATTTTCAATCCAATTATCTGTGAAATACAATTAATTATACTGGTTATTTCAGAGATAATTGGATTGAATAGTAACATTAATTTAATAAATGTTACTATTAGCATCTATTTACTTATTTAAACTTCAATATAATAGCCTTTTTTCTTCTTTTTTTGTTATGTTTCTTTTGATTTTCATTTAAGAATTTAAGACCAAAATTGTTCTTTTATAATAAGTTAAGTGTATTTATAGTTCTGTTACTTATATCAATTATAAACGTTCTTCTGTATTAATTTTTGTTTTTCTCGTCATTTTAGCTGACGAAGGCTACCATTGAGTAGCCGAAACGCCCTAAATATAGATTTAAAAAAAAAAAAAAAAATCTTATTAAGGTTTCTTTAGCCGAATCCCAACCATTCCATCTTTTCTTTTTATAATATATAATATTTACTTTATATATATATATATATATATATATATATATATATATATATATATATATATTGTACCGAAATAAATTTAAGACCATTGTTGCAGTCGAAACGTCCAAAATACAGATTTCTTTTTGAAAGTCTGACGTTTTTCTCCTAGCCGAATCCCAACTATACCTGTCTTCGTATCTCTACAGCGGCTAACTATCTCCATCCACACTATGAACTTACCGGGACCGTGCCAACGTGCACCAAAAGAAGCGAAACCACTAATCAACCGGATCTCCAAATTAGCGAAGAATTTGGTTAAGAAGAAAGAAGGTTTGATATTCCTCCTAAAGTGTAAGTCGCACCATTTTTTACCGTCACACATTTCTACAGCCACCCACCACATTAACCCATGTAACCACTTCTCTCCAGCTCATAAACAGTTTGTAAACGCCAAATCACAATTTCAAAAAAAATTGCTCAACGTAGAAATAGCGAACTTAAATTATGAGATAAGAAAATTGGAACATCTGTTAGAATCCCAATACAATATGTTAAGAGGGGAAGTTGACCGAACCCTTTTCGATGAAATAGTAATTTTTGTCTCTAACATAACCAACAATTTAAAATCTAAATTAAAAATCAAGTTATTCCAAAAATTTAATAAAACTTACCAAATTAACGTTCATCATCCCAAAGGTAACACAAAATGGGTAAAGAATATATCCTCGGTCAACCTCCCCCCTCATGTTAATCATATTCTTAGTCTAGGAGATAAGTTTTCACTGCCCCCTAGTTCTAATAATAATAATATACCTAAAGTAATTACAGACGTAGAGTATATATTAAAAACCCTACCATGTAAGGAGGAAGACTTAACCCGTTCCCAAATAGTTAACTCCATCACTAATTTCATACAAACTCCGTCCCCTAATCCTACCCACCTTTCCACTGACTTCTACAAAGACCTGAAAGCCACCAGAACTTTCCTACACTCACACGACAAACAGATTATTTGCACCAAAGCTGACAAAGGGAACGTGACGGTCATAATGGACAGAACTGACTACGATAACAAAATGAATAACTTACTTAACGACACTAATACGTACACACCTATCCCCAAAGACATCAGACTGGAAACACCTATCCCCAAAGACATCAGACTGGAAAGACAATTTAATGAACATACCAAACAACTCCTACAGTTGAAAGAAATAGACAGAAAGACCCACCGCCAATTAATTTCTCACAACTCTCTCCCTCCCCGAGCTTATGGCCTCCCTAAAATTCATAAACCCGGAAACCCCCTCCGACCCATCATTTCGAATATTAATTCTCCCTCTTCCAAATTGAGTAAATTTTTGCTCCCCGCGTTACAAGCCTTAAGCCATAATAACCCGTACGATATAAAAAATTCTTACGATCTTATTTCAAAATTATCTAATTTCACTGTACCCCCCGGACATATCCTGATCTCATTTGATGCCACATCCCTTTTTACCAACGTCCCTCTAACAAAAACGTTAGAAATTATCCAAAATAATTGGTCCTCTATAGAACCGCACAGCCCCCTATCTTTTCAATATTTTGTTGACAGCCTCAAATTATGCGTCAACAGTGGTTTTTTCAAATACAACGGACAATTTTACCAACAAATCGAAGGGTTAGCTATGGGAAACTGCCTTGCTCCAGACTTATCCTCGATCTGTCTTACTGACTTACTCAACACTTTCGTCCCACTGTTCCCCCAGGACATATCTTTCATTTGCAAGTATGTAGGTGACCTCCTGCTAATTATCAACCCCGATAGACTAACTGACATACTAGACTGCTTCAACTCCTATCATCCCAGACTACAATTTACGGTGGAGACTGAACAAGACCAACAACTCCCCTACTTGGACGTTCTACTTATCAGACAGACTGACGGCACTATCATCACAAACTGGTATACTAAACCCACTTATTCTGGACGTTTACTCAATTTCCACTCTTCCCATCCTTACCACATGAAAATCAATGTAGCACGGAACCTGCTTCGCTGCGCCCTCTCCTTATCCCATGAGTCCTTCCACAATGAAAACTTGAATAAAGCTACCGAAATATTAACACTGAATCAATTCCCCCCCAACCTCATAAACCGGCTTATAAAACAAATAAAATCCCAATCCTTCAATGCCACCTCCCCCAATACCTCCCCCGAATCCTCCCTCCAGGTATTTCGTTCCATGACATACACACCAGGACTGACGGAAAAACTCACGAAGACTTTAAAAAAAGCCCTCCCGTCACTAAACTTTGGGTTAAAAACCACTAACAAACTTACTACATTGTACACCAAACTCAAAGATCCCCTTCCCTATGACTACGCCACCCACGTTGTTTACCAAATACCCTGCCAAACCCCCTCCTGTAATGCTGTATACATAGGTGAAACCAAAAATTATATTCACTCCCGAATAACACAACACAAACGGACAATAAAAAACAAAGAAATCCACAAATCCGCCCTCGCAAAACACGCCATAACTAAAAAACACACTTTCAACTTTGACGATACTAAAATACTTTCCACTGAACGAAACACCAAAAAGCGACAGATTTCCGAATGCGTCCACATTAACTTAAAACCCAATAACATTAATTACAAAACCGACAAACAAAACATCTCCCCTGCTTACTCCTCCGTCTTCCATAAATTGTCCTGACCTCCTTTTTTATCTTTGTTCCCAGGCTCCAGACAATTTCTCTACTTGTGTGTCCCAAAACTCTTAACACCTCTTACAACCTCCCTTAAAACCCGGGTTTACAACCCAGCAATTGCACCTCTTTCATCTGCACCGACTTACCGCCTCCCCCCACGCCCTTTTTCATAACTATAAAGACCACCGATATATTTGCTGCCGTTCATACTTCTAACCATGGTTACCTAAGTCTGTCCTCGAGGTCTTCCTCTCTCCCCCCCCCCCCTAGGCATTCTCTAGTAGTATGTATCTATATATTAATTGTTATAAATTGTATTCACTTATAAAATAGATTTTGTTTTTCACTACATAAAAAATGTGCGTTGTTTTTACTGTTAAATTTTTTGTACTGTTTTTACTAACAAGTTCTACATGCTGTTTTCTTTCCAACTACCGTATTTTTATTGTTTTTAAAAATAAGATTGGTTAAAATTTATTGTATTGATATATATACTCCGCTCATTTCTGCCTGTCTTTTACTTACTGCTTGTACATTCTCTTTACTTATAAGTTGTATATATTTTTTAGCTGAAGAAGGCTGCCATTGTTGCAGTCGAAACGTCCAAAATACAGATTTCTTTTTGAAAGTCTGACGTTTTTCTCCTAGCCGAATCCCAACTATACCTCAATAGTATAAATCAATAGTTTTTAATTATTTTGTCATAAGTTTTATATGGAAAAAAGTTGCAAGGTATTACACCATATATATATATATCTATATATATATATATATATATATATATATATATTGTGACGTGGCGCCCTGCGGGGAGTGAGAACCTACTTTCTCTACCTCTTTGGACTGATAACATTTTATGTTTTATATTTTATTCGGAATTCGCACCACTTGTAAATGTTTACTATCCACAAAAGATAGTCAATTTTCTTCTCCATTTTGGATGTAATAGTTTTTGTATACAATTTAAGATTTTTATTCTTCTGTTTTTTTCCCGTGGTCGGTAGGCCTTGGGGGAGTGGAGGCGTCGGTTCTAGGGGGAGTCTGTGAGAAAATGGCGTAGAAGCAGGTGCTAGAAAAAAAAGTTTTTCTTTGCAAGTATGAGGTTTCCAGCTTTTTAAGGAGGGACTGAGGCGTCCTTTTTGTTAACAATGAAAATGAAGATCCAGTAGCACGAATAGGCGGCATTTGTCTTCTCCGTTTATCGTTTTGGCCGAACATGTGATTGGAACTCCATGTGGTAGGCTTTTAGAGCATATTGTGGGACATATGAGTGAGTAACCCATACATTTTATCTTCTGCTGGACACCAGTCTCCACGTTTCATTTATCTCCAGGCCTCATTTAAAATTTTTTTTTGCTGTTCAAGTACTGCCATGAGTGCAAGTAACTATATTGTGCTTAGTTTAAAAATTTGGGAAAAGTTAAGTTTACTATCGCTAAATAAGTTATTGGCAATGCCAGATTACCAAAATTTTGTGTTGTTGTAATTTGATATTGGTGTCTATGCCAGGTTTTGGAATTGTACATGTAGTTGCAATTCAATAAATCTTCACTATGTGTTTACTATGCCAATTTATTGGATAGTTATGGACTTCAGTTTTATCGTCAGGTATTATTCTCATGTAGTTATTGGCCAGGCCAGACTATGAAATTTTAGGAGTCTTTAGAATTGTGTCTCTTTCCCAAATTAAATATATTTGATATATATGTGTTTATGCCTCTATCGAAATTCTATTTTTGGGCTCCTTCCCAGATTACTGATTGTATCTGGTGCATGTTATATGTTTAAGCTTTTATTGAAAGTCTACATTTGTCTCTTCCCAGTTTAATAATTATACCTGGTGTATGTATATACATATATATTTATGCTTTTATTAAGAGTCTATTTTTGTTCTTCCCAGATTACTGATAGTATCTGGTGTATATGCATATATGTTTATCTATCGATATCTTTTACTATATTATTCAATATTTGAATAATATTAATCCTTCTTGTGATATTTCTATATATATATATATATATATATATATATATATATATATACATATATATATATATATATACTTTTTCTTCCATTGTTGACCTTAAACTTCAATATACTTGTTTTTTGTAGCCAATAGGTCATAAAAACACTCCTTTCACTTCCTGTATTTTATTATTTTCACCCTAACCGGTTTCGAGCTATTCTGCTCCTCCTCAAAGGGTATTTCCTAAAATTATTTGTACATTATACATGTATAATTTGATTGGAAGAATTACATTTTTACAACATTGTGTGTATACTTACATTCGATGGTCATTTCCCATCACGTACATTTATATAAAGTATTTTTAATATTGCATAGCAATATGCGTCTCAGGGTTATGAAACACTAATATCCTAACCTTCCTCCCCGTAAACCTGTCTACAGTCCCCGTCATTTCTATTCTGCAATACAAGGTTCTGAAAGATTTTATTTAAGTATTTGATGTCCTTTTTTTTATTTACCACCTGTTCCTGTCTTTCTACAATATAAAGGTTTTCTTTAATCATTCTTTTGAGGCTGTTTGGTTCTTTATCCAAAATTTTTGCTTCCTGAAAATTGAATGAGTGGGAATTTTCTGTGGCGTGTTCTGAGAGGGCCGTTTGACATTGTGAATGATCGTCTACACTTTTTGCATGCTGCATGATTCAAAATAAGGTTAAATCATTTGTAAGGAGACTCATTAAATTGGAATACATTGAAAAAGCAGAAGCTAAGACAATAGTAAACAACAATAGTCTTATTCCAAGCATATATGGCTTAGTTAAAGTACACAAACCAGATAAACCCTTGAGGCCAATAGTTAGTGCGTGTGAATCCCCAACACAAAGATTAGCCAGGTGGTTACAAAAGGACTTAAAAGACTTTTGTGACGACAATCCATTTGACGTTCAAGACGCTGTGGAACTTAAGGAAAAATTAAGCAATATGGAGGTGCCAACTAGTTATAGTTTGGTCTCATTTGACGTTCAAAATATGTTCCCGAATATTCCGATTAACCAAGCGATTCAAATAGTTGATAAAAACTGGGATAAAATTAAAGAAAAAACTAAAATTAAAGATAAACACATGTTTTTGGAGGGACTTAAACTATGTTGCACAGGGGGTTATTTTAAATTTCAGGATAAAATTTACCAGCAAAAAAGAGGTTTACAAATGGGTAACCCATTGTCGGTTGTACTTAGTGGACTGGTAATGAATGACTTACTAACCAACGTAATAAAAAATACTGACATACACATACAATTCTTATACAAATACGTGGACGATCTGTTGATATGTGTCAAGGGGAACGAAATTGAAGCGTTGCTACATAAATGCAATAGTAGGTTTGAAACTATAAAATTTACATTGGAAAAGGAAAAACATAATGAGCTGATTTTTCTGGATATGAGAATTATTAAACGAGGTAATAAACTACAATTCAAATGGGAACCGAAAGCAACAGCTTCGGAACGTACAATCAATTTTTATTCCAATCATCCAATCAAATTCAAGAAAAACTTAATATATAACAGAATGCTAACAGCCTATAAAAGAACTACATCAAATAACTATAAAGAAATAGAAAATAAAATAGAACAAATATTTTTAAAAAATCAATATCCCATAGAAATAATAAGAAATGAAATACACAAGGCTTATAAAAACATAAGATTTGCAAAGAAAAAAGTAAACGATAAACAAAAGGTGGAATATGATCCACATATATTTCCATTTGACAATGACTTATGGTGGGAGAAATGGTATGAAGGTAATAATATAATAAAGAAAAGGAAACGGGATGACACAATAACTAATACGGACAATACGTGTAAGAAACAAAAATGGAACGGGACAGAAATGGACAGCAATAAAAAGGACAATAAAAGAAAACGAACAGAGGAGGACAGAGAACAAAATAAGACTAACAACAACAAAAAATTAAAACAAACCAGGATGGACAAATTCATTATTACAGAACCGAAACAACTAACGGACGTAGGTAACAGTAATATACATATTTGGGAACAACGGACAACTAAGGACAAAAACAATTCTATAGAAAAAGACAACAATAGTGCAAAATGGTACAGTTTCACATACAATCCGACAATAGAACATAAACTAAAATCAATTTGTAATAAAGCAGCGAATGTAACATGGAGATATAATAGTAAAATAGAAAATAATTTTAGTAATATCAAAATAAAAAGGGACAAACTTTTGACTAAATATAACGTCTATTTGCTAGAATGTGGGGACTGTAGCGCAAAATATATAGGAGAATCCGAACAAATTCTCAAAAAGCGTATCATGCAGCATGCAAAAAGTGTAGACGATCATTCACAATGTCAAACGGCCCTCTCAGAACACGCCACAGAAAATTCCCACTCATTCAATTTTCAGGAAGCAAAAATTTTGGATAAAGAACCAAACAGCCTCAAAAGAATGATTAAAGAAAACCTTTATATTGTAGAAAGACAGGAACAGGTGGTAAATAAAAAAAAGGACATCAAATACTTAAATAAAATCTTTCAGAACCTTGTATTGCAGAATAGAAATGACGGGGACTGTAGACAGGTTTACGGGGAGGAAGGTTAGGATATTAGTGTTTCATAACCCTGAGACGCATATTGCTATGCAATATTAAAAATACTTTATATAAATGTACGTGATGGGAAATGACCATCGAATGTAAGTATACACACAATGTTGTAAAAATGTAATTCTTCCAATCAAATTATACATGTATAATGTACAAATAATTTTAGGAAATACCCTTTGAGGAGGAGCAGAATAGCTCGAAACCGGTTAGGGTGAAAATAATAAAATACAGGAAGTGAAAGGAGTGTTTTTATGACCTATTGGCTACAAAAAACAAGTATATTGAAGTTTAAGGTCAACAATGGAAGAAAAAGTATATATATATATATATATATGTATATATATATATATATATATATATATATATATATATATATATATATATATATATATATATAGAAATATCACAAGAAGGATTAATATTATTCAAATATTGAATAATATAGTAAAAGATATCGATAGATAAACATATATGCATATACACCAGATACTATCAGTAATCTGGGAAGAACAAAAATAGACTCTTAATAAAAGCATAAATATATATGTATATACATACACCAGGTATAATTATTAAACTGGGAAGAGACAAATGTAGACTTTCAATAAAAGCTTAAACATATAACATGCACCAGATACAATCAGTAATCTGGGAAGGAGCCCAAAAATAGAATTTCGATAGAGGCATAAACACATATATATCAAATATATTTAATTTGGGAAAGAGACACAATTCTAAAGACTCCTAAAATTTCATAGTCTGGCCTGGCCAATAACTACATGAGAATAATACCTGACGATAAAACTGAAGTCCATAACTATCCAATAAATTGGCATAGTAAACACATAGTGAAGATTTATTGAATTGCAACTACATGTACAATTCCAAAACCTGGCATAGACACCAATATCAAATTACAACAACACAAAATTTTGGTAATCTGGCATTGCCAATAACTTATTTAGCGATAGTAAACTTAACTTTTCCCAAATTTTTAAACTAAGCACAATATAGTTACTTGCACTCATGGCAGTACTTGAACAGCAAAAAAAAATTTTAAATGAGGCCTGGAGATAAATGAAACGTGGAGACTGGTGTCCAGCAGAAGATAAAATGTATGGGTTACTCACTCATATGTCCCACAATATGCTCTAAAAGCCTACCACATGGAGTTCCAATCACATGTTCGGCCAAAACGATAAACGGAGAAGACAAATGCCGCCTATTCGTGCTACTGGATCTTCATTTTCATTGTTAACAAAAAGGACGCCTCAGTCCCTCCTTAAAAAGCTGGAAACCTCATACTTGCAAAGAAAAACTTTTTTTTCTAGCACCTGCTTCTACGCCATTTTCTCACAGACTCCCCCTAGAACCGACGCCTCCACTCCCCCAAGGCCTACCGACCACGGGAAAAAAACAGAAGAATAAAAATCTTAAATTGTATACAAAAACTATTACATCCAAAATGGAGAAGAAAATTGACTATCTTTTGTGGATAGTAAACATTTACAAGTGGTGCGAATTCCGAATAAAATATAAAACATAAAATGTTATCAGTCCAAAGAGGTAGAGAAAGTAGGTTCTCACTCCCCGCAGGGCGCCACGTCACAATATATATATATATATATATATATATATATATATATATAGATATATATATATATATGGTGTAATACCTTGCAACTTTTTTCCATATAAAACTTATGACAAAATAATTAAAAACTATTGATTTATACTATTGAGGTATAGTTGGGATTCGGCTAGGAGAAAAACGTCAGACTTTCAAAAAGAAATCTGTATTTTGGACGTTTCGACTGCAACAATGGCAGCCTTCTTCAGCTAAAAAATATATACAACTTATAAGTAAAGAGAATGTACAAGCAGTAAGTAAAAGACAGGCAGAAATGAGCGGAGTATATATATCAATACAATAAATTTTAACCAATCTTATTTTTAAAAACAATAAAAATACGGTAGTTGGAAAGAAAACAGCATGTAGAACTTGTTAGTAAAAACAGTACAAAAAATTTAACAGTAAAAACAACGCACATTTTTTATGTAGTGAAAAACAAAATCTATTTTATAAGTGAATACAATTTATAACAATTAATATATAGATACATACTACTAGAGAATGCCTAGGGGGGGGGGGAGAGAGGAAGACCTCGAGGACAGACTTAGGTAACCATGGTTAGAAGTATGAACGGCAGCAAATATATCGGTGGTCTTTATAGTTATGAAAAAGGGGGTGGGGGGAGGCGGTAAGTCGGTGCAGATGAAAGAGGTGCAATTGCTGGGTTGTAAACCCGGGTTTTAAGGGAGGTTGTAAGAGGTGTTAAGAGTTTTGGGACACACAAGTAGAGAAATTGTCTGGAGCCTGGGAACAAAGATAAAAAAGGAGGTCAGGACAATTTATGGAAGACGGAGGAGTAAGCAGGGGAGATGTTTTGTTTGTCGGTTTTGTAATTAATGTTATTGGGTTTTAAGTTAATGTGGACGCATTCGGAAATCTGTCGCTTTTTGGTGTTTCGTTCAGTGGAAAGTATTTTAGTATCGTCAAAGTTGAAAGTGTGTTTTTTAGTTATGGCGTGTTTTGCGAGGGCGGATTTGTGGATTTCTTTGTTTTTTATTGTCCGTTTGTGTTGTGTTATTCGGGAGTGAATATAATTTTTGGTTTCACCTATGTATACAGCATTACAGGAGGGGGTTTGGCAGGGTATTTGGTAAACAACGTGGGTGGCGTAGTCATAGGGAAGGGGATCTTTGAGTTTGGTGTACAATGTAGTAAGTTTGTTAGTGGTTTTTAACCCAAAGTTTAGTGACGGGAGGGCTTTTTTTAAAGTCTTCGTGAGTTTTTCCGTCAGTCCTGGTGTGTATGTCATGGAACGAAATACCTGGAGGGAGGATTCGGGGGAGGTATTGGGGGAGGTGGCATTGAAGGATTGGGATTTTATTTGTTTTATAAGCCGGTTTATGAGGTTGGGGGGGAATTGATTCAGTGTTAATATTTCGGTAGCTTTATTCAAGTTTTCATTGTGGAAGGACTCATGGGATAAGGAGAGGGCGCAGCGAAGCAGGTTCCGTGCTACATTGATTTTCATGTGGTAAGGATGGGAAGAGTGGAAATTGAGTAAACGTCCAGAATAAGTGGGTTTAGTATACCAGTTTGTGATGATAGTGCCGTCAGTCTGTCTGATAAGTAGAACGTCCAAGTAGGGGAGTTGTTGGTCTTGTTCAGTCTCCACCGTAAATTGTAGTCTGGGATGATAGGAGTTGAAGCAGGCCTGGAGATAAATGAAACGTGGAGACTGGTGTCCAGCAGAAGATAAAATGTATGGGTTACTCACTCATATGTCCCACAATATGCTCTAAAAGCCTACCACATGGAGTTCCAATCACATGTTCGGCCAAAACGATAAACGGAGAAGACAAATGCCGCCTATTCGTGCTACTGGATCTTCATTTTCATTGTTAACAAAAAGGACGCCTCAGTCCCTCCTTAAAAAGCTGGAAACCTCATACTTGCAAAGAAAAACTTTTTTTTCTAGCACCTGCTTCTACGCCATTTTCTCACAGACTCCCCCTAGAACCGACGCCTCCACTCCCCCAAGGCCTACCGACCACGGGAAAAAAACAGAAGAATAAAAATCTTAAATTGTATACAAAAACTATTACATCCAAAATGGAGAAGAAAATTGACTATCTTTTGTGGATAGTAAACATTTACAAGTGGTGCGAATTCCGAATAAAATATAAAACATAAAATGTTATCAGTCCAAAGAGGTAGAGAAAGTAGGTTCTCACTCCCCGCAGGGCGCCACGTCACAATATATATATATATATATATATATATATATATATATATATATATATATATATATATATATATATATATATATATATATATGGTGTAATACCTTGCAACTTTTTTCCATATAAAACTTATGACAAAATAATTAAAAACTATTGATTTAATTGCTATCTATGAATTGGAGAATATGACTTTGATTTTAACCACCCAAGGTCGGTAGCCACTTAATGTAATCTGTTGCCTGCACGAGACTTCTCCCCTCGTGCAGAGCTTCGACCCCGAGCATGGAAACCGCTCACCTCCTCATTTGGGAAACACATCGGATCAAAAGCCCGCATATCATTGTATTAATTGATTCCTCCTGACAGGTAATTGTAATACAATGCCATCAGATGTGGTGAATCATTTTCAATAAGGACGGTGGCCCATGAGGTGTTGATCTATGGGTTTGCTAACCCCTCTTATGAGGCCCGTCAGCTGATTCTGAAGTACCCGTTATACACTAGGGGGAAGGTAATCTGTTCATGAGGCCCTGCCTTTATGTTCCTGACCTTTTCCTACTCGTTTGATTGGCAGCTTTGGTGACTTAATACCCCAGCAACGAGCATCCTTCATGTATAAAGAGGATCTCAAATTCAAAACGTGCGAATGGTAAGAATCTCTACAAACATTATGGTCTTCGGGTTTTGACCGCGTCTTCACGTTCATCACCATCGTTTCACCAGTCATACTGCTGACTTCCTCAGGGTCAGTCTGAAAAGATACGGTCAAAACCCGAAGATCATAATGTGTGCAATGACTCGGACCGTGAAAGCCTACAAGTTAAGGTAAGAATCTCATTTTAATCCAGGAATGAAAGCTCATTACTTATAGTTATTACTTCAATTATTAATATTATGCTTGCCCAACTTAAATAATAAAAAGTCCGTCACGCGTGAGCTGCATAACTAAGCACTTTCCTCAGAATTTGGGTAGTGTAGACTGCATTACTGAATAATTTGCGGTAAATAACCTATATAGATAAAATAAAAAACTATAATAGTTCTGCTCATTTACATTTGTAATGAGAACTGTTCAATTATTAATTTTGTAATTAATTTGCTTCCAGAGTTATTTTTATACATGGTACTACACTACTAAATAAATCAAAAAAACTTAATATTCCGTCTATAGATCTGACGCAGGAACAGGATACAGTCCCCCTAGTGGTAGAAAGCGCTCCTAGTGGCGGATTTGGGAATCTACGTCTGGTGGGCTAATTCTATTGAAGTATAATACATAGTAAACCCCCCTTTCCGATAGACCGATTTAGTTTATTTTTACAACACTTCTTTCTTATGAAATATACCGCGTTTCATTACAATACAGCAGTAATTACGGCCGGTATGAGTGTATTAGTAATTTAGGACCTGAGTAAACCCCCCCTTCTAATGAAGCGATTTAGTTTATTTTTATAACTCATTTTTCTCTGTTGATTACCACTACGAATACCGAGTTTCGTCGAAGTATAACAGCCATTACGGCTGGTAGTGGCAAATTGGTAATGTGGGTCCGGAGTAACCCCCCCCCCTTCTAATGGACCGATTTAGTTTATTTTTACAAAAAAAAATTCTCTGTAGATTACCACTACGAATACCAAGTTTCGCTAAAATATATCAAAAACTAAGGCTGGCATGGTCAAATTAGTGTTTTGGTCCGGGGTAACCCCCCCCCCTTCCGTGGGACCGATTTTGGTGGTTTACGAACTCGTTCAATCGTTTGTTAATTGAACGCTGTATACCAAGTTTCGTGACGAAAAAACAAAAACTCTGGCCGCTATCGTGTTAACAGACTTATATATATATATATATATATATATATATATATATATATATATATATATATATATATATATATAAAGATAGATAAATTTTAACGGGGGTCATTTTCGGTTTCTACTAGGTAGGATCGATAAAGATTTGAAGAAATTTTTCAAAAATTCCGTCATGAGTGCAACCTCAATAGATACTTTCCTTCGGAGGAAAGTGCTAAAAACACAATTACTTCACCTTATTCCTTGTCCTAAATGTTTGACGCCATTGAGGGGCTTATGGCTAAAACTATTTCTAGTCACATCATTAAATATAATAAACAACGCCATATTTTGGGTACATAGGTATATCAACAGATTATTTATCTATTATAAAATCCTATTATGCCATAAGGCATACTTCCTAAAAGGAAAACCACTTTCTAATTTTATGTTTTATTATATTTATTTCCTACCAAAAAATTACCAATTTTTGCATTTCTTTTTATTAGCCACCCTTCTTTTTATTTATATATATATATATATATATATATATATATATATATATATATTCTTCGATGGAACGGCTTCTGTTTCCAGCGGTATTTCTCCTCTCCTACTTCTATAGCTATATTTCGCTGGAATCCTCTGCAGCTTCGTCAGTCAGGCCACTGTTTCGAGGAAGAAACATGGCCTGCCTGATGAAGCTGGAGAGGATTCCAGCGAAATATAGCAAGAAGAAGGAGGAGAAGAGAAATTCCGCTGGAGACAGAAGACGTTCCATCCAGGAAAAAATGCTATTCCCAGCGATGATAAACACCACCAATAACATATATATATATATATATATATATATATATATATATATATATGTGTGTGTGTGTGTGTGTGTGTGTGTGTGTGTGTTTATATATGTTTCCTTTTATGTTCATTTATTTCTGAGGTAAAATTGTTGCAGTCGAATATTTTTCTACATATTCGACTGCAACAATTTAGTCTCAAACAAGAGGAAAAATTGGTTACCCAAGAAAATGATAGATTGAGCTAAATAATTTCCATGAGGTTTGACATGGATTCAAACTAACATAAAAATGCATTTTGGCGCCTAATATCTTGCTTTAGCGACGATTTGTCATTTTAGTAACCGTTTAAATTGTTCACAGAATAATAATAATAAAAAAAAAATATCCCAGATATCCGTAGATACTGTAACAAGGTTTGGTCTATAAGAAACTGCATGGAAGAAGTGCAAGTCTTGAATTAAACATTAACACATACTTTACACTCACTTCGATAAGTTGAAGCTGTTTCTTGCTTTTTTTTTCTATCTCAAAGTGTGTCGGGTTTTTGTACTTTTGTACGGGGTTTTGCTATTCAGGTTGCTTTAGGTTAGATACCGAAAATTACCAACGCACATATCCCGTATGAGAACCCAAGGCGTTAGCCACTCAAAAATTCTATTCAGTAGTCCTAGATTTATTCATAAGCAGGTTTCCTGTCAACAGTGAGTAAAGAAGTATGCTGGAAATCTAACCAAAGAAAGATATTTGGTATTCATTAAAAATTCATAAACATCCATTTATTTAACTCCAGCGTGGTGGAAGCTTTTTCATATTTTCTGAGCATGAAAAGAGCTAACTTGGAAGCAGAAGTCTTCAAAGTTTGGAGAAAAGAGTAAAGAAACGACATAGTAATGTGCACCAACGCTTCGAGTGTAAGAAACTAGAGCAAAAAGCCATATAAGTGAGAAGTGTATCGAATGAAAAAAAAAAAAAAATAAACCAAGACCGAACTGAATAAACGCTAGAAGGTGGGATAATCGGTCACGTATCCAAGCGACATTTCTCCACCTCGGCCGACAGGAATCGAACCCAGTTCTTCTTCTTGGGCTACCGACGGGGAGGAAACAGCTGGCGAGTCGTTAAAGAAAACTAATAAGAGACGATGTGATTGGCCGGAGTGGACACTCCCTACAAAGGAATTCGCCGGCTTCCATTCATTCTTCCCGCGTTGTGGCGGGGAAAAAATGCCGCGTTTGAGAGGTTTAGCCGCACCTTTAGCTCCCATTTCACGGATTCGTCGGGGAAATTGTATTATTATCTACCGGTGATGATTGAGACGGCTGCGATTGATATCTTCAAATACAAAAGAATTCGGAAAAAAAATCCGACAGAAAATTACTCCAAATATATAAAAGATTGATGGTCCATTGTTGTGTAAGTGAATTTTCCTTGACACTGGAAATTGCTCGAAAATACTTTTTTCCCCCTCTGAATTCCTCAAACATATTGTATTCAGACTGTGAAAAACTTTTCCAGCAACTGAGGGGTTTAAAATATTCTCAATCTGTGACAGGCAAAATTTGATCTTAGGAAATGGGTATTTGGCTAAGAAAAAAAGTCAGATTTTTTAACAAATATATGTTATGAACGTTGCGGCATGATCTTTGGCTGCCTTGTTCGGCTAAAAAACAAACACAATTAAAAACTATATAATAACAACAGTAAGCAATGTTTTACATCATGCCAATTGGTTATAGAAGAATTTTTTAAGTTCATATTAGGTAAACAAAGGTTTTTTATGAACAAACTCGCTGTCACATATTTTCTGCATCTAGAAAAGAAAAAAATAAATTAGAAAGCAAACAAGTAATATTAAAATATAATAACGCTAATCTGTAACTTTTGGGCTTCACAGTTCTGAACCTGTGACCTCCGAACTGTGAGTTATATTATTTTTTTTTTTTGTTGCTACACAAATTCTCACTACATTTATCAACTAAAAAAAAAAATCAGTCCCATAACAGGCCACGAGGGCCCTGAGGGGCAGATACTAGATTCATGACCATACGGCACACTAGGGAGATAGTATGGTCAGTACTATGCTCCGGCCGCCTGATTTTCCCCTTGGCCGCTTCGACTGCTAGAGTCATTAGCACCCAAGGTACCCATTATTAAATTAATTAAAGGCTGGGTCGGCCTAGGGACGGTCAGGGAGGCCGAATTCAACCCATGAACGAAGACACTAGAAGAAAAAATCTTTAGTGCTTGCTCGGGATTTGAACCCCGGCCTCCAGCTTATTAGTCCAGTGCTCTACTACTGAGCTAACCTCGCCCCATCAACTAATTTTATTAACCACAATTACACCTTTTATTCACTTTTTTAGGTTCTAAAAGTTCAATAGGTAATTCAAGTAGAAGTACTAACATCAGAGTACAATAACATGGACTCTACAATATCATGGATCAATCGAGAATTATTTTGGCTTATATCTTACGCATGAAAATAATTTAGTTGCATTTCTGCAACCGTATGCATTTAAAAAATAAACGAAGTGCATGTCATTGTTTCACTTCTGTGCGGTGTTACTTTTGCTATTATACTTTATAGGAGGAACGTTATTAAACAGCATTTTATCATGAATAAATTCTATATCACTATTATTGCATTTGTTTTCTCGAAGTTAAAAATTAGTAAAAAAAAAATTTGTAAGGATGTATAACATTTTAGGAACTTGTTGAATCATTGTGGTTACAAATATTAAGTTAATGCTTTTGTAAACAATGGGAGCTGGTGTGGTTTTAGCACTTTCCTCCGAAGGAAAGTAGCTATTGAAGTTGGACTCATGACGGAATTTTTGAAAAATTTCTTCAAATCTTTAGCAATCCTACCTAGTAGACACCGAAAATGACCCCCGTTAAAATTTATATATATCTATATGTATATATATATTTATATATATATATATATATATAATATATATATATATATATATATATATATATATAATATATATATATATATATATATATATATATATATATAATATATATATATATATATATATATATATATATATATATATATAGATATATATATATGTTTGTGTGTCTGTTAACACGATAGCAGCCAGAGTTCTTGTTTTTTCCTCACGAAACTTGGTATATAGCATTCAATTAGCAAACGATTAAACGAGTTTGTTAACCACCAAAGTCGGTCCACGGGAAGGGGGGGTTCACCCCGAACCCAAAACACTAATTTGACTATGTCAGCCGTAATATTTGTTATATTTCAACGAAACTTGGTATTCGTAGTGGTAATATAGAGAGAAAAGTGAGATATAAAAATGAACTAAATCGGTTCATTAGAAGGGGGGGGGGGGTTACTCCGGACCCACAATACCAATTCGCCACTACCAGCCGTGATTTTTGGTATATTTGGACGAAACTCGGTATTCGTAATGGTAATCTACAGGTAAATATGTGTTCTAAAAATAAACTAAATCGGTTCATTAGAAGGGGGGGTTTGCTCTGGACCCAAATTCCTAATATACTCATACCGGTCGTAATTTCTGCTGTATTGTAACGAAACGCGGTATACGTCGTGGGTAACTCATGAGAAAGAAGTGTTGTAAAAATGAGCTGAATTGGTCAATCGGAAAGCGGGGGTTTAATTTGTAATATATTTCAATAGAAAAGCCCGCCAGACGTAGGTTCACAAAGCCGCCGCAAGGAGCGCTTTCTACCACTAGAGTGACTGTATCCTGTTCCTGCCTTAGATCAAAATACGATAATATGAGGTTTTTTGTATTTATTACGTAGTGCAATAGGTACCATGTGTAAATATAACTCTGGAAGCAAATTAATAATTGATCAGTTACTAATTACAAATTTAAAAGAGAACTATTCATGTTTTTATTTTATTTATGTAGGATATTTTAAGCAAATTGTTCTGGAAAGCAGTCTACACTACCCAAATTCTGAGGAAAGTGATTAGTTATGCAGCTCCTGCGTGACGGACTTTTTATTATAAGAAAAGGACTAGTCTTGTCAAACGCAGAAGCCATTTTCCTGAAAGTTTGGGTTTTACACCGGAAAATAAGTATTGCATGGGAAAGAGTTCGTGCGGGTCGGACTTTTTATATTGTATATATAAAAATAATATATTCAAATATTTGATGATATATATAATATGAAATAATGTGATTTAATTTCTCACTCTCGTCACTAAGTCAATTATACTGATTAAATAAACAACCCTCATTAGGATAATGAACAAATTCTCATGGTAATTTTGAATAAGCCGATTTTACAGGTAAATTACAACGGGGCATATAATTAAGTCATTTAACGACGGCTAATTATTCTCACGTCATACGCGTCCATGATTATTATTTAATTAACAATAATTATAGATAATGCGAACTAGTGTTCGCTCCTCTTGCAACTATTAGTTCAATTAGTAGTGGTTATTTATTATTAGAATAGAGCGTTCTATGAATAACTCATAGAGTCCGTTGGGCGTTTTGATTTTAACCGAGGTCAAACATGTAGTTGTGTAAATTTAGGGAGGTTAAAGGGTAACTGACAATTTAATAATTAATTGAATTTTGTTATACATTATAACAAGGCTAAAACATCCACCAGTTTTAATACTTGGACATTTTGAACTGTCTATTCTGAAACACCCATTTTAAAAAAAAAATTGAATTTATTTAGTGTACTGCTTCTTTGGCGATAACACAACGAGCAGTATCTTCTGAATTTGGTCTCAGTTGAAACTAACAAAACTCCAATTCATATAAATATATTATTTTTTTTGGGGGGGCAAAAGAGGGGTCAATCGTTCAACCTATCCCTTTATAAACTTCTACTTCATTTGTAGAGATTTAATGCTTACTAAATGTAGAAGTTTTCCTCCAAGTAGTTAATCTGTAGTCTGTTAAGGGGCTCGGGAAAAAATTCGTGAGAAACCTCTGAGATTCATGGAGAAAAACACAAGTGCGTTATTGGATGTCTAGATAGTATCTTCTATCAATAGCTTTAGTGAATTAAAACACATTTTTCTTAAAGGAAATTTTGTCTATATTATTTTGGCACAATTCCAATTTATGATCTTGAACAGTTAAAAAAAAAACCCGGAAAAGTGGACATAACTCTTTTAACCTTCGGAATAAAAACATACTTCTCATGAACTTTTTTGTTGGAAATTATTTATAGAACCACCTCCTAGAGTTTAGCTCCTAGAGTTCTAAAAATATTAGCTCGAAAGAAATAAAAATTGAAGTCTTAAAATATCGTAGACAAAGTTAAAAGCAAGTAAAGACCGTAAAAAAAAAAAAAAGAAAAGAAAAGAAAATAAAAAAAGAAAATTGAAGGAATGGTTTGGATTCTTGTAAGAGAAAACGTTAGATTGTCAGAAAAACCTAAATTTCGAACGTTTCAACATGCTCTTTGGGAGCCTTCTTCGGTTAAAAAATAAATATACACAATTAAACACAAGAATAACCAAACAAGTAAAAAACATTTCCAATTAAGAAAAATCATGCCAATATACAACATTTTTATAGTGCATATTAGGTAAACAAAGGGTTTTTTATGAACAAATAGTCGGTAGTTTTATACTGTATTTAGTTGAGAGTAAGTAAAGGTGCGAAGTAAAAAAAAAATGGCAAAGATACACATAAGCATATATATGACTTGTTTCCTTTCGAAATAGATTACTGCCTTTGTCCGTTGTTCGTCCAATTTGCTAGGGAAGCCTTTGAGTGACTCTGGGTTTGAATTTTCTGGCAGATTTGCTAAAAATTCAACTGTAACCTTTTTGCCCTTAGCCAGCAATAGTCCAACCTCCCTAAATGTTTGTATCTTGTAGAAACACTCTTCCATCTAGGCGGCAAAGATGAAAGACACAAAGGGAAACAAACACACCTACAAAATCCCTGCAATAAAACTGGAAAGTGTTTGGAGACATGAGATTTACAGTTGAGCCTATGTCCACAGGTTATCTTTACAGCTTGCAGCCAGGAGATGCCATCAAAGATGCCGCCCTCCCACAGAACCAAACCTAGGGAACGGATTAAACCTTCCCAGGTACCGCTTCAAGCAATGTTTCCCTTTAACAGGTAAAGCTGATTGTAAATCAGGAACACACACACAATGGACAAAACTTATTGTACAAAGCGTTTTGCTAAATTTTTAAAATAAAAACTATCTTAAAATAACTTATTTCAGGGTCCATTAACCTTCCAGTAGTGGCGCCCCTTTTAGCACTTTCCTCCGAAGGAAAGTAGCTATTGAGGTTGGACTCATGACGGAGTTTTTGAAAAATTTCTTCAAATCTTTATCGATCCTACCTAGTAGACACCGAAAATGACCCCCGTTAAAATTTATATATATCTATATATATATATATATATATATATATATGCATATATATATATATATATATATATATATATATATATATATATATATATATGTGTGTCTGTTAACACGATAGCGGCCAGAGTTTTTGTTTTTTCGTCACGAAACTTGGTATATAGCATTCAATTAGCAAATGATTGAACGAGTTCGTTAACCACCAAAGTCGGTCCACCGGAAGGGGGGGTTTACCCCGAACCCAAAACACTAATTTGACTATGTCAGCCGTAATATTTGTTATATTTCAACGAAACTTGGCATTCGTAGTGGTAATATAGAGAGAAAAGTGAGATATAAAAATGAACTAAATCGGTTCATTAGAATGGGGGGTTTACTCAGGACCCACAATACCAATTCGCCACTACCAGCCGTGATTTTTGGTATATTTCAACGGAACTCGGTATTCGTAGTGGTAATCCACAGGTAAATAACTGTTGTAAAAATAAACTAAATCGGTTCATTAGGAGGGGGGGTTTACTCCGGACCCACAATACCAATTCGCCACTACCAGCAGTGATTTTTGGTATATTTCGACGAAACTCGGCATTCGTAGTGGTAATCTACAGGTAAATATGTGTTGTAAAAATAAACTAAATCGGTTCATTAGAAGGGGGGGTTTACTCCTGACCCAAATTCTTAATATACTCATACCGGTCGTAATTTCTGCTGTATTGTAACGAAACGCGGTATACGTCGTGGGTAACTCATGAGAAAGAAGTGTTGTAGAAATGAGCTGAATCGGTAAATCGAAAAGCGGGGGTTTAATTTGTAATATATTTCAATAGAAAAGCCCGTCAGACGTAGGTTCACAAAGCCGCCGCAAGGAGCGCTTTCTACCACTAGAGTGACTGTATCCTGTTCCTGCGTTAGATCAAAATACGATAATATGAGGTTTTTTGTATTTATTACGAAGTGTAATAGGTACCATGTGTAAACATAACTCTGGAAGCAAATTATTAATTGATCAGTTACTCATTACAAATTTAAAAGAGAACTATTCATGTTTTTATTTTATTTATGTAGGATATTTTAAGCAAATTGTTCTGGAAAGCAATCTACACTACCCAAATTCTGAGGAAAGTGCTTAGTTATGCAGCTCCTGCGTGACGGACTTTTTTGGACATCCATCGTGGCGCTACACCTCAAAGGTGCAAACCCTATTTCGCGCGGAAAAATGTGCCTCAGCAACGTGATTACATTGCTATTTGAGAGAAATAGTAGACAACTGCAGACTTGATAACAAAACAATACTTTTGAATTTGCGGGGGACACAAGAAACCATCGTTTTCGATTAAATAAAATATTCATATAAAATATGAAATTGAATAATCAATCTATCTATAGGAGTTGTTACGCCTAAACCCGGCCATACTTAAAAACACTCTGCAGTTATTTGTATAAGTGCCAAATTTCTGATTTTTTTAAAAAAAAAGTATCATGTTTCATGACTACACTATTACTAGGTACTGTTAGTGGAGTCATAATCCACTTTATGTTAAAATGTATAACATTTGTTATATACCAGGTTATACTATAGACATGAATCATGTCTAAATACATAAAATATGAAGTATGTCAATAAAATATAATATATGTATATAAAATATGAATATAAAACACATGAAGTTGAAATAATAATTAATTTCGTTTAGATCCATCTGCTCAAATTCAAGAAGATAAATATGCTTTAGGTCCACCCGACAAACCTGCGTAATGTACTGCATAACATACAGTCTTCTTTTTCGTACATGACCACTGCACATGTTTTTGTGACACTTTTCGTAACGCTTTTATTCAGTTTAGTCATCGCTATCATGCTAATAACAATGTCCTGTGATCCTGTGTTGCTAAAATGTGTATACGAGGCCATCTTAAATCTAATCCTACATGATATTTATAAGTAAAGATGGAATGGTTGGGATTCGGCTAAATAAACCTTAATATGATTTTGTTTTAAAAAATCTATATTTCGGACGTTTCGGCTACTCATTGGTAGCCTTCGTCAGCTAAAATGACAAAAAAAAAAGAAATTAATACAAAAACAAAAAAAATTATGATTGTGATAGGTAACAGGTAATAGGTACAATAATTGATTTTAATAGTAATTAGTAACGTTAATTGATTTTACAAAGAAATAAGATACTACATACCAATAGAAATGCCGAGCGGCAGAGGAAGACCAAGGTTGGCAATTAAGTAACCATTGTAGATTGTCTAAGGAGAAAAAGTCCGTCACGCTGGAGCTGCATAACTAAGCACTTTCCTCAGAATTTGGGTAGTGTAGATTGCTTTCCAGAACAATTTGCTTAAAATATCCTACATAAATAAAATAAAAACATGAATAGTTCTCTTTTAAATTTGTAATGAGTAACTGATCAATTAATAATTTGCTTCCAGAGTTATCTTTACACGTGGTACCTATTACACTTCGTAATAAATACAAAAAACCTCATATTATCGTATTTTGATCTAACGCAGGAACAGTCACTCTAGTGGTAGAAAGCACTCCTTGAGGCGGCTTTGTGAACCTACGTCTGACGGGCTTTTCTATTGAAATATATTACAAATTAAACCCCCGCTTTCCGATTGACCGATTCAGCTCATTTCTACAACACTTCTTTCTCATGAGTTACCCACGACGTATACCGCGTTTCGTTACAATACAGCAGAAATTACGACCGATATGAGTATATTAAGAATTTGGGTCAGGAGTAAACCCCCCCTTCTAATGAACCGATTTAGTTTATTTTTACAACACATATTTACCTGTAGATTACCACTACGAATGCCGAGTTTCGTCGAAATATACCAAAAATCACTGCTGGTAGTGGCGAATTGGTATTGTGGGTCCGGAGTAAACCCCCCCCCCCTCCTAATGAACCGATTTCGTTTATTTTTACAACATATATTTACCTGTGGATTAGCACTACGAATACCGAGTTTCGTCGAAATATACCAAAAATCACGGCTGGTAGTGGCGAATTGGTATTGTGGGTCTAGAGTAAACCCCCCCTTCTAATGAACCGATTTAGTTCATTTTTATATCTAACTTTTCTCTCTATATTAATACTACGAATACCAAGTTTCGTTGAAATATAACAAATATTACGGCTGACATAGTCAAATAAGTGTTTTGGGTTCGGGGTAAACCCCCCCTTCCGGTGGACCGACTTTGGTGGTTAACGAACTCGTTCAATCGTTTGCTAATTGAATGCTATATGCCAAGTTTCGTGACGAAAAAACAAAAACTCTGGCCGCTATCGTGTTAACAGACACATATATATATATATATATATATATATATATATATATATATATATATATAGATATATATAAATTTTAACGGGGGTCATTTTCGGTGTCTACTAGGTAGGATCGATAAAGATTTGAAGAAATTTTTCAAAAATTCCGTCATGAGTCCAACCTCAATAGCTACTTTCCTTCGGAGGAAAGTGCTAAAAGAAATCTACTGGGGTATAACCTTGGTCTTCCTCTGCCGCTCGGCATTTCTATTGGTATGTAGTATCTTATTTCTTTGTAAAATTAATTAATGTTACTATTAGCTACTATATTTGTCATTGGTATGTAGCTTCTTATTTTTTTTGTAAAATCAATTAACGTTACTAATTACTATTAAAATCAATTATTGTACCTATTCACTTTTTCATTCTAAGAATTTAAGACGATATGTTCTTTTATAAGTTAATTGTATCTATAGCTCTGTTACCTATCACAATCATAATTTTTTTTTGTTTTTGTATTAATTTCTTTTTTTTTGTCATTTTAGCTGACGAAGGCTACCAATGAGTAGCCGAAACGTCCGAAATATAGATTTTTTAAAACAAAATCATATGGAGGTTTATTTAGCCGAATCCCAACCATTCCATCTTTACTTATCACCTCGACGGCTAACTATCTAATCATCATGATATTCATGTAAAAAAGGTTAGGAAATCACACGAATAGTGGCGCTGTTCCTAGCAGTTGTCGACCAATTTTCACTCCTCTCATTTATTCTACGATGGAATAAACTCACTCACATACACATAGATGATAGCGTAGAAGGATAGAGAACGTGAAGTGTAAATATCTCATATCTGTAAAACCTACGTGAGTTGTGGCGCGGCACCTGAGAGGTGACGAGGGCAGCCACTGACAATGATGAGCTCACAAAAAGGCTTCAATGCGACTGGCCGATGGAAAAACGGAAATCCGGAAGATACTAAAGCGGAGAGCCCGCCAAAACAAGGCTGCCAACGGTGATCAAAAAAAAAATATATATATATATATCTAATATATAAAATTCTCCTGTCACAGTTTTCGTTGCCATACTCCTCCGAAACGGCTTGACCGATTTTGATGAAATTTTTTGTGATTATCCGGTATCTATGAGAATCGGCCAACATCTATTTTTCATCCCCCTAAATGTTAGGGGTAGTCCACCCCTAAATTTTTTTTTTTATTTTTTAGACAAAATTTTTAATTTCTATTTTTTTATGATACAACATACAAAAATACATACAAACCTCAATTTTCACCCTTCTACGATCAACCCTTATTTTTTAATAGCCATTTTAGTAATTTAATCATTTTTCCTCTCCGGTCGAAAACTTATCAATCGTCATTTAATTAGTTATCCCCGCCAGATGTCTATATCTTGATAACTGACCCGGAGTCCTGAATTGCAGAATAAATATTTAAAAAAAATTATTGAATCGACTGTTAGGCGGTACGAAGTTCGCCGGGTCAGCTAGTATATATATATATATATATATACACAAATTTGAACCACCGTTATTTTCGGTCTCTAGGGGTTCTGAAACGCAAAATTTTCTAGTCTGCACTTCCGGATTGTTTCATCAGATCAACCTCATAAGCGGGGTTCCTCCCTATGAAGGGAGGGAGGAACCGCGCTAAAAAGTATGCACCACTAACGGAGGGTTATATGTAACAGGTTTAGACAGTTATTACATCTTTATTAACTAAAATTTTCTTTTTACTGTCAAATGCAATTTAAAAAAAAAAATAAATTAAAAAGTGAATTAAACAATGACAAAAAAAAAGTTTAAACGAACGAAGTAGAGATTTTCGAACCACATACCATAACTTTCAAATCGTTTTAGAAATATTTAAGACAATTTACAAAAATCCCAAAACTGATAATGTCTATCAATAATTCTATTTTTTTTTTTTGCTATTACTTCCTTAAATCCGAAGGTAACGAAGATTTATATATCTTTGTTTGAATGGCCTTGACATATCCAGAAAAAGATTGAACTGAATCCATCCTTTCGAAGTACCCGAGCCGAAACTAATTTTTTTCTATTACTATTGACTTTTCTCGAATACGTTTACAAATATCGCCCTAAAAATGGCGGCTCATTCGTTTCTCAGCGTTACAATACCTATAAAAAGCGTTCCTAGACGCCTAACAACGAAAAACTAAAATCGATTCCGTGAGAATTTCGGCAAAAAAGCAGTGTTTTCTACTGATTAACGTACTTGATCTCTTAATAAATAATGCAAGGAATTTTTGGACTAAATTTCATCAAAATCGTACAATATTTCCGCCTTGAGAACGACTATTGAAATATTTATAAACAAAGTATCGCCGTTATTTACGTGATTCCGACGCTTGAAAGTTTTTTGCCGGCACATTCAGATTGTGAATTGGGTCAGCCTCATAAGCGGTTTTCCTACCAATGGAGGGAGGGAGGAAACGCCTTATACTGGCTATTGGAACGACAGTGCATATCAGAAAATAAACTTACAAGGAGAGTATACAGTGGTGGGGTCACGGATTTGGACATTTTTTTTTTTTTTTTTTGTGGTGATTCTGCTTCAAAAAATAGGCGACACGTGTCCGAGCGCGTAATAGCTTTAAAATGCTTTATTTTATTTCTTTAGTTTAGAAAATGATATCAATATAAGTCTTTCGCCAATTTATTTTTTTTTACAGAGTAGATTAAAGGAAAAATACAATCGTCGAACAATAATTTATATTCCTTGAGAGGAGATCGTTGACCGTAGATGATGCAAGGTAGGGATTGTCGGGGTTCGGTCACTGCTATTTAATAAAACTACATTTTATCATAAAAATGGTTATATTGTGCCGACGTTTCGGCTTGAACTTCAAGCCTTCATCAGGGCTGTAAAAAACAAGTAGGACGGATGTAATACTGAAATATACATATATATATATATATATATATATATATATATATATATATATATATATACTAGCTGACCCAGCAAACGTTGTTTTGCCATATAAATAATTTCCTAGTAATTTCTAGTGTAGACAAAAAATAGCTTACTTATTGTAAGTATGTATGTATGTTAGAATGTGTATATTGTATGTATGTAAGAATGTGGTATATGCGTGAAATATGCATGGAGCGCTGTGAACGATGAGGGAATATAAAAATAACAAAAGGCAAACATTATTTTTAAGTTATTATAATTTATTCCTTAAAATTATATATCATTAATTAAACAATTACGACAGTAACACTATTAAACAATATCAATCTCTTAATGCTATAGCGTGAACAATATTTTTTGTTAGTCCATCTTTAGCTAACACAAACAAACTGGATGGTTTACCCACTCGAGAGCATGCCACGTATAATTGTCCGTGTGAAAAACATGGTGTTCTCAAATCTAATCCACAAACAGACATCGTTTGACCTTGGGATTTGTTGATAGTCATTGCAAATGCCAATCTAATGGGAAACTGAATACGTTTGAATTGAATTGGCACATCTGTGTTGAGTACTTTTGAGGTTATAAAATCACTTGATTAACTAATCGTGCAAAATACACTCAAAATTGATAATTTAATTATTATTGATAAAATAGGAATGATGAAAAGTTAATATGAGAGTTACACTGAGATAGCAAAATAATAATTGTCAACGTTACTACTACACTTGATGCATAAACAATAATGATGGCCGACAACTGTGTAGGGAGTGAGAAAGAAAGGAGACCGGCTTCGTTCTCATCCCTACTCCGTGCTGTTTACTGGGTCAGAAGTGACACCTGTAGTAATTAAATAATTTTATTTAAATAATTAAATAAGGGTTGATCGTAGAAGGGTGAAAATTGAGGATTGTATGTATTTTTGTATGTTGTATCATAAAAAAATAGAAATTAAAAATTTTGTCTAAAAAATAAAAAAAAAATTTAGGGGTGGACTACCCCTAACATTTAGGGGGATGAAAAATAGATGTTGGCCGATTCTCATAGATACCGGATAAGCACAAAAAATTTCATCAAAATCGGTCAAGCCGTTTCGGAGGAGTATGACAACGAAAACTGTGACACGAGAATTTTATATATTAGATATATATATATATATATATGCCTACATACACAAATACACAACATATATACATACATATATGGAAAAAGACAAAACATAAAATACTAGAACATAATATATAGAAGAACAATGTGCTCTAGAAGTCTTTGGATTATTAGGAAAACAGATATAAGAATAACAGATTACATATTACATTAGATATAAGAATAACAACATGGGCTTACCGATGGGAAGATAGAGAACTATTCCTCACAAATGCGGGATCATTTCTGACCGTTAATACAGGGAAACATAGGAAGAAAGGAGTTGGTGAGGGGGGGGGGGGGTTCTGGACCACCCAATATATATGTGTGTGTGTATATTTCAGTATTACATCCGTCCTACTTGTTTTTTACAGCCCTGATGAAGGCTTGAAGTTCAAGCCGAAACGTCGGCACATTAATTTATATTCCGTGAATAAATTCAAAAATATGCTCTCGTTTTCAAGAATACTAGTATTACACACTTTTGTACGCCAGAAATAATAGCAGATATAAAATCAGCACCCCAAGAAACCCTAATGTTGTAAATATCTTTGAAAACAAAAATAATGATTTTGAACTAAACATTTGTAAGCGAAAAAGTAACATGACGTTTTGAAATTCAATATCTCGTCTCGAGATAATCCAATTTTTACATCTTTAAACTCTTTCAAAGGAGGAAAGACTCATTTTTCTAACCATATAAATGGATATTGTATTATTTCAGAAGGTACTAGTAAAAAATGGTTCTCAATATAAAAATGAAATGTAACCGTTTTCGCATATAATGCCAATGCCAGAACATGTAGAAACACCCCGATTGGAAGGAAATCTATCTCTTTAAAGCCTTTATCGGCCCTCCAATTTTTGAGTGATAATGTTCTCACCTGAAAATATCCAAAAATTGGAGCTGCCTCCTTATTGCTGGACGCACTTCAATTCATGAATGGAAAGAGTATTTTACCAATTCTCCTAACGAAATTAAAATTATTAACAGATAAATTAACTCCAAAGAAAACATTTATTTGAGAGATTATGTGTATAAAGTGTTATTTACTGACAAGGACCTGTAGATTGTACACCCTTTGGTATTTCTCTAAGGTTTAGGACATGGACCACCCGAGGAAGAGGATAAACCCTAATAGAACAAGCTTTTGTCCGGGGGATGTCCACTCAACCTGATCCCTATACCTGTAGTGTCCTTCTTTCATCCTTACATCTCTCTAGGAGAAAGGAGCTCAGGATGAGATATAGGGGTGCTCATAACTCTTCTGTATTTTCCTGTCAACAACATGGACTATTTCTGTAGTTTTAGGATTGGTCGTCGGAGAGTTTTGTTGTAAATTGCTCCCCTACCTTTTTATGCAGGTCAACATTTCGCAACGCTTAACATTTTTGTTGGTTGAAATTCTCTACTGTACGCTATGGATTCTGAATATTCAAAGTAAATAAATAGAGAGAATCCGTAATGTATTTTGAATACCGCTACACAAATTAGTAGCTAAATCGCTGCCGTTCATATCCCTGTAATTTGGAAACCTTATAATAGAAACAGTTAGTAGCTAAATCGCTGCCGTTCATATCCCTGTAATTTGGAAACCTTATAATAGAAACAGTTAGTAGTTAAATCGCTGCCGTTCATATCCCTGTAATTTGGAAACCTTATAATAGAAACAGTTAGTAGCTAAATCGCTGCCGTTCATATCCCTGTAATTTGGAAACCTTATAATAGAAACAGTTAGTAGCTAAATCGCTGCCGTTCATATGCCTGTAATTTGGAAACCTTCTAATAGAAACAGTTAGTAGCTAAATCGCTGCCGTTCATATCCCTGTAATTTGGAAAGCTTATAATACAAACAGTTAGTAGCTAAATCGCTGCCGTTCATATCCCTGTAATTTGGAAAGCTTATAATAGAAACAGTTAGTAGCTAAATCGCTGCCGTTCATATCCCTGTAATTTGGAAACCTTATAATAGAAACAGTTAATATGTTTGTTGAAGGTATGGGTGGGAAAGAATCAATAGGTTTTGGAAGTAACTGACAGGAGCTTCTCCCCGAAATTGTTTATAACATTAACTTATATTTGCGACGTTTCGAGCCCGTTTTGGTTCATCATCAGGCATATACATAAAACAAAAGTAAAATGAAGAATAAGAAGGAAACTTATCCTATGTCACTGATACCAAGATAAATACTAGAAAAAGTCCGTCACGCAGGAGCTGCATAACTAAGCACTTTCCTCAGATTTTTTTTTTTTAGAGTAGACTACTACATTACTGAATAATTTGCTGTAAATAACCTATATAAATAAAATAAAAACGTGAATAGTTCTGCTCATTTACATTTCTTATGAGGACTGTTCAATTATTAATTTTGTAAATAATTTGCTTCCAGAGTTATGTTTATACATGGTACTACACTACTTAATAAATGCACAAAACTTCATTTTCCGTCTTTTGATCTGACGCAAGAACAGGATAGAGACCCCCTAGTGGGAGATAGCGCTCCTCGTGGCGCCTTTGCGAACCTACGTCTGGCTGGCTAATTGTAATGAAACAGAGTTTAAAGTAAACCCCCCTTTCCGATAGACCGATTTACTTCATTTTTACAACACTTCTTTCTCATGAGATACCCACGACGTATACCACGTTTCGTTAAAATACATCAGAAATTACGACCGGTATGAGTATATTAGTACTTTAGGTCCGGAGTAAACCCCCTCCTCCAAATAACCCGATTTAGTTTATTTGTACAACCCATTTTCTCTGTTGATTACCACCACGAATACCAAGTTTAGTTGAAATGTAACAAAAATTACGGCTGGCAGTGGCAAATTGGTATTGTGGGTCCGAAGTAAACCCCCCCCCCCCTTCTAATGAACCGATTTAGTTTATTTTTACAACGTAATTCTCTCCTTAGATCAAAATAACGAATACTGAGTTTCGTTGAAATATAACAAAAACTACGGCTGGTATGGTCAAATTAGTGTTTTGGGTCCGGGGTAAACCCCCACTCCCGGTGGACCGATTTTGGTGGTTAACGAACTCGTTCAATCGTATGCTATTTCAACGCTATATAACACGTTTCATGAAGAAAAAACAAAAACTCTGGCCGCTATCGTGTTAACAGACATATATATATATATATATATATATATATATATATGCATATATATATATATATATATATATATATATATATATATATATATATAAATTTTAACGGGGGTCATTTTCGTTGCCTACTAGGTAGGATCGATAAAGATTCGAAGAAATTTTTCAAAAATTCCGTCATGAGTGCAACCTCAATAGCTACTTTCCTTCGGAGGAAAGTGCTAAAATGAGGTATATAATAATACAATATATTAGGTACCTAACATATTTATTGGCATTAATATGAAATTTAAAAATTTACAATAGACCTTAACACGATTTAATCAACAGAACTCAAGAAACAGTAAATTTTTAAATGAAATAACAAAGTAAAACTAAGATCTTGGCCGCAGCAACGTAAAACTGACAGTATCCTAAGCACCGATTTCTCGCATAAGAACCACATCTGTCGAAAATGTAATAATATTTCGAAGGGATGTGTAAGATTTATTACGATTTCCAAACTGGATATATTAAAATATATAAGAATGTGCCGAGAAAAATCTAGTTTTTTTTCCATTTTCTTTGACAAAAGTGATATATGTGGCCGCAGATATGGTTTCATGATATTCCCCGCGTCCAATTACTTATAAAAAGTGTACCTGGGAGACTAGTAACGCGAAAACCTAGGCGTTACTTTTTATTTTTTTAAAAAACATGTTTCGGTGGATGGATTGTACTGGCGAATTTTCAAATAACATGTCTTATTTTTGTGTCAAATATCAGGAAGACAAATATACTTATATATATATATATATATATATATATATATATATATATATATATATATATACTGTGAGAAAAGCATATCCATCATTATATACACAGTGTCTCGATTGTAAATGGCAAACCTTTAGGAGCGTGTAGGGGACCAAAAAACTAAGACAAAAAGCTCTGTAAAGATTTGCTCGTTTTTGCTTCGTTTTGGAGAAAATCGCAAAACAAGAAAATAAACAAGTTTTCATTTTCGCGTGCCTACGTATTTATATTTTTAATAGAAAAAATTGTCATTGTGAATTATTTCAAGAAACCAATTACTAAAATTCAATATCTTGGTGCAGATATAGTTTTCGTGTACGGTTACTGCAATGGTAATGCTTGAGAAGCGGAGCGAGTGTTTGCGTGTTGATTCTCAAATAGAAGAATGCTTAATCTACGAGTCATTTAGTTAACTTTTAGTCTAACTAAGAGATACTAGGTCATTTTATTCGTTTTCATTTTTTTATTTGATCATCTATTTACTTTAATTATTAAATGTTGACTCTTACAGAAACGCAAGCATTACATCTTGCACCGACTTGATAAATTTCAGCTAAGTACTGTTCTGATGAACACTTCATCTATGATTCGGTCAAAACGAGCAAATCTCTAAAGGACTTTCTGTCTTAGTTTTTTTGGTCCCCTACACGCTTCTGAAGTTTTGTCATTTAAAATCGGGACACCCTGTACATGTGTCTCCAGTTGTCAGCCGAATACCTTCCATGCTAGAAAGGATACTTTCCACAGCCACAAATTTGTGCCACAGGATTCTCACAAATACAACTTTAGTAACACAACTCTATCTCAAACACATAATACTGAAAACACTCTCCAGCCTAACATTAATCTTGCACAATTAAACACAACAAGGGTGGAGATGACCAAGCAGTTTTCTGCCCTTAAACTACCAACCCAACCCAACCCTTTCCACAGCCAGCGACTAGCAGGGAGGATTGGGGGCGAATGAGAGGTGGCCAGTGGCATCCTGAGGAGAGAAAAAAAAATGTCTTCGATATTACTTACAATTATAATAATTATAATGTCATTGATCTTTTATCACTCCCCGACATTTCACTACCTTAGTAGATCTTGGGGCCACATTCTCTTAAGACGTCTTGGTGGAGAAGAAGGTGCTGGTTAAGGATTGGGGTGTAGGATTAGGATGATTGAATTATACCATAGGAAGATGAGAAGCGGCTAGGGATTATATCTTGGTCAAAAGGGATATTTAGGGCACTATGGAAAGTGCGAACTGTTAGATAAAAGTCCGTCACGCAGGAGCTGCATAACTAAGCACTTTCCTCAGAATTTGGGTAGTGTAGACTGCTTTCCAGAACAATTTGCTTAAAATATCCTACATAAATAAAATAAAAACGTGAATAGTTCTCATTTTGTAATGAGTAACTGAGCAATTATTAATTTGCATCCAGAGTTATGTTTACACATGGTACCTACTACACTACGTAATAAATACAAAAATCCTCATATTATCGTATTTTGATCTAACGCAGGAACAGGATACAGTCACTCTAGTGGTAGAAAGCGCTCCTTGCGGCGGCTTTGTGAACCTACGTCTGCCGGCTTTTCTATTCAAATATATTACAAATTAAACCCCCGCTTTCCGATTGACCGATTCAGCTCATTTTTACAACACTTCTTTCTCATGAGTTAACCACGACGTATACCGCGTTTCGTTACAATACAGCAGAAATTACGACCGGTATGAGTATATTAGGAATTTGGGTCCGGAGTAAACCTCCCCTTCTAATGAACCGATTTAGTTTATTTTTACAAAACATATTTACCTGTAGATTACCACTACGAATACCGAGTTTCGTCGAAATATACCAAAAGTCACGGCTGGTAGTGGCGAATTGGTTTTGTGGGTTCGGAGTAAACCCCCCCCCCCCCCCTCCTAATGAACCGATTTCGTTTATTTTTACAACACTTATTTACCTGTGGAGTAGCACTACGAATACCGAGTTTCGTCGAAATATACCTAAAATCACGGCTGGTAGTGGCGAATTGGTATTGTGGGTCCGGAGTAAACCCCCCCTCCTAATGAACCGATTTAGTTCATTTTTATATCTCACTTTTCTCTCTATATTACCACTATGAATGCCAAGTTTCGTTGAAATATAACAAATATTACGGCTGACATAGTCAAGTAAGTGTTTTGGGTTCGGGGTAAACCACCCCTTCCGGTGGACCGACTTTGGTGGTTAACGAACTCGTTCAATCGTTTGCTAATTGAATGCTATATACCAAGTTTCGTGACGAAAAAACAAAAACTCTGGCCGCTATCGTGTTAACAGACACATATATATATAGATATATATATAAATTTTAACGGGGGTCATTTTCGGTGTCTACTAGGTAGGATCGATAAAGATTTGAAGAAATTTTTCAAAAATTCCGTCATGAGTCCAACCTCAATAGCTACTTTCCTTCGGAGGAAAGTGCTAATAAGGAGCGTTGGCTATGATACGCAGGATTTTGGATTGAAATGTTTGGATTCTGTGGATAATAACATTGGTTCAAGGAAATCTTTAAACCCTTCAAGTAAATAAATAAAGAAATCTTTAAACTTTACTCTACAACACTAATCTCCTTTTATAATATTTTATTTCTAACGTTTGAGTGTAAGCGAATTCTATCATAAATTTAATGAAAATTGTGAGTTAATTAATGTGATTAAAATTCTAATAACTGACATTATCATATTACCGTCACAGAAAACAATTTATCAATAATTATCGTCCAATTCACATGATATTTATGTAATTATAATTCTGTTTTGCTCCAAACGGAACTTAAATGTCGAAAATAATTGCTCGATCATTTTAAATTAATTCGACGAGAGCAGCTCTCATTGCCGTGTATATTACTTTTTTGCATTTATTAACAACCTCAAAATAACAGATGCGGATTTAATAGACAAGCAGTCACTGTTATATGCACCAATTTAGCGAATTATATATAAAATGGAGTATGAAAAACGTATTATTACTGAAATATAATGATTGAGGTTATTAATCGGTGGCAGTTCTGTAAATTATTCGCAAATTGTGTTAGTAATGATTTTCATTTAAAACGTTTATTGAACTTTGACATACTTTAACCAAGTATTTGCAATATCTATGTTTGAGGTAATTGTCTATTCAAATTAGCTCTTTGTTATCTATTAAATTTAATGAACCTATTGTCTAGTCGTTTGATTTATTTTTAAAAATGTTTATCATTTTATCGGTTGGTTAAATTCTTTCTTCCTTTTATATTTCATTATATTTACTTTAGTGAAATGAAATGTAAGATTACTTTTTCTGACACGATACAGAAGTGTAGTTTTAGAATATTTTTCATAAATATTTATACATATTGTTTTATTATTTTACTTTAATAGATACAATGATTATCTCAGGTCTATATATGTATATATATATATATATATACATTTGAAAAATTAAAATATTAATGTACGGTTTATGTTAATATTTTTTGAAATTATGTACATATATATATATATATATATATATATATATATATATATATATATATATATATATATAGATTGTCTGTCTCTGCATTGTCAAAGCCTATCAAATAAGTTTTATTTTTCAAATAGTACTAATATATTTAGGAGGTAATTCTGTCATGTCAATCGGTAAGTAATAAAATATGACAATAACATTGCAAAATATAGACCATGGTCTGTCTCTTCTTTTAACAACAATCGGGTCATTTTTTTTATTTTTTTCAAATTCTGACAATTCTGGGCCATTAGCACAGAACTCCAGGGTGCAGCCAGGAATTTTCTCAACGAGCCCTGACATGAGAAAATTCCTGCTGCTGGTGGGGATCGAACCCACCATCTCCCGCTTATGAATCTAAGGCGCTAGCCACTAGACTACGGGAGACCCCCAATCGGGTTATTGTTGTCCGTAATGCTAGAGGAACTATTTTTTATATTATTATTTTTTTTTATTTTTTTTTTATGGCGCATCGACAAACCGTGGCCATTAGCGCCGACGTCCAGGGTGCAGCCAGGAATCCTCTCAGCGAGCCATGAGATGAGAAAATTTCCGGCGCCGGTGGGGATCGAACCCACCATCTCCCGCTTGTGAATCTAGCGCGCTAGCCACTAGACCACGGGAGACCCCATTTTTTATATTATTATGTTTTCATCGATTGATCTGTTGCTACATAATTATATGTAATGATAATTTGAGTGACAAAAATACAGAAGAATTGCTGTTTCACTTACTCAGGTATAAAATTATAAAACCCTATGTTTTCATTAATATCGTACTTATTTTCAATGTTTATTGTGATAATTGTAATATATAGGTAACTGGTATTTTTCTTCCAGACTATAATTACTAAGTTTATTATTTCATTGTTGGAAACAAAAATAAATAATTTTGTTTATTAATGTTGGAATAAAATGGCCGTAAAGTAAAACATTCTCCCATCAACACAAGCCTAAATGACTACCTTAAATAAATCTAAATTGACATCATAAGAGCTAATTGTAAATTGCTTCAAACCAAAATAATAAAGAAAATTAGACTTAATACTCCTGAGATTAAATCTCTGAAGGAGCAATTGGGAAATACTTCGTTTTCATATTATTAACCCGGTAATAGAGATGAAAATTATAAGTTTAGCATAAAGGTAAAACAGAAAAAAAATGTGTCCATTATAATAAAATAATTAATAACAGATATCGAGAAGTAATTACCTTTAATAATAGACCCTGAAGTATTTAGATTTAATCTCTAAGGTTCAATGTTTTAATATCATTTTTGAGAGGCGCATTTCCTGTCGGTATTTATAAGAGTTATAATTGTTTAATAAAGCCATTTTTACTTATTATTAAATAATTATCTTGAATACTGGTGTTAATTGTAAATTTCCTCTATTAATACAATGATCGAAGCATATTTTAATACTTAAAAATGATGGTTTAGAGCCTTCAGCTAGTATTCAGGAACATAAATATGCTTTAGGTCACCCGACAAACCTATGTAATGTATTGTATAACATACAGTCTTCCTTTTCGTATATGGCCACCCCGTCAACGGACACTTTTTTTAACGTGTTTTTTTTTTCAGTTTAGTCATCGCTAAAGCATATTTATGCTAAAAATACAAAAACATAAATTTGCTGGGAAGAATTTATTTTTCAACCTCCAGTGTGTAAATAATAAGGGTTTAAGTAATAATTCTTAAAAAAAAAAAAAACAACATTTTAAGCCATGTTTTATAGTCAAGTTTAAGCCTTCATCAGAGATATAAGAAGAGGAAGAACTGATCCGTAAGTATGTTCTCATGATCGTTGTACATGAGATCATATAAGCTAGTCTTTTTAAATATTTTATGATTTTGGCTAACTTCAGCGAGAATTTGTCATATTTTGGGATGATTGTTTATATCATTTTGTCTTAGGCCTATCCCATACGAGTGCTTGAAGCCCGACGTTTAAACTTGTTTGAAGCACGTCAGTTTTCATTGAGTCTGAACACAGCGTTACCAAACACCGAGTTTCAGCGTTTTCTCGCATCAGTAGCAATGTAAATCCGTTGTAAATAGGTTTTGCTGGAAGTGTCTTACCCATATTTGCCGAGAAAGCAGCTCGCTAAGGGTGGGTTTATACTAGGATAGCTATTGCAGGATATTTATATCAGAGAGAAATTGCGACAAATGGAAACCATGTAAAATGTATGTCTGACATAAATTGCTCATGGTTTACACAAGTGAGAATTTCTCTCTGATATAAATATCTTGCAATAACTATCCTATTGTAAACCCGCCCTAACAAAACCCCCGAAAAAGGCGTTTGCGGACAGATCTGCGCGTTCCAATTGCTTTATGTAGATCGAACTATGTCCAGCAACACGATCTTCGGCGTTCGAAGTGCTGACGCCGGGTTAACCTATCTGTCAAACATGTTACTAACGCTCTTATAGAATAGGCAAGCTGGTATACTGTCTATTTATGAGTATTTAGTCTTTCCTGCGTTGGCAACGCCTTTTCAAACGCCCGTTTAAAATGATTGGCCTTTTGGTCTTTGAATACATGTGTTATTGTCAATCCATTAATAGGAATATCACAAGATATCTTCTTCCCCCCCCCCCCCCCCCCCCCCCAATTATTTACTGGTGTGTAAGCCTTCAATAGGAAGGACTAAGGATTTGAGTCGAGATAACACACAACCTCTTCCCTTCTGTTGGCTAGATAACCGTACGGCCATGGTGTTTTAGTCTGTAGTTTGTTACTTGTAAGTATCGCCCAAGAGTGTTATCAATATTGCAAAATAAACATATTTATTTGTATAAATTATGTCAAAACATCAACATAGGTACTGATAAACAAGTTAAATCCCTGGACGATGGTCTCCAAAATCTTCTCAAATAAGAACTCCTCACACCTCTTCCTCCATATAAATTCGCATAGATGTGAATCCAATACCCTTTTTCTGCATTCCCTCTTCTAACAATATCACTTGGATGGACCGGTTTCTTCGAGCCGTAACTTGATGGGATGCCCTTTGCCGCAAACCTTTGTACACGGTATGATCCTTTTGCTCTGCAGAAACCTAAGAGCATTGTCTTATAAGGCTCACCAACACGACATAGCGTCGACTATGCTTTGAGGATAATGAAACTCCATACCATATTGTATGTAGATGTACAGCATTGGCACCCAAAAGGTTTCTGCACTTTAAACGCAGTTTTACTGACGATCCGAAGAGGATACCAGAACTGAACCTTACAACCCTTAGGAGGTTCATTGCTGACACGGGTCTGGAATATTTTCCTTGTCCTTCATTAGTAGTCAGTGCTATGTTATATGTTTGAGTAAAGACTATATTTTTTTAATAATGCATGAATTGAGTAAATTTATAAGTTTTGTGAGAGATCAAAGTAGGTCGCCTTCCTGTTTATTAATATGATGTTTTGTAATAGGACGCATGTTATTATACATAATACAACGTTCCCTACAAACAAGTTAGTGGCCCTAAATAGTAGGTAAAGGAGTCCGATAGCCACCTGAACATCGCATCATCATGCATGACAACAATGGTTGATCGTGAGAAGGGTGCGGGTACCATTGAATTACATCTCCACCTAGTATAATAGCCACGTTTCTGGGGGAGAATTAACCCCACGCCATCAGAATAATAATATACACTTTTTTATAACCACCTTTATTATTATAACGCCATCTGCCGTCAGCCTGATGCATCGCTTATTCGCCTAATGGGTCACTGACATGAAATACCTCGTTTGGATTCTCCTTTGGGCATTTTTTTTAATGCCGGCCGACGTACCCTAACGAGTAAAGTATAGCTCGTTAGCTTTTTGAAAGGATAATTTACTTGTATAATGAGACGGAATCCGTGTTTAGGCAGGAGGCTGAGGTGTTGTAATTTCCCCAAAAAATTGAAAAAAACTACCTCAGAAATTTGTTAAAACCTATCCTGAAAGGAACGCCTCCGGCAGGTGTATTCAAACACTTTCTGGTTATTTTTTTTTTTAAATGATAACATTTGGTCGGATGGTCCCTCTGCATTCTTTATTTAATTTTCTGTTGGTAACTCTGAACCAATCTTCCTTAATTATTATACATCTTCCACACTTTCTAAGTGTCATTAATAATCAATTCATTAAGTGCACGTAAAGCAGGCCATTCGCGTTCCGATTTGCTGTACGACTAGTGGTCCGACTTCCGAAGTTGGACCACAAGTCGCATTGTGAATGGGCTTGTCGGATTGTTGGAAGTCTAGTTGGACGAGTCGCAGTATTTGGAGGAAAGACTCGAAGGTCCCACATCCGACGGAGTTGGAGCGTGGTGAGTGGGGGAGTCGGCTCAAAGTCATCCGACTTATCACAGTCAGTGCAACTTCTTCCTTCGGGCAACTTCTGTCTGCAGTCGATACATTTTTTGTAATATTTTTGTTTGCACCCTTAAGCATCTTACATGATTAACATCAAGCAAAGAAGTTTCCTAGTATAACCAAGTTCAAAACGCGTTGTCCCTTTTGAATCGCCGAAAACGTGGAACACTACATAAATAAATTAAATTTGCAGAGTCGTACATGGCTTATCTCTGATATGATTTCGTCAGCGTAAAATAAGTAGCTCAGCTTTAATCGGCTTCAATAGAATGGAAACAACACATCCAAAACGTAAACCAACTTTTTCCATAATTGGATTCGTACCATCGATATTTAAATCAGAACCACATTTGTAGTATACTATTATTATTAAAATTATTTCATATCAAAAAACATTATTGATAATGCTTATGTCTTTTGGTCATATTTTCTTCTACTCTAAGCATGGTTTGGATCAACGTCAAAGATATGATGAGTTTCAGTTTTATCTAGTTTATCAGTATTTTTGAGTAGCCGAAATAAAAATTCGATTTGTTTTCACTTTTCTCAAACATTTTTTATTATTTTATTTTTTTATCAACCAAAGCCCACTCTTGGCTGATAACCCATTTGGCGTCGAGCCTAACAATAAAGATCAGTTGTAGACAGCTGGTGATTCAGTTCGGGACAGTTGGCGATGTGGTAGTCAGTCATGATATCATCGTGAGACAGCGGGCAAGTGTCGTTTTCGTCCAAGCCAAAGCGACGTGGGCTCGCCTGGAGGTAGTCGTGGCCAGCAGTCGAAAATGGTAGGCGGTTGGCCTGTCGTTGGTTGGTGGCAGGAGGCCGATGTTGTAAAGTGGGACCCCTTTCTTTCCACTCCTACCTTGCTGAAACATGGATAAAATTTAAATATAATTATCAAAAAGATGTGTTTTAAAAATAAATCGGTCCGTTTCAGAGGAGGTTTAGTCCGGAACCTAATGATTAATTTGCCCTACCTTCTGTTATGTGTACTTCCTTGCAACTCGGAAAAGATGTCCCACCATTTAGGAACATAATGGGTTTTAAATACCATAACAAAATCGCTTCATTAGATGTTGGAAGTTACTCTGTTTTATGTCGAAATTAAATTAAGACGCCAAATTTAGGATCTTGGTTTTTAAGGACACCACCAGGAGTGCTGCTTTATGCTTCTTAAGAGTTTTATCAGGTATTCTGCGTTGGCATGGTTGTGCTATCTGTAAATGTGTACATTTTTAATATTCACTATGAACAGTGAACAAAAATGTGAAGTTTTCGTGTTTTTATTAAGTAGTGTTGTTCTGGTAAGTTCCTACTAATGGTGATTCCTTTCCTTTCGAAATAAGAAAAGACATCGGCCATATTCTGGCTAGAAAAGGGTGATAACCGGGAGAAAACGTGACCAAAATATCTCAATTATGTATAAGTATGCTTTAAAATATAAATAAAAATTATTATTTTATTTATTTTTTACCTTGACTGCCTTTGATATAGTCCACAAAATGGTAGATTCAACGGTCTAAAGTGTAGATCGTTAAAGTTTAAGAAGTCTTTTAATAAATAAAATATCCGCTTAAAAATTCTAAAAGTTCCAATAGGCATTCATTATGTTATTAGTAGACCAAAAGATTTTGCATATGAATGGTTAAAAATTCTTATTTAATTCATGTTATTCCTTAGAACCATGTCGGCCGTTTCCAACCACCACATGTTACAATAGCCCTGGTTGCAGACCGCAAACAACCCCTTGTCCCGCACCCCCTGAGAAAATTACCCCTCTCCCTTAGCCTGCTATTTAGGGGTGTGAATCATTTAAATTGGATCTTCCGATAGAGATCGGTTACCTACCCCCCCCCCATCCAGAAACGTCCTCAAGTGGAGTAACGGACTTGTTTATACAAGCCAAGGGGAGGGTCTTCATGAGTACTGGGCAGATGGTAGTCTTGTCTACAACAAGGGCTATAATTGAGACAGCTCTGAGATTAAAAAAATTGGATGATTTTTTTTAAAGGACGTGGTAGCTGGCAGAGAACGAAAATCTTTATTAAACTGAAAAACGTCACAAATCCTTCACAACTAATTTTATTTTTCGCACATTCAGCAGAACCTGCTACCATCTTCAGAGCTTATAACTAGTATATTTTTGACTGTTTCCCACGCCGAACAAGAAAATTCTTCCATCATGTGCAGTTTCTTTAGAAATCGTTTTTTTTATAGTACCTATCTACCTTTTGTTGTTATTCAGTGTTAAACCTGAAATTCTATAGTGCTACCAGGTCGTCAATCTTATAATTTGTAGGTGTGATTTAAGTTTCATATTTACTTACAATGTAGTGATATTATCTTTCTCAGAAAGAGAGGCAGTAAGGGACAAGGAGGTGGGATAAGATTGAAGAAGAAGAGATGTAAGGATACACAAAATCATCTCATAACAGGAATTTTTTAAGCATTTTGTGTTCGAATGAAAACCAACTTTTTAGTTCGTACATTATAAAAATGATAGTGCTTTTTCTACATTTTTGTAGGAATGTTTGTTTTATATGCACACAAAAATTACGGTCACTTTTGGATTGAAGTATTTGTCCGCTGCTAATTTTTCTATTTGTAGAGTTTTTTGATTGGTTTTTTTTAGCATAAAGTATACAATTATACAATGCCACCAGACGCTGGGGGATTGGGCAGTTGAGCAAAATATGTAATGCGGTATTACCGCTATGTAATGGGTATTTATAAAAAATAATAATTTTTCACTTGTTCTTGTTTCTTTTTATGGCAGGGGTCGATAGAGCAGTGCACCATTCGTTCTTTGTTTCAACATGTGTCACGCCTGACTCAAGCCAGTATACCGGACGAGAGGACTTACTGATAAGGAAAGCCCCTGAAGATGTGTGACATAAAGGCACGAAACATGTCGGGCAAAATAAAGTAGTTGAACAAGAACGAATGGCTTGCTGCTTTATCGACCCCGTGCCATAAAAAGAAACAAGAACATGTGAAAAATATACAATGGGTCAGTATTCACAAAAATGAACACAGTTTGTTCAATAGAGTTAGTAAGATCCAGCTACATTAAAAACAAACTGGAAGAATATGGTGTACCCCAGGGGGGTACACTAAGAACCCTCATCCCCAATCCCATTAAGGGTCGGGATTCATTTAAATTGGGTCTTGTAGATAGGAATCTGTTAGGAATGCACCCCTTGCCATCGGAATAACGAACCTGTTTATCCGAGGGGTATGTCTTTATAAGGAGAGCGATATCGCCTATTGCACAGCTGTTTAAGACCCTTCTGGGGCTGTCTTATCTCTACTTCGGGCCCATACATCCCTTTTCCTATCTCGTCGGAAGGGGCGAAGCTTTTTCTTCTTCTTCTTTTTTATCCTTCAGTTTTTTACATTCCTTCCCCTCCGTTCGTGGGTATCCTTGTCCCCTGTTGTCGGAAACTGTCACGGGGGTTAATGGCGGCACTATAGGTGGTTCACGGAGCAGAAAAATGACTCGGTGAGAAGGGACTGAATGTGGTGTCATCTGTTACACCCCGGACATATATAAACAACTTCATCAGGTTTGGTCTCCTCCCTGAAGGATGTTTTATACTCCTGTCGGCCCCCTTTAGGTCGCAGCATAAATCCTTTTGGGAATATCGAAAAGAAATTGTCGGCCGTTGAGATTGCTAAGGTAAGGACTGATTACATAAAAAAGGTAACAACAAAAAGAAAACATTTCTCATTTTACGTATCCTGTTTTACTGACAAATTTAGTTTCCTTCTAGAAGCAATTTCAAAAAGAAAACTAAGGAATATTTAAGAAAACACTTTTAGGAAAATCCTAAAACTACTCTTGTCTGCTAATTAAAATATTTTTCCGAATACCAAATGTAAAGAAAATTTAAATATCTTACTTTGGATGAATCGTAAACATGAAGAAAATATTTCAACTGAATTTAAGTGCCCAAACCAAAAATTACATCGAAAAACTTGTTTTATTCACGTTTATCGAAAACGGTTACATTTATCGCCTTAAAAATGGCTTCACAAACGATTTTGTAGCCGTAAGCGTAACGATTTATTTCGCGCGAATTGCACCAATAAAACAATGTTGCGGTAGACGGTTTCTCTTGGTTAACGCACCTGACCTTTTTAATTAAGAAAGAATTTTTGTACCGAATTTTATCAATATCAGACTATTTTTGAGCCTGCGAAAGAACGACTTCAATTGGCAATTCATTTTTATGTAAAAACATTTGTTATTGAAAGCCCATAATATTTTAGGAATATGATTAAATGAAGTCCAATATTTTATACGGTTGTTTATTTAATAATATTTTAAAACACTTGTGAATTGAAATATATTTCCCATGGGTGAGGTATAGTGTAGCGGTGTTATGACTGTAGCCCATGGGTGTTATGACTGTAGCCCATGGGTGTTATGACTGTAGCGGTTATCAGATAACACAAAAAAACACATGTTAAAAATAAATTAAAAATCATTCTAGTTTAACCTCTGCACTTAGAAGGGTTAAACAAAAAATAATTCTCTGGGCTGTAATTGAAAACTGCAGTCCTCACTCAGTGTCAACTCAAGCCAAGACCCAGCACTTGATGGTAGACGTAGTCAAGACTGGTCATCGGTGAGTAAGAATCTCGTTATCGAATTTCTTATAAACTACGACAATAAAAGAGACTACTAGCTCCAGGAGCCGGATAACTCACAACGCACCGTTTAAAACTCATTTTGACATCCGATTAGGAATTTTAATCAGTTGTTTGAATAAATATATATATTTTATTTTATACGTTTAAGTGTTTATACTAAACTTAAACACTTAACATGAAAATTGCATGTTGACTTCCTTGTACTGAATAAAATTGTGGTAAAAATGCAGTTTCACGCCCTCCAAACCGATTTCTTTCAAATTTTGATGATTTTCCAATAACGTATTTTGATGCACTAAACAGGAATACGATAAAAAAAACCTTCGCATTTAACTAGGAAAGAAGTTATTAAGCACTTAAGTTCACTGTTATGCAGGTTATGAGAGCTAATGTAAACAACTAAATTTGTGACGACTTTAAAGCATACATGACTTTAAGGCATAAATGACGACATTAAGGCATGCATGCTATGTGTTTCCGCTCGCTACGCTCGCTCAAGAAGATAACAAAACCCCAGTCAATCAAACTCGCTAAAATTAATAGAATATAATATTAAGCACTAAAGTTAGGAAGGTTATAAAACTAGGCGTCATCAGCGTATTTGTAAACACGCGCATGCGCAGATATGTAACATTGGGAAACAGAGAACTCTCATTTGAAATGTTCAGAAACCATTTATTCAAAAATATTGTTAATTTTAAGGGCATCCTCTCCCGTCGTCACCTGTCGCTTAAGGGCATACGTGCTATGCGTTTCCGCTCGCTACGATCGCTCAAGAAGATAACAAAACCCCAGTCAATCCAACTCGCTAAAATTAATAGAATTCTATTAACCTCTCATAATGTTAGGTTAAATAATGCTTGGAATTCTGCATTTATTTATTTATTATTTATTTATTTATGTTAGTTTTGTCATCAATTGATGATAAAACGAAATCTTTTTCCGTAAAATCTTCTCTGGTAATAATTATTCTTATGTTTCCATGTTAAAATGTCAAAAAGTATGTTGTGTCCGTGAATGGATTGTGTTCTATTCCATTGACCCAACAAAAGGAAGTACCTTTTTGTTGGGTCAATTAACGAAAAATCAATTTCACTAATGTGCTTTGATTATCCTTTCTTTTTTAAATATTTTTGTAAATATTTGCATGCTTTAGGTATTTCATAAGGTCATCAATGTACTGGCTACCATCGTTTAGTAAGTCGGTCAAGAAGTTGGGTACTTTCAATTTTGTCCTGAGTCTACACTCTGTCAGTATGTGCTTTATTGAGAGGCCAGTATTGCAGTACGTACATGTCGGTCTGTCTTTTCTCGTCATAATGTAGGAGTGTGTCAGTCGTGAATGGCCAATCCTTAGACGGCATAAAACCACTTCTTCTCGTCTATTTGATCTTTTACTCGATGACCATTCGTGTACAGTGGGCTTGATTTCTCGAAGCTTGTTGTCAGTCGTGTTATACCAGGATTCTTGCCATTTATCTGTTTCATATCTCTTAGATAAGGCTTGAAGATCCTGGTATGTCATGTAATGTACGTCTGGTGCTGGTCGTCGAGTGGCAAGTTTAGCCTGTTCGTCTACTGCAGTACTTTGTCTGATGTCTTCGTGGCCGGGTAACCAGTACATTGTGAAGTGTTTTTTGTTGTGATACATTACTTCAAAAATGTCGCATACTATGGGGTGTGTACTGTAGCGGTCGTGAAGGGATCGTATAGAACTGAGTGAGTCCGTGCATATGACAACGTTATTATGTTCTGTGTCTGGTAGGCTGTTCAGTCCTAGTTTTATGGCTTCTAGTTCAGCTGTATAAGTGCTTGTGTCGTCTGGGACTTTCCGGGAAAAGCAGTGTTCGCCAATAATAGCAGCTACGCCAGTCCCATGTGAAGTTTTCGACGCGTCAGTATAAACAAAAAGGGAGTTACTATTTTCTATACAAAAGGATTGAAAATATGAATTGTAAAAGTGCCTAGAATTCTGCATTTAAAACAGTATAGTTTCTAGAATATTGTATTTACTGAATGTACTGTTTGGAATCATTTAGAGCACTTTACCATCCCTAGTACATATATATAAGTACATGCAAGCAAACGTGCAGTAGGTATATACTGACACATATACATCCATATGCACACATACGGGTGTGAGCACGAGCATCGAGCTTACATATTTAATCTTATTTATTTATTCTTTATTATTTTATTTTGTTAATTATGTGTTATTTTGTATATTATTTATTTCGTTAGCTTCGTTTTCCCTCATTTTTCTTTTCCTCCCTTCTTCATTGGAAATAATTTTATACGTTAATACGTTTCAAAAGATTTATATATATGGGCGAACTTTTTAATATTTAAAAATACAATTAATACAATAATAAAATTTAAAAGTTAAAGGTTGGACATTCTTTTATGTAATTATGTATGTTTTTGTATAGAAACGGCACTGAATGTCCAAGAATCAGTGGTAATACAGAGCTTGACAAAGATTTATGGACGTGAAGAAACCCTGAGACAATGACCTTGCTGGGAAAGCTGGCAGTATGAAAGGGGTTTTCTGCTTTACTGCTGTTTCTACTTGCTATTGTGTAGTTTTAGGAAACCCAACAATAAACTTGTAAAGTAATCTGCTTCATGGTTTCAGTAGTCAATGTCGAATATGATTTGTACAACGGTTTTATTGGACAATGTAAATTTAGCTCTCTGTTGTAAAACGTCTAGGGCTAAATATGAAAATCACAGGTGCTGGCATACATTTAAATGTGAAACCAGTAGGGTAATTATAATAAAATTACAAATACGTAAAATTGTTTTATTTTATTTCTCAATTGACCATTTATTTTCAAGTCTTTATTTCTCTGATTGATATCAGCCCATCAAAAATTATATCAAACCCTTATAGAAAATTTAGTAAGCTTTCGAATGGCTATTTTCCACTTACCATGATTTCCCAACCGTTTTCGAGATATTTCAGAAAATATACGAAAATCTCAAAACTTATCTTGCCTCTTAATGAAATATTTTATTTCAAAGTGTAGATGGAGATAGTTAGCCGCTGTAGAGATACGAAGACAGGTATAGTTGGGATTCGGCTAGGAGAAAAACGTCAGACTTTCAAAAAGAAATCTGTATTTTGGACGTTTCGACTGCAACAATGGCAGCCTTCTTCAGCTAAAAAATATATACAACTTATAAGTAAAGAAAATGTACAAATAGTAAGTAAAAGACAGGCAGAAATGAGCGGAGTATATATATCAATACAATAAATTTTAACCAATCTTATTTTTAAAAACAATGAAAATACGGTAGTTGGAAAGAAAACAGCATGTAGATAGTGTTAGTAAAAACAGTACAAAAAAAATTAACCAGTAAAAACAAAGCACATTTTTTATGTAGTGAAAAACAAAATCTATTTTATAAGTGAATACAATTTATTTATTTATTTAATTGTTATAAATTGTATTCACTTATAAAATAGATTTTGTTTTTCACTACATAAAAAATGTGCGTTGTTTTTACTGGTTAATTTTTTTTTGTACTGTTTTTACTAACACTATCTACATGCTGTTTTCTTTCCAACTACCGTATTTTCATTGTTTTTAAAAATAAGATTGGTTAAAATTTATTGTATTGATATATATACTCCGCTCATTTCTGCCTGTCTATTACTTACTAGTTGTACATTTTCTTTACTTATAAGTTGTATATATTTTTTAGCTGAAGAAGGCTGCCATTGTTGCAGTCGAAACGTCCAAAATACAGATTTCTTTTTGAAAGTCTGACGTTTTTCTCCTAGCCGAATCCCAACTATACCTGTCTTCGTATTTTATTTCAAGTACTTCCTTAACTCCAAACGGAACCAAAATTTACCTATCATAGATTAGATGAATATCAAACGTCTGGAACAAGGTTCAGCTGAATTAATCGTTTCTGAATACCCATACTGAAAATTAGTTTGGAAAAGTAGGCGTTTCAATGTTTCTCGAAAACTAGTACAGATATCTATAAAACGAGTACCTGCAAGCATATGAACTCGAAAAAGTTACGATTTTTTCGCATGAATTTCGCTCCAAGAAGCATATTCCTGTGGACGGATTCTGCTGGTGCACGAATTTAACCTTTTAAATTAGATGAAAGATTTTTGTACCAAATTTCATCAAAATCGGACCACTTTTGGGCCACCTAGAGAGCGAACAGCCAAATATATATATATATATATATATATATATATATATATATATATATATATATATATATATGTTTTGTTTTAAGTTTCTTCGCTGGGGTTGTTATGATTTGTTTGTGAGACGGCTTCTCTCTCCAGCGGTGTTCTTCCTCTCCTTTGCGCAATATTTCGTCTGGTTCATCTCCGACTTCTTCAGGCTTCTATGTGTCGTCCTCGGTGGTTGTCAAGGGAATGACAATGTAAATTTCCCTTGACAACCACCGAGGACGACACATAGCAGCCTGAAGAAGTCGGAGATGAACCCGACGAAATATTGCGCAAAGGAGAGGAAGAACACCGCTGGAGAGAGAAGCCGTCTCACAAACAAATCATATATATATATATATATATATATATATATATATAAAAATAAATTTGAACCACCTTTGTATGTATTGATCTATGGGATCTAAATCATGAATTTTTCGTGTCGGCACTTCCGGATTGTGTCATGGGATCAACCGGGTTTCCTCCCTATGGAGGGAGGGAGGAACCGCGCTAAAATATATGTAATAATATTTCTCTATGTATTAATCATGAAATAGTTTGCTAAGTTTTGAAAAATCATTAGCAATGAACTATTAACAGTTTATACTTATTTTTTTGTTTAAAACTTTAGAAGTACAAATTGATATGAAATTGCAAAGAATGAACTCTTTACACATCATCCTATTCCATTCTCCTTAGCTGATGTTTGAGCAATAAATGTAAAAAGAGTTAGCAGACACAAGGTTTTTAACACCTCAGTAAAGGGCGGAGTCCAGACTTTATAACACCTTTGATCTTGCCGCCTTGGCTTTGATGTAGAATCATGCCGCTGTAGTTGAAGTGGTTTTAAACTCTGCAGGGAATTACTTCACATTCACAACTTCACTGCATTTCTACTGTTCTATGAATGGGTCAAAAATGCTTGTTTCCAATGCGGGTAAAATCAGTCCATTCCGAATGAGAAAATTCAGAACATAAATGATTTTTTTTTTTTTTTTTTCAACCAATCCTGGCTTCAATTCCATTTCATCTCAGGATTTGTTGGATGGTATCTGGGACCAATCTCCAATCTTTCATGATATTTATAGGACTCATAGTATTAGTAGTATAGTAAAAAAAATAATAATACACTACGATGGAGTTTGTCTTATGCTCCTGTGGAATCAAGTGAGCAAGCAAGCCGAGTGTCTCATTGATTTCGTGTCAGTTTTTAACTATTGTAGTTTGTATACATTTTTATTTTCACGACTTAATTATAATGTTGTACCCGTTTTTTTTTCATGTATTTTATTTTAATTTTATTAAATTGTATTACAATAACATTGTCGTATTATTTCACGCCTGATATCTATTGCTAAAAATTATGAACACTAATTTTATTTTGAACCATCCTCGCCGGCCGCGAACGTCTTTGCGCGCTAAAGTTTGATCTACAACACGTCAAAGGCAGTATCAAAAAGAATAAAATGTAGTTAATTCATGCATTTCAATGCTCAAGTTATTGGCTAAAGGTTATTTAAATTTTAACGTCCATTATTATTAACTAAGAATTTTGGGACGGGTTATCAATAGGTTACCACCCTTTTCTGGCTGGCTAAAGGTATTAAATAAGTAATACCGACCCGTATGATAACTTTTCCTCGGGTTCATTTTAAAGATTTTTATTTATACAGAATAAATAAATATTAAAATTTTAACGTCCATTATGATTAACTACGAATTTTAGGACGGGTTATCTATAGGTTACCACCCTTTTCTAAGCAGGATAGGACTGATACCTGTTCTTTTTTTCAAAAGAAAATCCACCACCCCATAGTGGGAATCGAATCCACGACCTTTGGCACGGTGTGTTAAGTGCTCACGCCTTATTACTCACGGCCACCGGGCTTCTGAATAAATAAGTATTATCTAGATTTCATTGTTTTGGATTATTAATTAATTGATTAATTCATTATTTAAATTTATTATTTTACCGTGACACTGCAGACAATACAACTTATAACTTAATATTATAGTACTAAGTTATAATAACTTATAATATATAACTTAAATATTTTCCCACGGTCTCCACAACTTACTGGCAGAAGGAAGCCAATACATCTACATATCATTTAAAAGTTTTAAAAAACAACACTTAAACACTGAAAATCCTATATTATATTTATATTTTTAATCCAATTTTGTTTCTATTTTTATTGTTTATTTTCAAATTTATGTGTTTTTTTTTTACTTTATTTTAAGTGCTATTTGTTTTCAGTTGATGGTTTATTTATTTATGTTGACTAGACATAACAAAACACAATAAAATCATAAGCGGGAGATGGTGGGTTCGATTCCCAATCTCCGGCAGGAATTTTATCATCCCACGGCTCAATGGTAAAATTACTCGCTGCACCCTGGATGTCGGCGCTAATGACCTAGATGTAGATGCGCCGTAAAAAAAAAAAAAAAGAAAAAAAAAAAAAAAAAAAAAAAAAAAAAAAAAAAAAAAAAAAAAAAAAAAAAAAAAAAAAGGGATGGTTGGGATTCGGCTAGGAGAAAAAAACGTCAGACCTTCAGGAAGAAATCTGTATTGGACGTTTCCGCTGCACATTGGCAGCCTCCTTCAGATAAAAAATATATACAACTTACAAGTAAAAAAACAAGAAGAAGGCAGAAGAAGGCTGCCAATGTGCAGCCGAAACGTCACATACAGATTTCCCCCTGAAGTTCTAACGTTTTTTTCTCCTAGCCAAATCCCAACTATACCTTATCTTCGTAAATAATGAAAATGTGACTTACTTCATCTAGTTTGTTCTATAAATTTCTTAATTTAGTGTTTTTATTTTATGACAAATTACCTTATATCTAATATTTTTTCATTTTGTTGTCCTAATGAATTAGTCGTCATCACCGCATAATTCGCCAATATTTAAAAAAAAAAAAAAAAGAACTAAATAAAAATAACATTTAATAAGAACACCAGTTGAAGACCAGAATAACAGCAGTTGTTTGTCCCTGAACAGAATGCCCCAGTAGTGTATGGTGAAAGTACTCCTTGCCTGAAGAGTCTATGCAAATCTCACAATTTATGACCTGTATGTCAGAGATATTTACGACCGTCCGCAAGGTCGATACCTGAAGACAGAAAGGGTCCCAAATCAATATTGTCAACTGTCATTACCGCAATATTTCAGGTCATGTTTGCAATAACCGCTCTTTTTAGAAATTCCAACTAACAGTTGTTGAAGCAAAGGTACTATGTTCTGCAAGTGAACTTTCAGTAATACTCAATTGATGGTACTATAATGTCAATGCATTAAATTCACAAGGTATTTAGTACCTTATTTATTTTAAAGATTAACAATATTATTACTATTGCCTATTCACTTGTACTTATTTAATTTAAAATTGTTTGTGTTTTTTCATTGTCTAGAACTAAGTTCTGGAAAATAACTATTGTTCACTTTCCTGTTTATTAACAACATAATTGCTCTTATGATTTCACAACAAGATGTTCTCATAAGTAATTTGTGTGTATAGATCTATCATTTGTCTTCATTGGTTAACTTTCTTGTGTTTATTAATTCTCTATTTTCTTGCTCTTGTCTTTTAGCTGACGAAGGCTACTAAAGAGTAGCCAAAACTTCCCTATTACAGTTTTTTTTTTTTTTTTTTTTTTTTTTTTTTTTTCAAAAATCGTATTGATGTTTTCCTAGCCGAATCCCAACTATTCCCTGATTGCTTATCACCTCGACGGCTAACTATCTAGTCCTCATTTTGAAAACACTTTTCGATTTTCATTCCTTTAACTGAAACGTTTTGAGCCTAATATTAGTCAGCAGAAACGTTAAACAAATTCTTGCTACTCTGAAAGTTATATATTTTAGCACTTTCTGAAGGAATTTAGCTATTGAGGTTGTCCCATGAATGAATTGTCGAAATATACCTTGAAATCTTCATCAATCGTACCTAGTAGATACCGAAAATAATCCCGTTAAAATGTGTGTGTGTGTGTGTGTGTGTGTATATATATAGGCTTGCCATACGTACAGGTATTTTGCTCTTGTCCCGGTGTCCCGCCCGGTTTTATCAACGTCCCGGAAACAGCTGTAATATGTAAAATGTAAAGAATTTATGTTTTTAAGAATATTTTATGAATCGGTTACTTTTCTACAATCAACAGTTTTGAGTACCACGCACAGTGTCAAAGAAATGAGAAGGATTCTGACTGAAATCTCTGAGCAATCGCTAGAAGTACTTGCACAGCGCTGACAAGCGTAAATTAAGTAGCAAACATTCCTTTTCTATTTGTAAAGGTGGATAGACTAATAATTTAGAGTTCCTGATTCCACAACTCGTTACTTGCTTTAAACGCACCATTTTGCATCTAATTTGTAACATTTTTATTATAAGCCCCCTCTCCCCCCGGTATGCCCATCCCATAATAATGTGTACCGGTTTCTCTCCCCAAAAATATGACAATCCTCTCTCTCTCTCTCTCTCTCTCTCTCTCTCTCTATATATATATATATATATATATATATATATATATATATATATATTTATCCCTTAACTGGTAAAATACGTCAGAGAGACGCCTATGTATGGTATTTTTCCGCATTGTGGTGCTTAGAGCTATTTGTAAAATTAAACCCCCAGTGTATGCTCACGTTAGATAATCTAAAAAACGCTAGTGAAATTTTAGTCTAAGGCTCTAACTATAAAGTACACCGTCTGGTAGACGCGTTTTACTAATAGCGCTCATTTTCATGTTCGTCTCACAGATGTGTATTATTTGAAACTTGTTTATTTACTACAATTGAGGAACGCAGCAAATCAAAAATAACCACTTGAAACAAAATTTAATTATTTTTCCTCTCTATTTATATTTTATTCCGAAACTAATTGCACATTTCATTCCTAACGTTACTCTTCTCAATGAGTTTTCTTCACTTGAAATAGTAACTGAATAGATGCACATAATTCGAATCATTGGCACTAAAAAATTGGTATAAGAAAAAAAAAAGGAGGAATTCCGCCTAAAATTCTGATAAAAAAAGCTGCCCTCGTTTAATAATTGTTGAACATCCAAGATGACGTCGAGAAAATGAGACGAAATATTCTTGGGCATGGGGGACGTGAAAAAAAAAAACAAAAAAAAAATGGCAGGTTTTAGGAAATTTGTGATTATTTTTCCAAATAGAACACACGCCGCTGAAGTCCATACTCAAAAAGAACACAAATAGCTTACAAATGCATAAACTGTTAAATCCATTATGGCTAGAGTGTTGAACAAAAGTATGCGATACTTGGTCTCCTAGAGCGATGAATGTTTGCTTGTTTTTAGACCTGATTTTTATACGTAGCGATGAAAAAAATTTTTTTTAATAAACTATACCTTCATTATAAACATTTTTTCAAAATATTTACCTCCAAAAACATTTTTTACCATGCACTCGTCTCACAGACGCATGTTACTTATAACGTACAAAATGTACCAGTTGAGGGTTTTATATATATATATATATATATATATATATATATATATATATATATATAGAGAGAGAGAGAGAGAGAGAGAGAGAGAGTGAGGTGTGTGTGTCTGTCTGTTAACACGAACATTGCCAGAGTTTTTGTATTTTTTCTCACGCAACTTGGCATATAGCATTCCTCTAGCAAACGATAGAATGAATTCGTTGACCAGCAAAATCGGTCAATCTAGAGGAGAGGTTTACTCCGGCACAAATTACTAGTTTGTCAATACCGTCCGTAATTCTTGTTATATTTCCTTAACTCTCAAGGCCACCGGGCCTCCCCTAACTATAGTGTGAAAAATATGCATAGTTATGCAGCTTTTGCGCGATTGACAATTTTTATTTTTTTGTAGCAATGTAATTCATTCCCACAGCTGGCCTCGTCTCATTAATGTGTACACATCCTTACAGTAGTCCTGTACAGCAAGCTATAATCTTATGGTCCCAATCTCCTTGAAAGGACCTGTCAGATCTCAGAAGGAGGTCCCATACCTGTCTCGGGGTGGTTGTTTGATCCTCGCCGACATGCAATTGGAGCACAGAGCACCGGCAGGATGTAATTTACAGCACCCCGGGCGGTACCTCTGTCGGAACTCTTCGTGTACCATTGTACAATAGAGCGGTACCTTCCATGTACTCCCTTCTGAAGTTTTATACCTTCCGTATTCTGTCGTCTGCAGCCCTTAGACCGATGGGCATTGGTCGGAGGCGCCTCTAAATTGCCTTACTGTAAATCATGGTGTCCCTAATCTTCTAGGCTTGCAATTTGGTAGTAGCAGGTATTTTAGGCCGCACTAAAATAACAGTATATCTATACAGAAAATTTTAAACAACAATACGAATAACGGTGACATTTGCCTATAATATTTATGACAACAAAATGGAATCTAACTGTTAAGAATATTTGGTTTTAGATTTTGGCGCCTATCCTCCTAGCATGTAGTGACAAAAACTCACTTATAAAGTCGACATACCGTGATCGAGAAGTGCGCTTCATAACCCCTAGTTCGACTATTTGTGCACACAATATGATTCGAGTTAATCTAAGATTAAATTTTGGTTCCTTTTGGAGTTAAGGAAGTAACAGAAATGAAATATTTTATTAGCACGCATGAAATGTTTTGGGATTTTCGTATATTTTCTAAAATATTCCGAAAACAGTTAGGAAATCGTGGTATAGGGAAGGTAACCATTCGAAAGCTTACTAAATACTCTACAAAAAAGGTTTCCGATGTAATTTTCGATGGGGCGATGTCAATCGGAGAAATAAGTGCTTGAAACTTCCAAATTGTTAGATTTGTTCTTTTCAACGGTTTTTTTTTCTGTTTACCTAACTTATTGTCTACCTAACTTATTCTCTTTACCTAACTTATTATAACTGTATTCTAGTAAAACAAGGTAAGAAAATGTGAATCAGTGTTATAGTGTTTCCATGAGCAAACGTTGTGACTCAGGATGGAGTAATTTCTGCTTAGGATACTGTCAGTTTCCTGTTGTGGTTAGGGTAGTCGCATGGTGAAGAGGTAGAGGTAGAGTTAGACGGAAGAGGTAAAGACCTAGATAGAGGGAGGGTCGCATAGCGAAGAGGGATACCGCGCTGCTTATCCAGTTTCACATGATTTGAGGGTCAGTCTTCAACTGTGTTGCAAGAAGAGATGTTGTTAGGATAGTTTATTTTTTTACGATGTTAAGTGACAGTAGTGAAAATAGTGATGACATATCGACAGCGAGTAAATGGTGGATAATTGGCACCTTAAGTAATCATAAGTTTAGTGCTCATCCCATAAATCAAGTGCGACAAGATTTGAGAGAACATCACCATCTTTTTTTGCAACTTAAAGAATACCCAGACAAATTTCAGGAATACATGACGCTGGCTCCTGAAACATTTTCACACATTTGCGACAGCATATCACCATAAGCTTACCAGTACTATACAGCGGGGGAAGAACAAATATTTTGTTTTCTCCTCGCAGTGAGTAGGGAAGCCGCGATGTGGACTTGTCTGTGATTGGTTCCTTCAAAGGGACTCTAGTGCGCAAGTCACCTCATTACTTCCTCATTGAAACTAATTGGATTAATAAGTTCATCAAATGCCTTGTGGGATAAACGGGAAAAAAATCACCACAACAGATATGTCCTGGCGAAGGAGTGGGCAAGAATTGCCAAACAACTAGGGGTGGAAGGTAAGTTATATTTTTAACTTATAATACTTTTTCAACAATTACTGTTTGTAGTTAGACACATTATTACAGTATAGAATTATCTATTACCTCAGCAATATTATATAACGTATATCTCAAGAAACAACAATAGTTTTTTCCAGAGATTGAAGCAGTTAATACAATCCAATGAGAGGAATAAATCTTCAAATTTCAACATATACTTTTATTACATAATTTCGACCTTTCGGGCTATTCTTCCATCTTAATGAGTGCTGTCAATAAATAATGTTACATTTAAACATCATAATTAGTACAAATATGATTCCTAAAAGAAACCAAGTCAATAAGTACAAATTAATACATTCACATTATCTCACTGCCATATTACAAGACCTTATCAACATACTTAGGTCTATTATATTTTTGTATAACTAATGTCATAGATCAAATTTGCTCTCTAATTTTTTAATATTTATATATTTAATAATGGTTTATTGGATTTAGGCATTAGTTCCCTTTCGAATTTTCATCAAGTCTACCTTTGTTATTATCAACAACTTTCAGGCAAAAATTAAATTAATTTTGTCAACTAATATTTCTTTAAATGTTATGTTCTCCACAGTGTATTTTCCTCTAACATTATTTAATACCTCATCTATTTTCTTTGCAATTAGCATCCTTAACCAGAATGCTTGCTTCATCTCCAATTTAATTATTCTCTTGCTAAGAATATAACAAAAATTAACTTTACAGTTAAAATATTAAATTTTAATAGATTAAAATGGATAATAATATATGTACGACATATATCAAAATAAAAAACTATATACTGCAGGTTTTAAATTATGTACTTCATTTGGTTATTTTAAATTCAACGGGGATTATTATAGACATGTTCATGGTTTGCCAATAGGTGATAAATTGTCTGTTGTGTTAAGTAACGCTCTATTATTAATTATTAATAACTATAAAAGCCTGCGTTGCGGAGCTCCTGAATTAAATAAATAAAAAGACACATACTCTGAGTTATTAGAGCTGTTTTATTCTTTTCGTAAAATAATAAGATTTATCCATGAATGTGCGACTAATTGACATGGATATTAAATTTGAAAATAATAAAATAACAACAAAATGGACCAAAAAAGATATAAGTAGCACCCGCATTTTAAATTATTATTCTAATCACTCCAAAACTCAAATAATTAATACAGCTAAAAATCTGATTAACACAGCTATAAATATAACGGATAATTTATACCTAAAAGAAATAAAAGGAAACATTTATAAAATATTAGTGGACAATTTTTATCCAATAAAGTTAATAAATAAATTATGGTTTGATAAAATTAGAAATATTGCAGGGTGTCGTCCAACAATAGTACAGGAATCAAAAGAGATACATAGAATAAAAACATGCAAAATTAAGGTAAAATCCAAGGGTAATAAACCAAATTTAATAACTGATTATTTTAAACAATTAAATAAAAGTAATGAAGAGAATGTAGAAATTACTAGTAGAGAACAGAATACTGAAATTAGAAATAAAATAGCTCATAAATTAAAATATATTCCTAGATTAACAGAAAAAAATAAAGAAAGGCTTAAAGAAGTATGACAAATTTAACGATAGGTCTTTATAATAATAAAATAACAAAAGCATTAAGTAATATGAAGGATAAAATAGATAGTAAAAATAAATAAAATTTAATTTATCAAATTAATTGCAAGCAATGTATTTACCAAAGTTATATTGGTGAAACTTCCCAAAATTTAAAAAATAGGCTAAAACAACACATTTCTAATTGTAATAACAGTAAAAATATCAATACTAAATCATTAGCAAATCATGCCTTCACCAAAAAGTATGTTAGTATAAAAAAACCTTTTATTTCAAAGTTTTAGGAGTAAAAGTTACTTAGGAACTTTTAAAATAAGCGCATGAAAATAAAAGTTCTGTTTATTAACTGAAATAGGATTAGGATCAGGATTTTGTGGCGATTAACATTTTATCATGTTTTATGCCATGTTTTAACTGAAATATATTTGGTGATATAAAATAAAAAATATACATTAGTATCTTTATTTATTTATTTACATTTTTTTCTACTAAATATTTTAACAACAATTACTTCAAAACTTTCACTTTTTTAAAATGGAAATAAAATTAACAGTTTAAAAAATACTTCTTTAAAATAAAAACTAACATTTATTTTCGAATCCGGTTTTTTTCCTTATGATTCCCATAGGTTATCTTTGTTTTCAATTTAGAGGATTGTCAGCAAAATATTTTGCAAATGTATTTCTAATATTCCTTGCGTCCCTTGTTGATGGATTGTTTCCTCTATTTCTTTGTAGCTGACAACTTGGTATTGGTACGAGATCCAAGGTGTTGATAGAGTGATGGCCCTCCTTATCAATAATAGTGTTGTGTAAAATACAAATTGCCTTTATCACATTGTCTGCTGTGGATTCAGAGGTTTCAATGGCCCATGATAGGATTCGCCATTTGGCAAAAATTATTCCAAATGCGCACTCAACACATTTACGGGCCCCAGATAATCGCTTGTTAAAATTGTCTTCCGTTGGTGTCAGTGAATGCCCTGAATATAGCCTTAAAATATATCTTTTTAAAGGATAGGCCTCATCAGCAATAATTACATGTGGAAGAATGTACTGAGTGTTAGGAAGTACTTTGCTGGAGGGGATTCCCAATGTATTTTCTTCCAATAGAGTTGATAAAGGGGAGGCACTAAAAGTCCCCCCATCACTCTGCTTTCCATATGCTCCTACATCAATAGATGTAAAGCGGTAATGGCCATCTACTAGCCCTTGTAAAACTATTGAATAATATGATTTATAGTTGTAAAACATGGAGCCTGAGCCCCTTGGACACTTTATTCTGACATGTTTGCCATCCAAAGCACCTATGCAATTGGGAAAACCCCACAGTCTTGGGAACTCCTCAGCAATATGTAGGAAGTCAGATGTAGTGGGAGCTTTCATGTGTATAGGCTGAAGTACTGTCCACAGAATCTTGCACGCCTGTGATACGATGTTGCTAATGGTAGAGGTACCCATTCTGAAGGAAAAAGCTAACGCTCTGTAGCTACTTCCTGTGGCGAGATACCTGAAACAAAAAATATTTTGATTAATAAATTGAAAGCTTCTATCACTTTTGTTTGTCGATCCATTGCATCAAATCCTTAAAATATATTTTCTAATTTAATTTAATATTATTTTTATTTTATTTATTTATGTTTACTTTTTCAGAATCAGAAGCAAGAAATTTGTGGAAAAATCTAAGGCAAGAATATGGTAAGCAACTCAAGAAGCTCCAAGGACGATCTGGAGACGCTGCACCTAATGAAATTGGATGTTCTTGGCCTTTCTTTGAAAAGCTCCATTTTCTCAAGGATCAGTTCACTCCCAGACCGTCCTCTGGGAATCTGACCTTGTCAGAAAGCAACATAAATTTGGTTGAAACTGAAGATAATAATCCAGAACTTTATGAATATAATGAACAGGATAGCCAAATTGATGAGAATCCAAGTGGAAACTCCAATTCCTACAGTGACACTCCATCTTCTTCAAACAGAAATTCTGAGATTGGGGAGTCAGTTTCCAGAACAGGATACAAGAAACGCCTCACTACTCAAGCTGCAATAGGGAACCAGCTAATTGAATTAGAAAGGGAAAGGCTTGACCTGGTGAAGAGAAAAAGAGCCACAGATGTAAATGACGAAGATGTGGCTTTTTTCAATTCTCTCCTACCGATAGTCAAAACATTGTCACCACCAGAGAAATTACTTTTTCGAATAAAAGTCCAACAAGATCTTTATGACTTCGCCTTCAATCGGCAAATCAAGCAAGATACAAATCAGCCTCAACAACCTGATAATTGTGAACAGGGTGTCAACAATTTAAATCAATTGATTTTAATCATTTGATTTTTTTAAAAAAATAATTGATTTAAATCAATTGATTTCATTATAATAAACATTGATTTTATTAATAAAATTATTTGTATGATTTTTTTAACGTTAGAAATGTTCCTAAAATTTAAATTAGACTAGTTCTACGCTTCTTTTTCAGTCATTTCAACAGTTTTTATTTATTTTTGTCCCTAGTGAGTAGTACACATCTTCAGGAGTGCTAAAGTAGTATGTTAATTATTAAATACTGCAGGAATACCCTTTAAACATTATATAAATTACCATTAACCAATATATTATATCATCTTCAAACAATAGATAAATTTTAATTCCTTAATTTTAAACTAACCATGTCCTGTCAATAAATAATGTTACATTTAAACGTCATAAATTCAATAAAAATGATTCCTAAAAGGAACCAAGTCATTCGATAGAAATTAAAACATTCATTATCTCACAGCCATATTAGAAGACCTTATCAACATACTTAGGCCTATTATATTTTTGTATAACTAAATTTACATTAAAATATTAGGATCTTTTTGCAAAGACCACATCCAGTTACTTTCGAAGTAGAAGTAGTGATTTATAACAGTTACTCGTACTCGCTGATAAGCTTACTGATTAGTATTAAAATATTTAATATAAAATACACTGAGGTATGTAACCAAGATATTTAAACTATGATAGGAATCTATTACAATGTCATCAGAAATTAATTTTATTAAGTATGTCAACATAATATTACTTAATGCTTTTGTTATGTTATTATTATAAAGACCTATCGTTAAATTTGTATGGTCATACTTCTTTAAGCCTTTCTTTATTTTTTTCTGTTAATCTAGGAATATATTTTAATTTATGAGCTATTTTATTTCTAATTTCAGTATTCTGTTCTCTACTAGTAATTTCTACATTATCTTCATTAACATTATTTAATTGTTTAAAATAATCAGTTATTAAATTTGTTTTATTACCCTTGGATTTTACCATAATTTTGCATGTTTTTGTTTGGTATTATATGACCTAAAATAAATTAATTGAAGTCCTCAGTGCCAAAGGTGACTAACCCACAATTTTAACGAATTTGAGTTATTCACTTCTCCTGATAGAGAATTTTAATTTTTATTATTGATAGAAATGCCCCAGCCTTTACACCTCATTGATTAGAACTGACATCTGTTAGTTTGTTTTGGAACTTCCGGAAAAGCTAAATCATGTGAGAGGCAGACTTGACCAACCCACACTAGGTATGGCTCTGTTAATGGTAAGCAACAACATGAGTGATATAGTTGAAGCTTCTGATGACTCTGTGGCAGATCCTGTCTATGATCCACCAAGGAATGTTCATGAACTACACTTGTGGTCCTGTCTATGAACCACCAATAAATGTTCATGAACTACGCTTGTGGTCCTGTCTATGAACCAACAAGGAATGTTCATGAACTACGCTTGTGGAAGACAAAAACGCAATATTAAGATTGCACTGTTCCTCTCCCACATACTACAGAAATCACCTAATCTGGAAATCATTGTTTTGTTAAATTATTGATACATAATTATTGAAATCTAATGAAAAATAATTTTTCATTATATATAAATCTCCCAATATGTGACCACTATTCTTCAAGTATATTATTTTTTATTTATGTGAGAGCCAAACGTGACTATACTTTTTGTTTTTAATTATCATGTCTAACCATAAACTTTTGATTATTATAGTATCAGGTGCCAATGACCAAAGCAGTCGAGGCACCCAAATAATAATAATAAAAAAAAAATTATGGTATCTTGGGAGATGGTGGGTTCGATCCCCACCAGCGACAGGAATTTTCTCATCTCAGGGCTCTCTGAGAAAATTCCTGGTTGCACCCTGGACGTCGGCGCTAATGGCCAAAATTTGTCAATGGGCCGTAAAAAAAAAAAAAAAAAAAAAAAAAAAAAAAAATATGGTATATTCAGAAGAATTTTGTGTATCTAATGAATAAAGACCAATTAAATTTCTTTTTCCCAAAGTCTTCTAAACTTTAACCTTAATTTTCTCAGTTCGTTCTAACTGTGGGTTAGTCACCTTTGGCACGAGCCCACATGGGCCTATATAGGAAATAATGTCGGGAGGGGCTGGGAAAATTTCGGGGGGGGGGGGGGCAGAGATCATTTCCGGGTATGGAATATGAAAAATTTAGAGCTTGGAATAGTTTTAGCCAACTAAAACGCTATTATATCTAAAATAAACTATTTTTTATTAACTAAGTGATCTTATTTAATTTATTTTTAAGGGTTTTATGACACATTTTTAGCATCAAATGAGAATTTCGGGAGGGGCTGCAGCCCCCCTTATATACGCCCATGTGAGCCTATCAATTAAGCTTCAATTTTCGAACTATTTTACATGTTCTGGTCTCTGGGTCCGGACTTTCATTTGATTTTTCCGTGGCTGTGTAATTTAAAATAAATAAACAATAAATAATTTAAATAAGATTTGTAGGTTAATTCTTACCTTATGGTAACAACCAGTCGTTCCTCAGCAAGAATTGGATTGCTGTGCAGGTTGTTGTACTTTTGGATGTCCAGTAGGGGCTCAACTTTGTCGAGTATGTAACGAAACGTATCAGTTGACATTCTCATGTAGGAGTGAAACCTGTCTTCGTCTGTCTTCAATTCAGGGAAAAGATGGTGATACTCTCCAAGTTGCTGTCTCGAAACGTTTATAGGGTGAACACTGTATTGACTATTTGACACAGAACTAAACTCCCACCACTTTCTTAAAGCCGAAACATCACTGTCACTTTCGTTGTCGCTCGATAACATTCTGGCTTATTAACTGCTCGTGCACAACTGAAGAAACTAGATAGCCTTTAAAAAGGAGAGGGGAGAACAGCGACGGTGAATCAGCATGAACACCCTCCATCGATGTAGAATACATCGGGGCAGCGCTCATCGGAGTAGCTATCGTAGCATCGCAGAATGAATCCTCACCATGAACGTACCCTTCCTCTACCTCTTCACTATGCGAGCCCCCATTACAAGCAAAGTGTTTGTGCTACATTGAGGTACCTCTACCTCTACCTCTTCACTATGCGAGTACCCTTAAATCTTCCTTCTCTTTGAAAACAGAACCGCGCTAAGATGACGTAGTTCTTAGGTGTTGGACGTTCTATTGATGTGTAATACGTTAATTATTCATAATCGTTCTGCTTGAGTTTTATCCTAGGTTTTTTTTTTTTTTTTTTTTTTTTTTTTTTTTTTTTTATGGGGTGCCGATCTCACTAGAGCTTCCTAGTCTTATTAACTTGGCCATATGTATGTTTTGTGTATACACCAGTACAATACTTCCTACTGATTTATCTTCTTTGCTGCCATCTGTGTATATTTGGTGTTCTGTTGTATCTTTCATATAGGTAGCTCTCATATTAGTGAATTTGGCGGCATATCCATTTCGGGTTTTCTATGGAGTATTCTTGCGCTTTATAGATACAGGGTGTCCCGCATTGAGATGTCATAACAATAAGGGTTTTTTTTGCACCTCATTCGTAGTTCAGGGACGCAGAAATGAGCGTCCTATCTCAACGTGTAGCAGAGCTATTCAAACATTTGTCTATTTTCAAAACTATTGGTTGTTTTAATGAAAAACTGTGTTTTCCGGATTTCAGGTTAATGTATCGTAAATGAAGACCACATTTTTAGAATCTAAATTTCCAATAAGAAACACCCGTTATTGAAATGTTGTCATGTAAATTAAAAGCTATAGTAAGAGTCATTTATATGTGAACTTTATTTATTAGTATTTTTTTCAAACCATTCAATATTTTCTTAATCAGCTATTTGTAGACTTAGAGGTTTGCCTCCACCTCTAAAGTTTCCTCATTTAATAAGCTTTAAAATGGTACCTCGTTGTTTTAGAAAAAAAAAAAAAACTATTTAAGTCTACTTTTTTCTGATTTCTAAGTCAAAACCAATACATTTGCTTTAGCGCGAAGAAACCATTCTGAACACATTATTTAATTTCAGTCCCATCCTTCCAACATTAGGTACACACACTTTTTGCTCTGATTAAGGATTAGGGGACACTTTGGAAAGAGTGGAAGATGACAGAAGAACATATTGGAAATAATCAAAATTATTGTTAACATAATAAGTACAGATACTATATTTTTATGCTTTGAGGGTCTTGTTTTATTAAATTTCTGTTTTTAATTCTATTCAATTTAATAAAATTAGACACTACAATTTCTCCTTATAAGTTAACTGGTTATGACATCTCAATACGGGACACCATATATATATATATATATATATATATATATATATCTTGACATTGATTTGGCTGGACGGTGGTGGTACTGCATCCAAATAGGAAAACCAACAAACTCCAAGGTCTCCACCACAAATGATTTATTTTATTCACCAACAAAGCATGCTTTCGGAGTCTACAGCTCCATCCTCAGTGCTTGTGTAACACTATGCCATTTAGATATTCCAGCCGAAGCCTGACGAGGTCGAAGATTTCTTGACATTGATTTGGCTGGACGGCGGTGGTACTGCATCCAAATAGGAAAACCAACAAACTCCAAGGTCTCCACCACAAATGATTTATTTTATTCACCAACAAAGCATGCTTTCGGAGTCTACTGCTCCATCCTCAGTGCTTGTGTAACACTATGCCATTTAGATATTCCAGCCGAAGCCTGACGAGGTCGAAGATTTCGAAAGCATGCTTTGTTGGTGAATAAAATAAATCATTTGTGGTGGAGACCTTGGAGTTTGTTGGTTTTCCTATTTTATATATATATATATATATATATATATATATATATATATATATATATATATATATATATATATATCTTCCCGATTATCTTCTATGAAATACAATGCCGTAAGGATTGTAGGTTGCATATTATGTAAAATATGCACCGTGTAATCTATGTCACTCCGTTGAATTCATGCATATTGCACTACCCATTTAAGCGAGCGCACTTGAGCATAATGCGAATTAACATTTTACATACGAAACCATTTGCTTCATATGCAAATTCCCAAAGGATAATTTATTCGTTCTGAGAACTCCCTCCCTGGTATCTGCTCCTTCACAAGACGATATCAATAAGAATGTCCTAATTATTTATAGAAAACAACCAATTAAAAAAGATATATTAATGACACATATTAGAGCATTTATGGAGTCGATTGTCCGCTTTATTGGAGTCAATAAATTGTTTGAGGTCGTTTATTGCTGTCTTTATTAATAACCTGTTTTACATATGGACGGCGAACAGTCATTTGAATATTCATTATTTTATCAATAAATTATTATAAAGTTATTTTCATATATTTATTATAGAAATATTATTTCCAAATAGAAAGCAGCCAATTAGAGCTCGAAATTACTAAATTAAATATGTGATAAGCAAAATTTATATTTCTTTATATCATAATAACATACAAATTTTTAACCTTAATTCACAATATGTCCGGCCCGCAGGCATGGTGTATGCTGAGAGCAGCAAAATACATATAATAGTTTATGTGTTGTTCATTCGGCATCTGTCTCCAGCGGTCTTGCTCCTCCTGTCATCGCAATATTTCGCCGGATTCCTCTCCGGCTTCTTCAGGCAGTCATTCATCCTTGCTGGTCGGTAAGGGAATGAGTCCGTCCTTGGTCTGGGCTCCCTTTATACGCCTTGGACGGAGGACTTAGCCAGCAATGGTTATGACAGGAAGAAATTGGCCCGGACTATAAGGACAGCGAAGGATCGACACCGAGATGAAAACATTACGAGAGAAACAGAACAACGACGCAGAATTACCCTGCCATACGTCAGTGGTGTCAGCGAACAGTTAGGCAGATTGTTCAGGAAACATGAAATAGAGGTCGCCTACAAACCGCTAAACAAGATTGGGGATTGGCTGAGCAAAAGCAAGGATAAGCAGCGGCTACAAGACCAGGGTGTATACCTTCTACCGTGCGACTGTGGGAAGGTGTATATAGGACAGACAGGGAAGAAGGTAGCCACCCGGATTGGACAGCACGCTGCTGACTACAGGCTGGGACGCACGAAATACTCTACAGTGGCAACACACGGAGAAGAGTGCCCCAAGAAAATCCTCTTTGATCAAGCCAAGACCTTAGCAAAAGAAGACGCACTGACTAGAAGACAAATCAGGGAGGCGATTGAAATCCGGAAGTATCCTGCCAATTTCAATAGAGAAGATGGACTCATCCTCTCCAACACATGGCGGCCCATCATGAAGAGGATAGAAGTCAAGCCACCCACACAAGACCATCATCGCCCCGAACGGACAACTGAAGAAGCGGACGGAGAGAGTCGACTCCCCATTGGCCCACAGCCCCCCAAACTTATTGGCTCGCACAATCTCCGTCCAAGGCGTATAAAGGGAGCCCAGACCAAGGACGGACTCATTCCCTTACCGACCAGCAAGGATGAATGACTGCCTGAAGAAGCCGGAGAGGAATCCGGCGAAATATTGCGATGACAGGAGGAGCAAGACCGCTGGAGACAGATGCCGAGTGAACAACACATTTAATTCCCAGCGAAGTAGCTTAAAAAACAACATAATAGTTTATAAAACTGTTTAGATAAATGTATACAATTTTTAATTAAATTTGTAATTATTTTGTAATTTCATTTATTATTAAACCTATATTTTTTTTATGTAAAAGTATTGTTTATTAACTGTAATAACCCATGTCCATCTCATCTATTTCAACGGTCTGCGATCTCTCCTGAACATTAGTTATACCCATTTTTACCTCAGAGGGGCGTGAACCAGAAGAATGGCTAGTTTGGACAAAATTGCAAAGGAACGTTCGGATACCATTTTTTTTTTTTTTTCAAATAGATCTAGAAGCTTCAGATTAAAAAAAAAAAAAAAAAAAAAAAAAAAACTAGTGAATACTTACTTTTATTTAAGAGGGGGCTAATCTCAGCGGGAATATCTCGGCAACAGGTCAAATAACCATAATTGATGCATAAATCCAAAAATTCCTGGAAGTTTTTTTTTTTTTTTTTTTTTTTTAAATTCTTGAATGTCTATGTTTCATATTTGAAATAAATATTTCAAATATGTAAAGCATTTCGTCTGGATTATGCAACAATTTGAAATTGCAAAATTATAATACAAAAACTATAACAGTAGCTTAAATGAAATTTTGTAAATTGTTTTATTATATAATTATCATTCTTCTCCTGGTATATGAAGATCCTAAATTTATTTTCCCCTGAAAAAAAAAATTAAAAATGGCTATTTTTACCCTTATATTTATATAACAATTTTTTTAAAATACTTATTGCTATTTTGCACAGCAGCAAATAAATTTAAAAGTTTCTGAGTGAGGACATCAATGCCAGTGATACTAATGAGACATTTCTTTACAATTATTTTGAAGCTTTGGGCAAATCTCTAGCAAGAAACAATTTTCGGTGTTATGAGCGAAATAAATATGTGCCCTAGAATATATTCGTAAGAATGTTATTATATTTTATTTATTTAAATTTTAACGTGCATTTATAATTAACTTAGATTTTTAGGACGGGTTAGCTACAGGGTACGACGCTTTTCTAGCTATGATGGGGCAGATGCGTTTTCTTTTTTTCCAACGAAAAGCATCGACCCCTAGCGAGAATCGAACCCACTTAAAATTGAAATCCCTAAGATTGGTTCCATTTTACGGGTTAAATCGAGTAAAAAAAAAACAATGTAGCAGGTCTAAAAAAATAAAATGTTTTCTTATATTAATATAAAATATAACAAGTTAGGAATCATAAAACATACTTATGAATGTAACGCTATAACTTTCAGAGAGACGTCACGGCATCATTATCAGATTACAAAAAAAATAAATGTCTGGAGTTAGAAATGCCAACAACGTCGTTGTCGAGACTTATCAGCCGCCATCTGAAGAAAAGAATTTCGAAATGCCTTCAGACTCCTTTTTCGAGCACGCCAGCCTTCGTGGCCGGTAATAAATTAAGTTTTTCTTCAAAATTCTCTCTCACATTTATCAGACCGCGCTGCCATTTTAGGATTCCACGAAGGAGTGCCTCCGCTGAAATTTCTTCATTTCGACCATGTTTATACGGCCATTAGGGGCGTTCGTGTGATGGTCGCTGCTGTTTTTCTTCCATAACAGCCCGGGGAGAAGTTATTTCATCTTGTGCCGTCGTAAGAAATGTCCCTTGACTCATTGAAAGATAAATCGTCCCGGGTATTACATCTCTTCAAATGATGGATTAGGAGGGAATGTTCTTTACTCTTCTACAAAAGTAAAACACTCAAGGTAGATTAGATGTTTGTAAATGTTTTATTTACATATACATTACAGTGCGTATACATTACAGTGCGTATACATTACAGTACATATACATTACATATATTTATTTAGTGTAACTCCGCAATAAAGGCGCTTAGCGTTTCCTTCTTTCAAGAAACACGCACTTGCAAGCCACTGGCAGATGTAATAATAATAAATTACACGACGATGGTCTTTTTTCGAAGACCACATACAGTTACTTTGAAGTATCTGTTCTGATTTTAAACAGTGATTTTGGTACTTAATGATTAGCTTAAAGATTCTTTGTAAGTTATCTATTTTCTTCTTTATAGGTTATCTAAGGTTAGAAACCATATTATATACACACAGTAATCAAAAGTATTTAACCCTGGAATCACAACATGATGAAGCTGTTACAAATCTCACAACGTGGGGTCATATAAGACCCCATCTAGTTTTTCGTAATTCTTTTACAAATTTTGTGTTATGTTTCTGAAATGGTCTTGTAAGATGACTGTCATGTATAATATAACAACTTATAACCAAACAATCTTATGTAATTGTAAACTAGGGGAGTGGGAATCAAACATCAAAATACCACAAATTTAGACATAAGTTTATTTGAATATTTGTCCTCTGAATATCAACATTAAATATAAAGTTTTCTCCTGTAATATTTTGTCTTTATGACTGCTAGAATAAAAAAAAATACTACGATGTGTAAAATTAGTTTAAAAGGGAAAAAATATAGTGGCTTGAATGTATGCACATTATAATGTTCAAAAAAATAAAAATATTGTTAGTCATTTATATATTTTTCAGATATACTTTGCCCGTGATCAGCACACAGACTCTCACTACTTTGCGCAATGTGTTACAGCTTTCCTGTCTTTTTTACGATCAAAAACACCATATCGTATATATGGCCATCCTCTTTTTCACTCGTATCACGTACTTCAACAATTTCACTGTCTTTACTATCCAAAATGTCTCCAAACGCTCTGTTTTTCCCTTCCACAATTTGCCAAAGCAGCTTATTGTGATTTTTATTTTCAGTGAAAAATAATTTATCGTTAGACATACTACAGTCGATAAATAAAGATATTACATAAACCAGAACGTGGGGTCGCCCGTGACCCAAAGGCTTTACATACGTTCAGAGGGATAGGAATGAGAAAAGCCTGACTCTCTATTATGATCAGGACAGGAAGGTACAGGATCAGACATGTTTAACTGCTGAAATGTGTAGGCGATAACAAATATTTTCAGAACTCAGGGGTCACGGGTGACCGACCCCACGTTGTGATTCCAGGCTTAAAATCACTGCAATCACTACTAAAAGTAATTTTTTTTTACTACTATATTTATATAATATGGTTTCTAACAAACCCTTAGATTACTTGTATTAGGAAGTAATACTTTTAGGCTTGTAAAGCATAAATGAAAACGAGCAGAATATATTTCAGCAAGCAATATTTATTAATATAAACGTTAATATTATAAAAATCAATTGTGAAGTTTAGGGGCCACCTCGCAGATTTTTTTATCGAGTGGTTCTATAACAAATTTATATTTTATATTTATTTCAGAATATGGGCATACATGCTATGCGTTCCCGCTCGATCAAGAAGAAAGTAAAAACTCAAATCAATCCAATAGAATTCTATTAATTTTTGCTTGTTGGATTGACTTGAATGTTAAAAGTTACTGTACTACCAGCAACAACCAATAGGATTGCCTATAGGAATAGCCAATAGAAAAGCTAATGAATTATGCGCGTGCGCTGAATCACTTTTATAATCACTACAGATACTAACTACTATTACTACAAAAGTAACTGGATGTGGTCTTCGTAAAAATTTCCAATTACGACATGCAGGAACTGCGTCATCTTAGCGCGTTTCCATAACTTATCACTGGTGTCATTTCGAAAGCTTTAAGTTATCGCCTTGAAAATTGTTTCATTAGTTTTAATACGTTAGAGAACCTGTATGATGTTGTACTTGGAAGCCTATTCTTTTTGAACGAATTTTCCCCATACAGCAGTGTTTCTGTAGGTGGTTTTTTTGCTGGTTAACGAACTTGACTTTTTAAATTAGGCAAAGTATTTTTTACCTAATTTCCTAATAAATAAACATCAATATTTTTGACCTTTTATTTTTGTACTAAACAGATGATTTTTAATGTTTTATCCCCCCCCCCCCGAGTTTTATATATGTGAGTTCATTAAATAGAGTAGTACATGTTTACTTCTTTCAGGAAGATCTTCCTTCTGGTTCTTGCCAGCAAAGTCGTAATATAAATTATGGCTCGCCAGGCTTCTGCAGGTGTCGAAAAGTGGCATGATGTTACAGCTCTGAAGATGGTAGCTGGAGCTCCTGCGCACATAGCGGGGAAAATAAGATCACTTGTGAAGGAATTGTACGTCCATTTTACCGGAGATATTCTGTCGCTGCCAGCAACCTAGTATTTTGAATCATAAAGACTTCATACTTGTGTACATTGAATTTATTGAATAATAAAAATGCCCAAATAAATAGAGGCAAATTGCAACTATCGAATAATCATAACGACGAATCAGACCGTATTCATCAGTTCAGAAAACGGAAGAGCGAACGGATATTTTTGCACGTTAAAATGAAAAGTGCAGCCTATTCTTATTGGGTATACAAATATTTTAAAAGTATAACCAGTTTATAAACAATAAAAAAAAAAGTGCGGCACCAAGGCTGTAATATCATTACGAGGCGAGCCGCAAACGAACCACTTTAGCGGGTATAGATGCGGTTTTGCGGCCGGGAGTTGGGCCTTCACCTCCCGCCAGGACCATTCCGACCTTTACCGCAAAACTACGTGGCTATTCCAAGTCTAATAATCGTAAAGAATTTCATATAACTGCAGAACCCTGTCGGCTGTGATGTCTTGAAAATGAAATATCGCTTTTCGGGACGTTCTTTGCTCTGAAGGTGAACGCTTTATTGAAACCACAAGTCACTTATGAAGTACATATTGTTGAAAAATGCGATTGTAAATAATTAGGTGCTTCAAATCGGATCTTTTCTTCCTCTCCTCATTGGCCACAGTATTGAATTTCAAACCGAAATGTTAGCAATAATAATTCATTTATATATTTAATTGTAACCACGTCCCAGGTTTCTTTCTTCTGTAATATTATATTTTTCTCCGGAACTAATTGGCTTTATCTTCTTGAAAGTTATATACAAATCGCCCACTTTTTTCAACATCATCTTGGAAGAGAAAGGGCGAATCCCGAAATCCGGATGTTGAGAAATTGGAGTCAAAGTTCTGAAAGAGCATCAGGATAGCAAGGGCGAATGTTTACTTTACGACATTCAAATTCATAAGCCTGATTTAAAAAGTATTCAATTGAAATTTAACGTTTTAATTTAATATTGAATTTTCATAGAATATGGCGCTGTTCACATTAACTTGAAAGTGTGAGAGAATTAATGGCGAACCGGAGAAACAAGGCGAAACGTCGTGTTACTCACATCATTCTGGCTCACAATGTTTTTTTTTTAAAGTCCATTTTTAAGGTTCACTCTTTCCCTTCCATGGTCCTGATATCTGAAAAAATGAAATTTTTCAGGGCAGCGACTTTCAATTTCGGTGGTGAATTAAATTTATACAAGTTAAATGTTAATGCTCCAATTCAAATTTGAAATAACTATAATGTTTTAAATTATAATAGAGGTTGCCTTGTTCCAGGTTGTGTTGAAATTATTTCTATTTTATATGTGATATTTTAAATATCACTTTCCTCAACCAGGTATATTCTTAAACTTGGCAATGTTTTATTTGTGCCGAAATTATCTTTAGAGAGAAAACTAAACATTGCCAAGTTTAAGAATATACCTGGTTGAGGAAAATGATATTTTAGTAACTGGATATAAGTATTTTTATTGTTATTTTTAAAGGTCAGTTGAAGTGTCTTTACTGTTCTTAGTAAGTAACTAATAGGTCTTCTAAGTAATGAACTCGGACATTTCTTTCTTGTATCATCTCGTGTATTGGCAAATATTTTTGGTTGAAAATATGGTACACTTAAAACACCAACTCATACTACTTTTTTGGAGTGTAGGATGGTAAGGCCTTTTTTGAGGGTTTTAGGAGGGGATATTTCTCGCTTTTTGGGGAGGGGAGTGTTTCTTTGGGGGGAGGAACTTGGCCTCTATTTCACATTTATGTTTTTTTGGGGGATCTCATTACTTTTTTCTAAGTATTAATTAAAATTTAGTTGCCGCATACCTACTGGATTTTGTACTTCATATAAAACCAGGGTCTGGGTTCTCCCGTGGTCTAGTGGCTAGCGCGCTAGATTCATAAGCGGAAGATGGTGGGTTCGATCCACACCGGCGCCAGAAATTTTCTCATCTCAGGGCTCGCTAAGAAAATTCCTGGTTGGACCCTGGGCCTTTGGATTCTGCATAAAGTTCTCCTTACAGCTTGATATTTAATACCAATAAGTAGCATACCGATCTACATCTAATCACTAGACTAGAAAGGTTAGAAGCTCTTCCAGATGACATTACTCTAGAGGACAAATTGATTGCTCTCTTAACTAAACTATTACACTGTAAAACACAGGAACCTTATCCCGAGGATAAAGATCACCATAGGGAAAGTGCAGAAGGCGTTCAAGAAAAAGATAAAAACATAGACAATACGTTTTGGGTTTGTGATCCTAAACTTTGTAATTTAGATGACTCGACTTTGAAAAACTTAGTACCTGCTTTCAAGTATATTTTGCAGTTAACTCCTACGACTTTATTTACAACATTTAAGAAAGAAGTCACACCTGTTGTTGTTAAGATGCGTCGAAATGTTTCTTAAAACATCAAATGTAGGTTCTCCTTGCCAAGACGATTCATTTGATACCCCACATGATGGGTTTCAGAAGAAATGATGGCATTTCGATGGAACAAAAAGTACAAAACGTCATAGGTAATATGACACTTCCGTATCAAGACCTACCTGTGTGCCAAGTATGGTCAAAATAGGCCAAACGGTGTGGATTTGTATAAGGAACAAACATACAGACAGACAGCTGAAATACCTCTTTGACCTAGCCTAGTGCATTCCCCGGACCAAGACCTACCTGTGTGCCAAGTTTGGCCAAAATCGGTCAAACAGTGTGAATTTGTGTAAGGAACAAACATACAGACAGACAGCTGAAATAACTTTTTGACCTAGCCTATGACTCTCTCCTATCTGTTTGCCAAGTTTGGTCAAAATCGTTCAAACGGTTCGGATTTGTATAAGGAACAAACATGCAGACAGAAAGCTGGTATAAGATTTTTACCAAGCCTATATGCGTCTAAATGTTTCTTAAAACATCAAATATAGGTTCTTCATACCGAGACGATTCATTTGATACCCCAAATCATGGGTTTCGGACGGAATGATGGGTTTCCGAAGGAAGTACAAAACTAGCACCCCCCCCCCCCGTCCCGGAAGCGGAGTAAAACACAACTTTTCAGGATTTTTCGATTTTTTCCTTTAATAACACCCTCATATCTATCAGCCTGCAACATTTCAAGTCTCTAGCATCATGGGAAGTGCTTAATAATTTTGATGAGTCACTGAGTGAGTGAGTCCTATAAATACCGATTTTCGATCGCTTTTATCTCAGTCACTATTCGATGTAAAATTATGAAAATTTCGAGTTTTACTCACATATAGTAGTATAATACCTGTATAAAATTTCATAACTTTATCTTTACCTGGTTGAAAGTTATGAGAGGGTACAAATAGGCTCTAAGACCTCCTGTAATATACACACAGTATGCTTAGGCCGGAACTTGGCCTGGCGCATTACCGTTCGCATAGATTTGTAAGTAATACTTTTAGGCTTGTAAAGCATAAATGAAAATAAGCAGAATATATTTCAATAAGCAATATATATTAATAAAAAGGTTAACATTATAAAAAGCAATGGTTATTGTGAAGTTTATATTTATAACATAATTACATTTATTTTGCATTATGGGCATACGTGCTATGCGTTTCCGCTCGCTACGCTCGCTCAAGAAGATATCAAAACTCTAGTCGATCCAACTCACTAAAATTAATAGAATTCCACTAATTTTTGCGAGTTGGATTGACTTGAGTTTTGAAGGTTACTTAACCACCAGCAACAACCAATAGAAATGCGAATGAGTTACGCGCATGCGCTGAATCACTGTTGTAATCTCTACAGATACTTCACAAAGTAACTGGGTGTGCTCTTTACAAGCAGACCCGATGGCGCAGTTCCTGCGAGTCGGACTTTTTTTTTTAAATGTCAATTCAATTTTGTTTGCTCGTTACATAACTGGTACTCCAGTATTTTTTTTTTATTCCTACCCGCTCAGGAAGTGTTTCCTGCTCGACATTTTCAATTGCTTCCGTCTAAAGCCGTCGACAGGAGCAAGGCCTCCTTCTTTATCGCCTGCCTCGTCAATTCCATAAATTTATAACTCCATTACAGCTGTTTTTTAATTGAAACAGCCATTTGGCTTCAAGTCAAAACCCACTTGCTCGCCCACACACGCGCTCCACATAAATCTGCCCCTAGTATTTCTACCCTCCATTTAATAACACATTAATTGTGTGTTTTATTTTATTCTGTTGATAAATTATAACAGATATTCTTGGCCCCATGTTTCAAGGTTAATGCCTTGGAACTGGTTCTGTATTCTGTATGAATTTAGTTAGGGTGTATGTTGAATTATAAATTTGATGAATAACAATTCTTTGGTGCAAACCTTTGTTACGTGTAGTGTATTTTTTTTAGCATAAATATGCTTTAGCGGTGGCTAAATTTTTTTTTTCACCTCTTGAATGATTACTTTACTTTAAACGAACTAAAACATTTACACGGAGAAAAAAAAAACAGACTGCTCCCATTTTCTTGCAGGCTGCGGGCAGCCATAAAACTGTAACTCAGAAATAGGATTCCACATATTTCAACCTAAAATAGGATTCCACTATTTAGAGTGCCCGCACTTGAGAGTAGAGTGCGTATAAACCACTCTATAATAGAGTGCTGGAATTCTAATTCTGCCTCGTATTGTAGAGTTCTCACACCCAAAGCTAGCATCCAACAATAGCGTTCTAGATTGCTAACCTAGCGTGCAGACATTTTACATAATTCGAGTATGCCAAGTGAAGGCAAGAGCCTTATTTTTGAGTGCTTTTTTAGAGTCCCTGCACTTTGTTTTTGACTTCAAGTTGAAAGATGCACCCTACCAGGGAAAATAGGATGCGAGGCATTCTACATGTTAGTTCCTTTTCATTTTAGGAATACAATTTTGAAGTGCAGGAACCCTATATAAGACAGCAGGCATTGGAAGCCTAAAGCAAAATGCAGACTGTACCCCAGAACAGAGTTCAAACACTTAAAAATGAAATGCCTCGAAAATGTGGCATTGTAAAATAGAGTCATGTCACTCGGACTTAAGATTTCTCACCCTATAATTGGCTGACGGAACCCTACTCGGGCAAAAGTAAGATTTCATTTTTTTCTCCGTGTACAGATCATCCCACGTCACCAGGACCAAACGGACTGACTTATGATATTGATAAAAATCTACCCAACTTAGGCGTTGTCACTCTCCTAGATACATAATAATATATAACATTGAATGACATCTAAAAGAGCGTTGCCTATCCTCACTTCTGGAATGAGTCTGTAGTAGTTCCTGTATTGAAGAAAGGGAAGGACAGCAAACTACCTTTCCAAGTTTCAGATCAATTAGCAGGACAAATTGTTGCAGCAAACTTCTTGAAAAGATTGTCAACAAAAGAATAATTTGGTTTCTGGAACATAATAAATTACTTTCAGCTTACAAATGTGGTTTCCGGTCACTGCATTCTACAACCCACCATATTGCTAGATTCGAAAATGACTTCTTAGTAAAGATTAGATGGTTAGCCGTCAAGGTGATAAGCAATCAGGGAATAGTTGGGATTCGGCTAAAAAAACCTCAATACGATTTTGTAAAAAAATCTATATTCAGGACGTTTCGGATACTCTTTGGTAGCCTTCGTTAGCTAGAATGACAAGAAAAAAGATTTCAATGAATGACAAGAATTTCTGTTTTTTTCTTGTCATTTTAGCTGATGAAGGCTACCAAGGAGTAGCCGAAACGTCCTAAATATAGATTTTTTTTACAAAATCGTATTGAGGTTTTTTAGCCGAATCCCAACCATTCCATCTTTGCATATGACTTCTTAGACAACTTTTTAAAACAATAAATCATTTCTTGCTGTATCTTGGCATTGCTATTGACATTGATAGGTAATTGGAAGTATTGTTCAACAGTCAAACAGAACCAAGTCCTCCATAGTGCCTAGACAACATTACATAGTGGCCTAGACCAGGGGTCTCCAAACTTTCCAGCCTTAGGGCCATACTGATTACTCAAGTAGGTTCCGTGGGCCAAAACCATATTATCATTGTTGCCTGTGGTAAAAAGTGAAATAGTCCACTGATGAAAAAAAAAGTCCGAAAAAGTACGCAACGTTTAAAAAAGGCTGCAAATCGGACTAAAGTCCGCAAAACGGCAACACTGCATATTATTAATTTTCCTGTCATTATCTGTAATTTCTAGATTAGTCGTAGAGTACGGGCCATGAAGACCTTCTCCAAAATGAAGTACACAAAAAATGTTTACAGATCTAAATTAACTGATGAGCATCTTAAATCTCTTTTAATAATTGGTACAAGTAAAATTATTCCACAACTACAAACTATTGTCAGTGGAAAATCTCAATTACATAAATCTCATTAGGATTTCATATGTCATTATGCTTGTTATAAGTTATGTTTTTATTTAAAATGTATAAAATGTTAGTTGGATTCATTTCAATAATTTGTTAGTTATTATATACTGAAGTTAAATTTTCTGCATATTATACATGTCTTTACTCATTACAATTCTGTGTTTCTTAATCCAACTTATCACAAAAACAATAACAATAAGCCTACAACAATGTTATGAGTAGTTAGCCCATGACCACATCAATTTAGATGTCACATTAATAATTATTCAACATAAAATTAGAATACTTCAGTAAACTAAATTTAATTTGCTAGAAAAAATATGTTCTCAAAAAGGAGTTTTCAAGTATGCTAGCTCTCCGCGGGCCGGACAAATTCTGTCCGCGGGCCGGATGTGGCCCTCGGGCCGTAGTTTGGAGACCCCTGCCCTATACCATTATATGGATCGAAAAATCCATATTAAGAACATGTTATTGAGTCAATTGAATAAAACAAAAATGGACATGGTGTCCTTTACCACCGGGGGTACAGACATATTCATGCACAAAGCTTTGTACACGACGAAAATAATTATTTCTTACTGCAGACAATAAGTTTGCTGATTGAGACGGGAAATGCCTTCCTTTGTCGGCTATTATATTGCTCATCTATTAACATATAATAACATAAACGCCCTCAATCACCAATAATTAAAGTCAATTTTCTCCTAATGCATTCTTCTCTTTTTTTTTTTTTATTATTTAAACATTGTGAAGTAATTTCAGAGCTAATTGGCACGAAGGAACGGCAGGTGCTCCCACGCAGATGCCATGCTAGCTCATAAAGGCATAATTATTCGAAAACAATGAATGCTTAGCATGTTATTTATTATTAATTACAGTTTCCAAGGTTACCCTCGAGTTTATTAAATCATTATAGAATGAGGAAAATGGATGGCCATTATGTGAACGAAACGTGGAACAATAAAACTAAGCTATACCAAATAAATGTTGGGTGATCACCAGATGAAACGCAGAACAAAAAAACAAAAACGAGCACCAGAAACATTAGTACACTATGGTAAAATTGGTCCAAACCTACGCTGCTAGGATATTTCCATATAACTGATACCAAAGGGTCGAACTTTGCTCAAAGACTGCGAACAGAGAAATTTTTACTTATATATTTGTCTGTTCATTCTCAGAGAAATATATATATGCATGTATGAGCGGTATAGGTTTGTAAAAATTTCACCACACTGTACAAATGTGACTCCAGTTTACGTTCCTTGAATTTCAAGCCGAAACGTCGGCACAATAAAACCATTTTTATGATAAAATGTAGTTTTATTAAGTAGCAGTGACCGAACCCCGACAATCCCTACCTTGCATCATCTACGGTCAACGATCTCCTCTCAAACAATGGATTTATGTTATTAAGAATCTTTTATGAATCGATTACTTTTCTACAATCAACATTTTTGAATGCCGCGCACAGTGACAAACAAATGAGAAGTATTCTGACTGTAATCTCCGTGCAAACGCTGGAACTACTTGCACAGCGCTGACAAGAGTAAATTAAGTAGCAAAAATTACTTTTTTGTTTTTAAAACGTGGATAGATTAACAATTTAGAGTTCTAGATTCTTCAATCCCGTTAATTGGTAGGTTTCAAAAAAGGCTTGAAACTCACCATTTTGATTCTGATTTGTACCATTTTTATTCCATCCCCCCCCCTCCCGCGGTATGGCAATCCCTCATTATTGTGTCGCGGTTTCATTCACCAAAAATATGGCCAGCCATTATATACACATGTTATAGGAGGTCATTTAGTGTCTAGAATATGGCCAGCCATTATATACACATGTTATAGGAGGTCATTTAGTGTATAGAATTAGTTGGAACTAAGACGAAGTTATTTTTTCAAACCGGTACTTACGTATTAGCGTCAAAGCAGGTTAAAGAGGCGGGTCTCGTTCAGAGATCTGGATCGAGGATAACGCATTTCTATTGGTCAATCACTATCAGAGCAGCATAGGTTCATTGGCTATTGTGTTTACAGTAACCATCTTGTTCCCTTTGTCTTTATAAACCAATTCATTTGTGTTTTATTTACCCATGCAATTGTTGTTTATTATTTAGATTCATATTTAGCAGAGTTTATATGGCGACAACAGAATAGCAAGGATGAAAGAGACTCTTTCGAAGCAATGCTAAATTGAATATCAGTCCATTATCCAGCGAAAAACCATCCTTGATCGATATTATCAACGAGTTGGATTGGCTAGAGTTTAGATATAACCTTGAGCGAGCGGAAACGCATAGCAATTATGCTATTAATATAAGTGCTATGCCTTTTCACTCGATAAAGAAAATAAAAACTAGTTAACCTAAATCGTTGATAATCCCGTCGCCATATTGGTAAAAAGTGATTCGACTCCTTGATCCAGCTCTCTGAGACCCAACTCTTTAACCTGCTTTGACGCTAATACGTAAGTACCTTCAAACCTTCTATCATTATTGGAATATTATTCTCAGTACAAATAATAATTTCAATGAATTCCAATATCTATCGGAGTGTTTACCAACCTCTCTGATGAATAGAAGTGTACTTGGTCCCCAAACAGACTAGTGTTTGCCCTGTGTCTGGCGCCTCAACTTCCGGTCGACATTGCTAAGGGCATTTTATGAATGGAAATGAGAAATAATACGGCATCAAATAAATACCATTATTATCGGAGAGGCCGTGTAAGCAGTAAACAAAGATTTAACCGAATCGTTTACAGTTGGATAGGATAGGAATTAGATTTATTTGTGCGAATAACGGCAAGGTTATTACGCCCCTAGTATCTATTATGCCTGTTTCAGATTTTTGTGTTGTGTTTGTAGTATTTATTTACTGTTTATTGCGTTCTCATACTTAATCCAACATAATGCACATGTAAAATCCTATTCCTCTTACAAAGGGAGCTTTTTATTTATTTACTTATTTCCTATTTTTTATACATTATCTTTATAGTATTTTTTATTTATTCGTCATCATTTACAGCATTTTATGTACACCGCAGGTTTCTAGGACTTGGATCATTTTGTCTATAGATGGCTGACAATTATTAAGAGGCTCTGCTAAATTTCGAGGTATATTTAGTTGTCTGAACATTGATTCATATTTCGGACATTCCTCCATTATGTGGCGCGTTCGGAGCACAACTAGACCAAGTCCATGTTATACAGTTTTCAGAAAATGAGTATTATGTGTTATAATTGAAGAAACGTTGTAAAAATCCTATTGACCAGTATAAGTCTTAAAAAGATTTGAACTTAAACACTGACATTATTTATGTATAGCCTTGTTCATAAAATAGTTAGAACTTGTACTTGGAGTACTTGTGCTGTGAAAACAGGTGAGAATGACTTCCGGATGTTTTGCAAGAACTGCTACAAGTGGCAAAATAATGAGGTGGACTGTAGCACTGGAAAGAACCATTTTATTAATACGAAGACAGGTATAGTTGGGATTCGGCTAGGAGAGAAACGTCATACTTCTAACCATGGTTACCTAAGTCTGCCCTCGAGGTCTTCCTCCCTCCCCCCTATATATAGTGCTGAAGAAGGCTGCCATTGTTGCAGTCGAAACGTCCAAAATACAGATTTCTTTTTGAAAGTCTGACGTTTTTCTCCTAGCCGAATCCCAACTATACCTGTCTTCGTATCTCTACAGCGGCTAACTATCTCCATCCACACATTTTATTAATACTCTTCAATGCCATTACATCATAAAATGCCAAAAATGGACTTGGTTGTACTTGTGCTCCGAACCCTCCATATGACAAATGGTTATAACTTCAAAGCATGTTTCTGGCATATGACTATGGCCTATTCGAAATCGTGTTATAACCACTTCCTCCCTTCAATTTCTTCTTTCTGCACTCCTCCAGAACTTTATTGTGTTTTTGACTCTTTTGAGCTGACGAAGGCTAACAAAGAGTAGCCGAAACGTCCTGAATATTGATTTTTTTTACAAAAATCGTATTGAGGTTTCTTTTTAGCCGAATCCCAACTATTCTATGTTTGCTTATCACCTCGACGGCTAACTATCTAATCTTCATGATAAAATATATATATTTAATCTTAAATTGAGACTAAAATATTTTGGTGCTACAAGGTCGCAGACACCTGCACCACCCAAGGAGACAACTTATGGGTCAGATGGCGCCAAGGCACATCAATAAACTCCTCTTTCCCGCATTCTCCAACACCCAAACTCAACAGCAAATATCCTACAAATGTGACACCTCAGGCTGACTAATAAAACCCTCTAGAGTAAAAGCCCAAACAGGTACTTTTTCGGAAAAGATCAAACGGTTGAAGGGGCAGAGACCTGAAGATGATTTATTGTATTTTTGAAAGCTAGGCATATATACGACGGACTACCTACGTCGTTGAAGGAAAGATAAGTTTCAACTGTTATAAACCTACGTGCCTTTTGGAAATAGTTCTTTTTGGCATAATATTTCATCTTGTTTTAGAACTTTCCAAAGGTTGCACGCCTGGAATTTCTTTAGAAGATACAGAAATGACCACTATTAAATGTATATATATATATATATATATATATATATATATATATATATATATATATATATATAAATATTTGTGTGTGTGAGTGTATTTAAGATGACAAAGGAATGGTTAGGGATTTGGGTAGGAGGAAACGTTAGATTTTCAGAACAATCTATTTTTTAAAATTTCCGGCAAGCTTTTTCCACCTTCTTTGACAAAAAAAAAATTAATACACACAATTACAAAAGAAAATACTCTCAAACAGTAATTAGTAATTGTATAAATTTATTTTTTAGATGATAAGGGCTGCCAAAGATCAATCCGAAAGGTTCTAAATATAGATTATTTTCAAAATCTGAGATTTTCTCATACATCAACTTTTCTTTTTTTTTTCTTTTTTATTTTATTATTTATTTTTTTACGGCGCATCGACGTCTCGGCCATTATAGCCAACATCCTGGTGCAGCCAGGAATTTTCTCAACGAGCCGTGAGGTGAGGAACCGCTCGTGGGACTCTAACCTCCACTATTTCGAAAGCCCAACTATTTCTTGATATCTTATCAACGGCGCACTATCTTCATCCTATAGGTGTTAGGCTATTAACACCAGGCTATCTATAGGTTACCACCCTTTTATAATGCCAACAGCACGTAGTCGGTCACCCATTCAGGTACTACACCTGACGTTGCTTAACTTCGGTGATATACGAAAAACGGTGTCATAATCGTGACTATGGCCATTGGCCTCATCCTATTCTACCTACATATTTTCTGTTGACATACTAGAAGCCTAAATTTTTGTTCTTTTCAACCCTGAAACATAAAATCGTATTGCCATTTTACATGTTTGTACAAAATATATCAATCAAAAGGCGATTTTATCTGGGAACTATTTGTTAATATTCCAATAAACTGTCGAGATTTTTCTAATATTGCAACGAAATTTGGCAAATATAGCGCTCAATGAATGAGAAATATGTCAGATTTTGCTCCGAAAAAATGTTTTCTTTAACAATTTTTTCAGATGTTTATAATAAATTGAAACGAGGAAACTTATTTATTTCTATTTTGCATTTAAGAACGTTAAAAGTAAGAATTTAAACCAAATTGACGTCTAAAGTCTTTCCGAAGATAAAAAAGGTATATATATATATCCCAGAGGGTGAAACAAAATTCACCCTCTGGAATTAAGCAACCCCACTACCGGAAAACATCAATAAAATATATATATATATATATATATATATAATATCCCCCATATATAATCCCCCATATATAATATCCTGATGCGCCCCCCCCCCCCTCCCCCGCCTCCCTCAATCTCTTCCCTCTCTCTGTCATTTCCTTTGATTTAGACATTGTATTACACTTACGTGTGGATCACTTTAAGTGGTTTCATGACACACAACACACCGGACTTCCACATTTTTCTTTGATTTTAAATGCATTTATAAGCAACTTGTTAGAATGTCGTTAGAAATTAAACCAGAATCCTCACTTTTTGAAGACCGCATTTTCTAACATTCGAAATTGTTTTCTTCCGTCAATTTGTCTTATTTCAAGGAGAATCTAACATCTATAAATATATTGCCCCAACTGGATAGTTGAATTCCTTCAATAATTCTTTCCTAGACTAACACATGAACCCCACATCTGATAGAGACACACAGTCGGAGGAGTGAAGCTCTCTGTCAGCAACTTCCGTCGGCAACATCAAAAGGCGGGGTAGAGATAAAAATTTATTGCCCCGAGTTATAGCTGCAATAGAGGCGACGCCATGTCGGCAACATCAAAGGGCTTCTCCCAGCCCGGACCTGCAGGCTTAGGTCTAGTGTGCCTTTTCTTGCTTTTCCCAGGGTATATTTGAGACTGGTGTTTTCTGGGGGAAATTTACTCAACAATTATTGACCGAGTAGGAAAAAAAAAAAGTTTGTTCTCCAGGCAGATAACAAACATTTGATGATGCACTTAACTCGTCTCGAAGGTAGAATTTAGCCCTGTTTCATCTTCGAAAAAATATTTGTTACCGAGATTGCGCAAACGTTGTAAAACGTGTTCTTTGCCTCTTAGTTTACATGTGCTGATTGTCGCCATAATGTATGTGTTTATTTAGGTTTGCCATACGTCCCGGTTTGACCGGGACTGTCCCGGCATTTTGCCGATATTCCGGTGTCCAGTCCGGTTTTATCAATGTCCCGGAAACGGCTGTAAGATGTAAAAATGATTTTATTTATGGTTTTACGAATCTTTTATGAATCGGTTACGTTTCTACAATCAACATTTTTAACTATCGCGCACAATCTCCAAGAAATGAGAAGTATTCTAACTGTAAGGCCTCGGGTACGATACAAGCGAAGAGCGATGAGCGATAAGCAAAAATTAATGTTAAGCTGGTGTGCAGTAGGAATGAGGGAGGACTGGCTACAATAGGCATGCATGCTATGAGCGACCGGTTGACGTCGCTTGTAGATTCCGGGATGTCGCTCATCGCTCAGTCCAGACATTACAATTTTTCTCGTCGCTCACCCCAGATATTATATTTTGCGTTCTACAAAAAGAGCTACAGCCTCTAAATCTTAACCGATTTCAGTGCATTTTTTTTTTTAATTACGTGGAAAGATGTTTATAACTATCCAATGTTTATAACCTTCCAGCTACCTTTCTTATAAATAATTTTAAAATATGAATACTAATAAAAGAGTAAATTGGATGACAGTGAATGTGAGCTTTTAATTTCGGAAGTACAATGTATGGAATGACAGACACAGTGATTTTAAAAATATAATCATAACCAAGAAACTATGAGAAGAATTAAAATGGAAATGAATTAACCTTGCAAGGTTTGATATTTAGGTATATTAACTAAACAATCAAAATGATAATTTTTTAATAAAAATTTTAAAATAAAAAACGTATATTGGAGCATGTGATGACGGAGACTAAAGGAAATTACCGCCCAGCCGCTGTGTATCGTAACCGGCACCACTCTTCCGCTAAACCCTCGGTCGCTCGGTCGCTCTGTCATTCTGTCGCTCGTCGCTCGTATCGTACCCGAGGCCAAATCCGTGAACAAACTCTGGAACAGCGCTTCCAGCGGCCACCCTCTGTACTATTTGGCAGGGCGAGTTTTTAAGTAAATTAAGTTGCAAAAATTACTTTTTTTGAGAGGAGATCGTTGACCGTAGATGATGCAAGGTAGGGATTGTCGGGGTTCGGTCACTGCTACTTAATAAAACTACATTTTATCATAAAAATGGTTTTATTGTGCCGACGTTTCGGCTTGAACTTCAAGCCTTCATCAGGGCTGTAAAAAACAAGTAGGACGGATGTAATACTGAAATATAAATATATATATATGCCTACATACACAAATACACATACATATATACATACATATATATATATGGAGAAAGACAAAACATAAAATGCTAGAACATAATATATAGAAGAACAATGTGCTCTAGGATACCAATGTGTTTCGATTATTAGGAAAACAGATATAAGAATAACAGATTACATATTAGATTAGATATAAGAATAACAATATGGGCTTACCGATGGGAAGATAGAGAACTATTCCTCACAAATGCGGGATCATTTCTGACAGTTAATACAGGGAAACATAGGACGAAAGGAGTTGGTGAGGGGGGGGGGGGTTCTGGACCACCCAAAGGACAGAGAATATAGAAGATGAAAGGATGAGCGGCGAAGTACAGTAAGGGGTCATAAAGTCATGAAATGTTGTGTTAATGGAAAGGGAGGCAGGTATATTGCAGGCGGTATAGGGGATTAGGATGGAGTTTTTTATAAATGGAAGATGTTGGAGTAGGTAGAGGAGATGACTTCTTTGTCAATTTTGTCATTAACTGGGTTATTTTCTAGGTGGATAAAAATTGATTCGGAAAGGAGGCGTTTGTCTTCGTTGGATTCAATGAAAAATTACTTTTTTATTTAAAAAAAAAAATGGGTAGACTAACAATTTAGGTTGCGAGATTCCTCACTCCCGTTACTTGCGAGCCATAAAAAAAAAAAAAAAAAGGATTAAAACTCACCATGTTGCTTCTAATTTGTATCATTTTTATTCCATACCCCAACCCTAAGTTGTACCCAGAGAAATGTCCAGGTCTCACTCACCAAAAATATGGCAAGCCTATGTACAATATATGCGTGTGAAACATTTGCAAGTTTCGGGAGCATTCCTGAGAACAGAATAATCAACTAATGAATAAGTAATATTTTTTGTTAAGTTTAGTACAATTCGTCAAAGAGTTTTAGCCTAAATTATGCGGATAATTTGAACAATTTAAAAAAATTCCGAATCATCATAAACATTTGTGTTGAAAATAGATAAAGAATATTCAACATATAAACATACAGGTATATTAAATTGTGGATTAGATAAGAAATATAATACAATTATAAAAAATATATCAGGAATGTTATTGTGAAATTAAGGATCATTTATAATCAAGCCTGCAAAATGTGGGTAATAACTTACTTGATATTATGTTTTTAAAAATGTCAGCCTTAAAACTATAAAAATAAATTAATAAATAAAAAAATGTACAAGTAAACATGTATAAAAAAAATTAAATATTATACAATAAAGATAATTCCAACAAAATGCCTTCCTTAATATCAGTTTGAATGAAAAATGTGGCATGTGTGAACGGTGAGGCGAAACACGGGGTCCATACATTTGAAGACAAGGTTTTCGAGAAATACGATTATATCTTTGAAGCTAATGTGGGTCGTAAAGAAATGTGTACGATCCTGTTCCCTGATACACCCATCAGGACCTCGGGGAAAAATCTCAACACGAATACTTCGGTGGGGTAAAAAAAAAAAATAAATAATTTAGGACCTGATTCTCTGACACCACCTATCGAGAGATCGATTTATGAACAGTCTATCTGCTTTGATCTCGGGCCGACTATGGTTGAGAGAATTACCTTTAGGGCAGTATATTTAAAATAATTTTACTTTTAACACATTATGTATATATTCTAGTATCTCTCAATACTATGGCGATTCAACTGCTTGAATAGAATAAATACTAGAATTATAAACACACACAGTTGTATTTATATCTCTTTTATTTGAGGGGGATGAAAAAATAAAATAATAATAATAAAAGGGGTCTCCCGTGGTCTAATGGCTAGCGCCTTGGATACATAAGCGGGAGATGGTGGGTTCGATTCCCAACCTCCGGCAGGAATTTTATCATCCCACGGCTCGCTGGTAAAATTCCTCGCTGCACCCTGGATGTCGGCGCTAATGACCTAGATGTAGATGCGCCGTAAAAAAAAAAAAAAAAAAAAAAAAATAAAAAAAATAATAATAAAACAAATAAAATAAAATAATAGAAAAATTATTTATTTATTTAAATTTTATCGTCCATTATTATTAACTACGAATTTTGGGACGGGTTATCTATAGGTTACCACCCTTTTCTAGCCTAGAAAAATTAAATATAAAGTGTCTAGAATACCTTTACTTTTTTAAGGTAATTCAATCTAATATATAAAATTCTCGTGTCACAGTTTTCGTTGCCATACTCCTCCGAAACGGCTTGACCGATTTTGATGAAATTTTTTGTGCTTATCCGGTATCTATGAGAATCGGCCAACATCTATTTTTCATCCCCCTAAATGTTAGGGGTAGTCCACCCCTAAATTTTTTTTTTATTTTTTAGACAAAATTTTTAATTTCTATTTTTTTATGATACAACATACAAAAATACATACAATCCTCAATTTTCACCCTTCTACGATCAACCCTTATTTTTTAATAGCCATTTTAGTAGGGAGTAGGGATGAGAACGAAGCCGGTCTCCTTTCTTTCTCACTCCCTACACAGTTGTCGGCCATCATTATTGTTTATGCATCAAGTGTAGTAGTAACGTTGACAATTATTATTTTGCTATCTCAGTGTAACTCTCATATTAACTTTTAATCATTCCTATTTTATCAATAATAATTAAATTATCAATTTTGAGTGTATTTTGCACGATTAGTTAATCAAGTGATTTTATAACCTCTAATGTTTTTCACACGGACAATTATACGTGGCATGCTCTCGAGCGGGTAAACCATCCAGTTTGTTTGTGTTAGCTAAAGATGGACTAACAAAAAATATTGTTCACGCTATAGCATTAAGAGATTGATATTGTTTAATAGTGTTACTGTCGTAATTGTTTAATTAATGATATATAATTTTAAGGAATAAATTATAATAACTTAAAAATAATGTTTGCCTTTTGTTATTTTTATATTCCCTCATCGTTCACAGCGCTCCATGCTTATTTCACGCATATACCACATTCTTACATACATACAATATACACATTCTAACATACATACATACTTACAATAAGTAAGCTATTTTTTGTCTACACTAGAAATTACTAGGAAATTATTTATATGGCAAAACAACGTTTGCCGGGTGAGCTAGTAACTATGTAAAGTATTGACTGTCATCTGTGAGTAGTTCGTAAATGTTTTGTAGAAGGATATAATTTTGTCTCATTCTACAGTCTCTCAGAATGTGTCTAATGGTAAGAGTTGTATTACATTATTGACAAGTTGGTTTTTCCTGGCTAGTCATTAGGTATGAGTGAGTCAGTAGAGAATGGCCTATCCTTAGCCGGCACAGGACGACTTCTTTTCGTCTGTTACTCCTTGAAGCCCATTCGCTCTTGAGGGAGGCAAAAAAATAAATTAGTAATACCAAAGGTCTGCGACAAAAAAAAAAAAAAAAAAAAAAAAATGAATAACTGGTTATTCCAGCGTGGATTTTTGCAAGCTTAAAGCGAAAAAAAATACTCAAAAAATCTTATCAGGAATATTTCTTTTAAGCAAAATTGGATTTATGAATACTGATCGCTAGTTTTGTTATTCAGTGTTAATCCTCAAATTTGGTAGTTGCTGCTAGGTTGTCAATCTTATGAATTGCAGAGGTTTTTGCACTTTCATAATTAACCATATCACTCCCAGTAAACAAACTAAATGTAATATAGGCGTTAGAGGAGAAGGTGGGGGATAGGATTGAAAATTCTTGAAAAAGTTATACATTCCGCAGCATTTTAGAAGATGCTAAAAATCTTATGTTGAATAATCCATTGTGGAACGCATGAACATATGATTTTTTTTTTTTTTTTTAACTTTTAGCGTCATAAAGCGCTCTAAATTTTGTATGACTAATTTTAGTTTGACTGTTGTGTGGGTTAGTTGACCATTTTAGAGCAGCGGAAAAATTGATACTTTTTTCTCCTGTTTTACAATTATGTATCATTCATTTAGAGTAGTGTGTATTCTGGTCAAACTTCTACTATTTTGACATTGGACTTAAATTAATGGGAAAGCCCTTGACACAGGGGAAAAAATCATCCTGTTCCTAGATCCTGTAGCTAATATAGTGGGAGAATCACAAACAAGATAATCGAAGGTGCTAATGACCTCAGCAGTAGATGCACCAAAAGAAAAGGAAAAAAAAAAGATAATCGAAATCGACGCTTTCGAAAATCGATTTTAACTTCGGTGATCAACGGGAACCGGTGAATTCAACGTGGCTATGGCCGTTGGCAAAAATAAATAGTTAATAACTTTTACGGTCTAAAATAAATAATATTATAATATCAAATTCCTCAGGGGCAGATGATAACGAAAAGAATAAAATCAAAATCATTAAATACCAAGCTACTAGTTCATTATATTTTCATTCCATCCAAAAAGAACAAAGGACGTCGAATTAAGGAAAAAGAAAATTCTTAATCCAGACATGTCTGTTTAATCCTCCGCGATTTACAGATTACTAAAGAATCAAATATTTTTTTGAAAAAAAAGAATAAATATTGTTAAAACGTTCTCAAATAAATTCCGATGATATAAACAATAAGAAAATAGAGTTTCTAAATCCCCTGACAATGATAGATTGAATTCTTCAATGAATGGCGTCAATTGGTCTTTATCTTATTGGAATTCGCTAATTTTCAAGTGACACCTGTAATCAGGAATGAGTAATTTATTACTCATTAAAATGAATGAATTGAAACGTGACAACCAGATTTTCTTCTTACGCTATTTAAAAGTGTTATGATATAAATAATGAATCCCTGTGATAAATCTTCTATTGTTAACCTGATATTTTCCTCGTCAAAAATAGTTTCCTCATCTACTTTCCTTAGTTTGAAAAATTATAACAAAAAAGTCATACGAATTTTTTATATGATAACGAATCCTGAAATTTATTTCAAAGATTGAACGGAAAAAATCGTTGAGATTGGAATTTCAGTTATGTTCATTGAACACATGTTCAACGTCACCTCTAGAAACATTTTATTTAAATTTTGGAGACCCGGTAGCCGTGAGGGTTAAGGCGTGAGCACTTAACACTCCGTGCTAAAGGTCGTGGGTTCGATTCCCACTAGGGGTGGTGGCTTTTCTTTAGAAAAAAGAAAAGGCATCACCCTTATCCTGGCTAGAAAAGGGTGGTAACCTATAGATAACCCGTCCTAAAATGCTTAGTTAATAATAAATGGACATTAAAATTAAAATTAAATTATTTAAATTTTAACGTCCATTTATTATTAACTACGAATTTTAGGACGGGTTATCTATAGGTTACCGTCCTTTTCTAGCCAGGATAGGGGTGATCCCTTTTTTTTTTCGAAAGAAAAGCCACCATCCCCTAGTGGGAATCGAACTCACGACTTTTGACACGGAGTGTTAAGTGCTGACGCCTTAACCCTCACGGCCACCGGGTCTCCTCTAGAAACATTTGATCCATTTTTTTTTAATAGTACATTTATTTAACATCTGTACATTTTTTAAGTACATTAGTTAAGTTTGCTCACAAATATAATTAATAATATATTCAGAAATTGATTAATACAAATGACAAAGTTAAAAAAAAATAATTTAAATATAAATAAATAATAATAATAATAAAATAAATGAAAATAACTCAATAAAAAATAATAAATAAGTAAATACGAAAAACTAAAATGATTTGAATAACAACTAATAATGATGATAACACATTTGATCCATAAATTTTATATTCCGCTGATACTGCTAAAGCTCTAAAAGATGACTTGTCCAAGGTGGATATAATCTTACTCATCCTCAAAGAAGCAAAAATATGTGATGTAAAATAAAATTATTAAATTGCAAAAATGTAATAAAAAAATAAATTTATGTTTAAAAGGAAACCCTAAATAAATAAGTTGAATCAAACAAAGTAACCAATCAGGGATTAGTTGGGATCTGGCTAAGAAAACATCAATACGATTTTTGTAAAAACCCGTATTAAGGACGTTTCGGCTACTCTTTGGTAACCTTCGTCAGCTGAAAGAAAAATCAGACGAAGGCCTTATAGGAAGAGTAGCCGAAACGTCCTTATTACATTTTTTTACAAAAATCGTATTGATGTTTTCTTAACCGAATCCCAATTATTCCCTGATTGCTTATCACCTCGACGGTGATAACTATCTACACCACAATATAAAATAAATTATATAAAATTATTTTTATACATTTTAACGTCCACTTTTACAGATTACAGATATTCGGGATGGTTTATCTACAGGTCATAGACCTTATCTAGCTCGGATAGGTCTAATGCCTTTTCTATTTCTGATTGCTTATCACCTCGACGGCTAACTATCTACACCACAATATAAAATAAATTATATAAAATTATTTTTATACATTTTAACGTCCACTTTTACAGATTACAGATATTAGGGATGGTTTATCTACAGGTCATAGACCTTATCTAGCTCGGATAGGTCTAATGCCTTTTCTATTTCTGATTGCTTATCACCTCGACGGCTAACTATCTACACCACAATATAAAATAAATTAATATAAAATTATTTTTATACATTTTAACGTCCACTTTTACAGATTACAGATATTCGGGATGGTTTATCTACAGGTCATAGACCTTATCTAGCTCGGATAGGTCTAATGCCTTTTCTATTTCTGATTGCTTATCACCTCGACGGCTAACTATCTACACCACAATATAAAATAAATTAATATAAAATTATTTTTATACATTTTAACGTCCACTTTTACAGATTACAGATATTCGGGATGGTTTATCTACAGGTCATAGACCTTATCTAGCTCGGATAGGTCTAATGCCTTTTCTATTTCGAAACTTTTTCGTAGTGGAAATCGACCCCACGTCCTTAGGCACGGCGCCTAAACTCTCAAGGCCGCTGGGCTTCCTAAAACAAATTAAATAAAATATAAAAATTCATTTAATGTAATAGTCTTATGAATTTTTGTTACACAATACCAATTCTAAGCTCAAAAAGTCCGTCACGCAGGAGCTGCATAACTAACCACTTTCCTCAGAATTTGGGTAGTGTAGATTGCTTTTCAGAACAATTTGCTTAAAATATCCTACATAAATAAAATAAAAACATGAATAGTTCTCTTTTAAATTTGTAATGAGTAACTGATCAATTAATAATTTGCTTCCAGAGTTATGTTTACACATGGTACCTATTACACTACGTAATAAATTCAAAAAACTCATATTATCGTATTTTGATCTAACGCAGGAACAGGATACAGTCACTCTAGTGGTAGAAAGCGCTCCTTGCGGCGGCTTTGTGAACCTACGTCTGACGGGCTTTTCTATTGAAATATATTACAAATTAAACCCCCGCTTTCCGATTGACCGATTCAGCTCATTTTTACAACACTTCTTTCTCATGAGTTACCCACGACGTATACCGCGTTTCGTTACAATACAGCAGAAATTACGACCGGTATGAGTATATTAAGAATTTGGGTCAAGAGTAAACCCCCCCCCCCCTTCTAATGAACCTATTTAGTTTATTTTTACAACACATATTTACCTGTAGATTACCACTACGAATACCGAGTTTCGTCGAAATATACCAAAAATCACGGCTGGTAGTGGCGAATTGGTATTGTGGGTCCGGAGTAAACCCCCCCTCCTAATGAACCGATTTAGTTTATTTTTACAACAGTTATTTACCTGTGGATTACCACTAGGAATACCGAGTTTCATCGAAATATACCAAAAATCACGGCTGGTAGTGGCGAATTGGTATTGTGGGTCCGGAGTAAACCCCCCCTTCTAATGAACCGATTTAGTTCATTTTTATATCTCACTTTTCTCTCTATATTACCACTACGAATACCAAGTTTCGTTTAAATATAACAAATATTACGGCTGACATAGTCAAATTAGTGTTTTGGGTTCGGGGTAAACCCCCCCTTCCGGTGGACCGACTTTGGTGGTTAACGAACTCGTTCAATCGTTTGCTAATTGAATGCAATATACCAAGTTTCGTGACGAAAAAACAAAAACTCTGGCCGCTATCGTGTTAACAGACATATATATATATATATATATATATATATATATATATATATATATATATATATATATATATAGATATATATAAATTTTAACGGGGGTCATTTTCGGTGTCTACTAGGTAGGATCGATAAAGATTTGAAGAAATTTTTCAAAAATTCCGTCATGAGTCCAACCTCAATAGCTACTTTCCTTCGGAGGAAAGTGCTAAAACCTATTAAAACTTTATTTCAATTGACCATAACCTTAATCAACCATTATGTTTTTTAATTTCTTCAATTACATGACGTTTCGTCGTTAAGCAATTATCACTAATATTAAGCAGTATTATTTACAACTTTACAGTTGTTAATTACATTAAAAGTGTTTTTATAAAAGGAATTATTCTAATTTATCAGAGATATCAATTCGTCACTATTATTAAAGCTTTAAACTTATTTTTAAGTAAAAAACCTCACTCATTTCCCATGCGCTGTCTTCCTTTACCTCCGAAGGAAAGTAGCTATTGAGGTTGGACTCATGACGGAATTTTTGAAAAATGTCTTCAAATCTTTATCGATCCTACCTAGTAGACACCGAAAATGAGCCCCGTTAAAATTTATATATATATATATATATATATATATATATATATATATATATATATATATGCATATATATATATGCATATATATATATATATATATATATATATATATATATATATATATATATATGCATATATATATATATATATATATATATATATATATATATATATATGCATATATATATATATATATATATATATATATATATATATATATATATATATGTTTGTTAACAAGATAGCGGCCAGAGTTTTTGTTTTTTCGTCACGAAACTTGGTATATAGCATTCAATTAGCAAACGATTGAACGAGTTCGTTAACCACCTAAGTCGGTCCACCGGAAGGGGGGGGGGTTTACCCCGAACCCAAAACACTAATTTCACTAGGTCAGCCGTAATATTTGTTATATTTCAACGAAACTTGGTATTCGTAGTGGTAATATAGAGAGAAAAGTGAGGTATCAAAATGAACTAAATCGGTTCATTAGAAGGGGGGTTTACTCCGGGCCCACAATACCAATTCGCCACTACCAGCCGTGATTTTTGGTATATTTCGACGAAACTCGGTATTCGTAGTGGTAATCTACAGGTAAATATGTGTTGTAAAAATAAACTAAATCGGTTCATTAGAAGGGGGGGGGGTTTACTCCGGACCCACAATACCAATTCGCCACTACCAGCCGTGATTTTTGGTATATTTCGACAAAACTCGGTATTCGTAGTGGTAATCTACAGGTAAATATGTGTTGTAAAAATAAACTAAATCGGTTCATTAGAAGGGGGGGGGGGTTTACTCCGGACCCAAATTCCTAATATACTCATACCGGTCGTAATTTCTGCTGTATTGTAACGAAACGCGGTATACGTCGTGGGCAACTCATGAGAAAGAAGTGTTGTAAAAATGAGCTGACTCGGTCAATCGGAAAGCGGGGGTTTAATTTGTAATATATTTCAATAGAAAAGCCCGCCAGACGTAGGTTCACAAAGCCGCCGCAAAAAGCGCTTTCTACCACTAGAGTGACTGTATCCTGTTCCTGCGTTAGATCAAAATACGATAATATGAGGTTTTTTGTATTTATTGCGTAGTGTAATAGGTACCATGTGTAAACATAACTCTGGAAGCAAATTAATAATTGATCAGTTACTCATTACAAATTTAAAAGAGAACTATTCATGTTTTTATTTTATTTATGTAGGATATTTCAAGCAAATTGTTCTGGAAAGCAGTCTACACTACCCAAATTCTGAGGAAAGTGCTTAGTTGTGCAGCTCCTGCGTGACGGGCTTTTTGAGTAGAGGAAGAATTACAGAACATAGATTTGTCCACAAATATATGGAGTTTCTAACATGTCCTAGACATTTGATATATTTCCTAATATCTTGCTAACGTTGAAAAATCGCGAGTGAAGTTGGTGGTTTTCCGTAAGCCTAAACAGTTTTCAACTAATACTATTTTTATCATCAATTTCCATAGGACCAGCTCTTTAAGCCGAAGAAGGCGGTGTTTGAAGTTTCTGATATATTAGTTTTGTTCCATTATATGCCAAATATTACCAAATTCACTGCCCCGCCCCAAAATAACGAAATCTTACCTCCTGTGCCCATAACCTCTTCATACAATAGGGATTTGGACATGTCAGCCGTGTTGGAACCAACTGGGGAATTCCATGATGTGCACGCCTTGCGTGTCGTGGGCTTTCAACTTGTTAAGATTGACTATCCTAAGCTTTTAAAATCAAACCAGACATACATCTTATATTAAAGCGCCCTAAGAAGAGGAAGTTCATGCAACTTGGAATTTTTCATTTTATTTGATCTTGTTACATCCCAGAATAAGTTAGTTGGGGAAAGTGTATCTTCAGTAGCCCTACTAATTAATGATTATAATTCTTTGATATTAGTTGTTTTATTTGATCTTGTTACATCCCAGAATAAGTTAGTTGGGGAAAGTGTATCTTCAGTAGCCTTAGTAATTAATGATTATAATTCATTGATATTAGTTATTTTATTTGATCTTGTTACATCCCAGAATAAGTTAGTTGGGGAAAGTGTATCTTCAGTAGCCTTACTAATTAATGATTATAATTCATTGATATTAGTTATTTTATTTGATCTTGTTACATCCCAGAATAAGTTAGTTGGGGAAAGTGTATCTTCAGTAGCCCAGCTAATTAATGATTATAATTCATTGATATTAGTTATTTTATTTGATCTTGTTACATCCCAGAATAAGTTAGTTGGGGAAAGTGTATCTTCAGTAGCCTTAGTAATTAATGATTATAATTCATTGATATTAGTTATTTTATTTGATCTTGTTACATCCCAGAATAAGTTAGTTGGGGAAAGTGTATCTTCAGTAGCCTTACTAATTAATGATTATAATTCATTGATATTAGTTATTTTATTTGATCTTGTTACATCCCAGAATAAGTTAGTTGGGGAAAGTGTATCTTCAGTAGCCTTACTAATTAATGATTATAATTCATTGATATTAGTTATTTTATTTGATCTTGTTACATCCCAGAATAAGTTAGTTGGGGAAAGTGTATCTTCAGTAGCCCTACTAATTAATGATTATAATTCATTGATATTAGTTATTTTATTTGATCTTGTTACATCCCAGAATAAGTTAGTTGGGGAAAGTGTATCTTCAGTAGCCCTACTAATTAATGATTATAATTCATTGATATTAGTTATTTTATTTGATCTTGTTACATCCCAGGATAAGTTAGTTGGGGAAAGTGTATCTTCAGTAGCCCTACTAATTAATGATTATAATTCATTGATATTAGTTATTTTATTTGATCTTGTTACATCCCAGAATAAGTTAGTTGGGGAAAGTGTATCTTCAGTAGCCTTACTAATTAATGATTATAATTCATTGATATTAGTTATTTTATTTGATCTTGTTACATCCCAGAATAAGTTAGTTGGGGAAAGTGTATCTTCAGTAGCCCTACTAATTAATGATTATAATTCATTGATATTAGTTATTTTATTTGATCTTGTTACATCCCAGAATAAGTTAGTTGGGGAAAGTGTATCTTCAGTAGCCTTACTAATTAATGATTATAATTCATTGATATTAGTTATTTTATTTGATCTTGTTACATCCCAGAATAAGTTAGTTGGGGAAAGTGTATCTTCAGTAGCCTTACTAATTAATGATTATAATTCATTGATATTAGTTATTTTATTTGATCTTGTTACATCCCAGAATAAGTTAGTTGGGGAAAGTGTATCTTCAGTAGCCCTACTAATTAATGATTATAATTCATTGATATTAGTTATTTTATTTGATCTTGTTACATCCCAGAATAAGTTAGTTGGGGAAAGTGTATCTTCAGTAGCCTTACTAATTAATGATTATAATTCATTGATATTAGTTATTTTATTTGATCTTGTTACATCCCAGAATAAGTTAGTTGGGGAAAGTGTATCTTCAGTAGCCTTACTAATTAATGATTATAATTCATTGATATTAGTTATTTTATTTGATCTTGTTACATCCCAGAATAAGTTAGTTGGGGAAAGTGTATCTTCAGTAGCCTTACTAATTAATGATTATAATTCATTGATATTAGTTATTTTATTTGATCTTGTTACATCCCAGAATAAGTTAGTTGGGGCAAGTGTATCTCCAGTAGCCCTACTAATTAATGATTATAATTCATTGATATTAGTTATTGGTAGACATTTTTAAACTAAAGAATGAGCTATATTCGCCAAGGTTTCAGCTTAAGTTTTGAGTCATCGTCAGTTATTCCTCTGATCATAGCCCTGATAAGTGCTCAAAACTCAATCCCAAACATTGTGAGATATATCAAATTTTTATATGAAACATGTACTTTTATTAGCTCTCTTGACCGAACCCCGGAAATCTCCACATTTTCATTGTTTGGATGTAAATTAGTATCTGTGATATTGAAAAGAAAATCATTTCTTTATCGGAGAACTGATAAAACTCATTTTCTTATCAAAAAAATGTGGTTTGATTAACATACCACGCCAGAACCCTGACAAAATGTGGTTTGATTAACATACCACGCCAGAACCCTGACAAAATCTGCCTTCGCATCACCAACGCTCAATGATGTTCTCTCAAACAATTTCTTTTTCAGGGTTACAAACAGATGGTGTATATAGTATTTTAAAAAAATCATATTCATAATATTTGATCATTTTTTTCTCAATCAAATGGATAGTTGAATTATTATCTAATAGACACAATTTTGATTATTTTTACTATTCCTGAAGGCGCCACAGTTTTTGAAAAACAATATTCTTTTTATTTTCAGATGCAGATATTCAGCCGTCGAGGTGATAAGAAGTCTAGGAATAGTTGGGAACAGAAATCAAATTTTCGGAAAAATCTATGTTTTTTAAATTTTAAATATAGTTTTTCGAAAATCTGCTTGTTGTTCTTAGCCGAATCCCAGCTATTCCTTGTCAGGGCATTGGACTAAAGCAAATAAGAATAATTTTTATTTATAACAGTTAATGTTTTTTTTATTTAAATCTAATATGTAATTTTTATGGCACATGCAGGAGCGCCGGACTTTCTATACGGTGCTGAACCAGGGAACTCTTTCAGCTGACCCATAGAGAAGAAGAAAGAAGAAAGAGCTCAACCTACTGACAGACAGGACTTGAGCCTGCCTTAGCCACTGGACCACGGGAGGCCCTATTTAATGTTGTTTATTTTATTGTACGATGAATATTAAAAAAAAAAAAAAAAAAAAAAAAAAAAAAAAATAGACGAGAGCTCATATTATTTAACACCAATAGTTCTTCTATGGCTTTGTAGGGCCAAGCTTATCCGGATTGCTCCCTTAATGTTTCTAAAGCCAGAGGTACACAGAATGAGTTATAACACTAAAAGGAAGGTGGTTTTAACCTAATGCAAGTACTATAATTTTTATTGGGTTGTACCAGTAAGTAAATTAAAACGATGCAAAACAAACAGGGGTTAAAAAAAAGATAAAGTAAAAAGTCTCTGTCGGATATAAAATATCAGGACATTAAGAAGGTGAAGGAGCTCAGATAAATCATACGTGTTGAGACGAGTTTATTTTAGAAGGCGTCGAGCCGAGCGCTGCTGTGTCGGCCTCCTGTCAGCGTGTGTGTTCCACGACTGGATGTGTGTCTGTGTCTGTGTGTAGGGGAGGGCAAGGCAGAAAGAGGTGGGGGTAGAGGAGGTGGCAGCTTGGGGCTTGATTAGCTGTCGACAGCTCCCCCTACCACTGGTCCTAAAGGCAGTGGAGGGGGTAATAGCCAAGGAGTGGGGGAAGGCCATCTTCTCCCCTCCAACGAGCTCCCCTCTTCGTCAGATCAGTGCGAGCATTCACCAGATAAAGACCTGTGCCTCTTAAGAGTCTCTTAAAGTTCAGTGTTCATAATATTTTTTTGGTTATTTTTGAGTTATCCAGTTGTCAACTTTTTTTTTTTTTTTTACACAAGTTCTACTGAGTTGTAACTCTCCTCCATCAAGGAGCTACAAAAACTGAAGTGCTTTTTAAATTAGTAATAGTCTTGGAGTAATAAGTGTTCTTCGCTTCTGAGTATATCAACAAAATCTTCAAGAGTAAAGTGGTTCTTGAGAGCAGCGGCGTAGCCAAATGGTTGTGTTGGAGACGACAGGTATCATGACCTCCCCTTCAGGACACCAATATCTCCAACCAGACTATCTCTCACCGCTTCCAACAACGGTAAGCACAGATTTTATTTTTACAAAAAAAAAAAAAAACATTAAAAGAAAATTAAGACTTAATCTATTGAATAATATTAGGTATTTTGTAGGAAAGCAATATATTTTCTTTAATTTGAGCACATATTATAAATCCGCAATAAATGATAGGTTTTAAAATCATCAGAATTTGTGAATAATTTTATTTGCTTAAAAACTTAATAATGTTAGATATACCGATATTTCATTGAAACGTGCAATGATCTGTTCTTGCATTCATTAAATATTTTTTTATTACGTGTCTTTTATAAAAAAATAATTTGTTCTAAAACCTGATCAATGAAGGAAACCAGTTTAGTAAATATTACACTAAGAGATAATTATTTCTGTTATTACATATTTAGAATATTTTATATGGCAAAGTGGTTTTTGTAATCGTGTTTCTCTTAATACATTTTTCGCAATAATATATATAAATAAAAACTAATAAATATACTATTGTTAGCCAGATAGAATTTATCAGTACGATTAATTTTTATTTTTTTCTTTAACTAAATTACAAAAGTATATACTATTTTTGAGAATTGTTTGTCTAAAATTTTCATTTGATTATTTACATTAAAACGGAAATTTTAATGCTGCATTTAAAAAGATTTATGATATGTAACATCGCCTGGCATGTTTTCCTCTTTACAATGTTGTAAGCGGGCCCCCTCTTTATATGGATTTCACATTAACCCAGTTCACGAAAGCTACATGAATCACGTCCTAAATTTCTTTCCTTCTTAAACACTTTTGTTAAATATATAAATTTATTGAATTTAGATTCTAATATCATGAAGCCAAGTACATGAATAATAAAAGTTTAATTCGAAGTAAAAAATACTTCGTAATTTTTGTTCTGGTCCTTTAGAAGTTTTGTTATTATAGCTCATTTGTATGAGCTATAAAATATTAGTGGATAAAATATTTATATTTTAATTTTATATCTTCTGCGACTTGGATTTTTGTCCTACACTGTTGGGGGTGGTTTTTGTGCATTTTTCACAGTATTTCACGCCTCATATTATTTCCGATTAGTTATCGCACACTAATTTTATGAAGCTAATGTTGCTTTTCGAGCTGCAAGAATGTGTAAAATTCTATAACTCAGAAATACATTGATAATATAGACTTTACTCAATAAAAAAAACAAAAAAACTTGACATAAATATTGACTCAGACAAGATATTTACAGAATATACTAACAATTTTCCTAACGTGTAAGGTCAGCCAAAGCATTACTTTTGAAGTGCCCTCAAATTAGTTCCGATAAAGGAGGGGTAACTGATTGAGTAATCTTCATATTATTGAGTTATTTCTTGAGTCATCATTTTTCGGCTCAGTCATTTTTCAACCTCGGCTCATTTGATGGCCGCGTTCCAGCCGTCCGCTCAATTGAGCGCGACTCAAGAATCTTGACTGATTTCGTCTGTCCGCAACTCATCGCGCCTCATTTGCCCAGATAGACCGATATCTCTGCTTAATGTCCTGTGAGAGCTTTTTAGAAAATAAAAAAAATATTCTTTTTTGTCTGTCCTTTATAAAAGGAAGGGCTATAATTTTTCACTTTGTATTTTATGCCCTCATTTTTCTCCTGTCCTTTTAAATTTATGGCCTCCTTTGTCGGCTTCCACTTCTTTTTTTTTTTCTTTTTTCTCTCCCCCCCAAGATATATATCGTACAAAGAATAGGCGCCCGGCTTTTAAATTGTTCCTACAGGGCAATTTATTTTTCTTTCACGGTTCTTGCAATTCGTCGTGCCATATGAAGATAAATTTATCGCTTCCGTGATATATTTAAGTCTAAATAAAGTATAATACATTACTTAGCATATTAATATGCTATCAACATAATGCAACTCTTCTGATGTAAATGACCTGCCTCCAAATTATGCAAAGTTTAACAAATGTTCTTTTTATATCTGTTCAAAACGTTTTTCATCTACGACAGTGCTGACCTTACATTTCATTTCGTATGCAAAGTTTATGGCATCTATTAGAACGGAGTAAACATTTCAATTTTCTTTTTGCTATTAATTAGCATACGCCTTATCATGGATCTTTTTAATGAGCTAATTAAATTTTAATTCTTTTTTTATTATTATTAGACCTAATTAAAACTTTGTTATGGCTTATTTGGGAAGTTTTTTGAGCGATAGTAAAAGTTATGGTCCCCTACAATAATAGCCTTTAAATATTTAATATTCGCGTAGATAACAGAAAGTATGTGACTAGTTGTACACAATATCTTAGTATGCAGTATTGTTTGTCACACCACTGTCTTGTTAGAATGGACTTTCACAGGCTTACATTATAATGATTTTTTGTTTTTTTTTTGTTACAGTTGGATGCCAAGAAGAGTCCCCTTGCGTTATTAGCGCAGACATGTTCGCAGATCGGCGCAGATTCTCCAAGCACGAAGCCACTTCTTCCACCATTGGACAAACCAAAGAAAGCCGAAAGATCCTCGGCAACCCCACCGAAACCACAGTCGCAACAACAGCAGTCTTCACAAGACAAAGGCCCCGCATTCAAGCCTTATGAAGCCAACGTGTTGAGCAGCAAGAAACCCGAGACGCCCAGACCGCCGTCCAAGAGTCCGAGCGAAGAAGAGAAGAGGAGAACACCAAGGAAGAGTGCTTCACCCAAAGAAGAGAAGAAGGACGCTAGTCCGATCATTAGATCCGGACTCGAAGTCCTTCAAGGGACCAAGGATAGCGTCTTCAAGCCACCACTTCTGCCACCCGGTTGCTGTCCGGAATCAAACCCAGCATTCCGGCCTATGATGTACCCACCTTATCTCAGCTACGCAAGAGTCAAGACTCCAGGAGGCGGCGAGGCGCTAGTTCCCGTCTGCAAGGACCCTTACTGCGGGGGCTGTCAGAGCATGCATGGACTCGTACCTTGTCCTGCTGGATGCACCCAGTGCGAGCACCAGAAGTACCTAGCTTCACTCATGCACCCAATGTACCGACCCTATGTCTGCAATTGGATCTCGGGAGAGGCCTATTGTGGAAAGAGATTCGGCTCATCTGACGAACTGCTCACCCATCTTCGCACCCACACAGCTGATTCTAGCATCCTTAACCCATTGAGGTACCCGCAACCACCCCTTTCCCCCTTGTCTGCAAGGTATCACCCATATTCCAAACCCATCCCACCTGCACTCCCCTATTTCACTCCCTCTCTTGCTCCCTACTACCCATACCTTTACCCACAAAGGGTACACCCATGATCCGAGGAGACCACTAGTGATTCATCCACTATAGAAAAGGACGACCCTTGTACATAAGTTTATTTGTGTTATGTATAAATATATATATATATATAAAATTTGTTTCGCTTAATAAATGGATTAATGTTTATATCTATAAAATCTGTGTGATTATTTTTATTCTACCTGTACTGATAAATAAATACCAAGGTAAGAGTTTTCTCTATTTTTGGTAATTATTTTCCAAATCCTTTCTCAAAAAATGTCCTTTTTTCCTTTTTGGAGTTTTCTTAAAAACTTTATATATATATATTGGATAAAATAATAAGAATAAAACTAATTATGAAGTTTAATTAAAATAATAGACATAACAGCAAGAACTAAATAAAATGGTACCCATATTTTTACACTCGGCAATCTCTATTGAAGTTGATGTGCCATTAATAAAGAAAGGCAAACAGAGAATAAAACAAATAATTTATTTTCTAAGATGCAAGGTAAAAATATGTTTTTGACCCTCCTCCTAGTGTAATAAGTGGATTTCATAGGGTCACTTCAATTATATAATCATATTTAGCAAATCATAATATATAAGCAAATTAATTAATGAAATCAGAATTTCAAGATCTTCCGGGTTTTAGACGAATTGGTTGATTATTTAAACAATAAGACTTCCTTTATTTTGATGAGTGCAGATCATCAACTTAAAAGCTTACAAACATTTATCTTTTCTAGTTTTGAGTAGTTTGATTTTTCTGGGGTCAAATATTAAACCATTGTGTCTGGTTAAACTCATTAAGCCGCATTTAACCACTTAATAAATAAAATGAAGAAACTTGAGTGTTGAGTGCCACTTGCAGGCCTACGAAATAATGCTGCCAAATATTCTGAACAGTGTATGAATGGTGTGTTTTTATTACTTATTCCTTGAAGATTATGCTTTATTATTTACATTTGTATTAACAAAATACAAGACAGCTTTTTACCAATGACCATTTCAAGTAACCAATACATTTTTTGGTTTTTCATGATAGTCTAAAATATTTTATAGTTTACCCTGACAGCAAATGGATGTCAGTGTATGTCAATTTTTTTTTACCCCGTAAAATATTCAGAATGACAATCAATAAAATAAAAATTGTTTTAAAAAGTTAGGGGATGGTTGGAATTTGATATTGGACTTTTCGGTTGCACTTTTGCAGCCTTCTTCATCACCACAAAATGCCTTCAAATGTATTAAAGATCTCGTCCAACTATCTTCATGTCATCAAAAATACTTTAATTTACTTGTCATTTCGTTAAAACAGCCTTATGGTGTCTTCTGATGTTTCATGAGGAGCTCTGACACTAGGTTAAAACTATTTCTATAACTAAGATAGAAAGCCAAATCTTTGCCTATTTTTATATGAGATTATGGACAATTTTTGGGCCACTTTTAAAAATCAGAATGTTTATCTTCCCATTTCCCTGGATGTCGCCGCTAATGGCCCAGGTTTGTCGATGCGCCGTTACAAAAAAAAAAAAAAAAAAAAAAGTAAGGATGTACTTTAATCAGATTATTGATAGATATGTTGACAGCGTTGGTCCTTAAGCAGATAAGATCAAAAATATTATTTAGAAATAACTTCAGAATCTCGTGATAATAAGTACTTCTCTTGGGTTAATGTTGGCAAGAGGTTCCCATAATTCCATTCATAAGTAATAGCCATATCTGCATATAACATGTTCTCATTAAGAGAATGTCTCAATAAATTACTCGTTTGAAGAGTTGTTAGAATTTCACATATCATAAATTATTTAAAAGAAGTTGGTAAATATAATGAGGCATATATCTTATACAAAATTCATTTATTTTGACAGGTTATTTTCGTGCGAGGATTATATTTTCTGTATGCAATTTACACAATATATTGCGTATTATTATGTTTTAATTTTCTGTACATCGTAGAATTCATTTAATGGGGCTAAATGTTTTTCAAAAGGTTTACTCATTTCACTATGAGGTTGCATTCTTAAACATTTCTTTTTTAAAGAAGGTCTTGCTTGCTAGAGTTTAATATTGACACTTTTATATACATATATATATATATATATATATATATATATATATATATAGTGTGTGTGTGTGTCGGCTGTTGACTGGATAGCATATAAAGTGAGAAATTATTGAATTTCCACAAAAAAAAAGATAAATAACTTTCCAATGCAGAACAACTGGATGCGTTTGATAATCAGTAAAATATGTCCATATACTATTGGGGGGGGGGTCTCTCGGTATCAAATTTCTATATCCCCCTAACGGTCGAAATTTCTGTTAAACGACGATAGAAAGATAGGCTGTTGTAAACATGAACGAAATCGGTCTTTTACGAATCGAGGGATTTCTTTTGAATCAAATTATTAAATTGCTTTTTTCACGAAATTCAATCAAACGGGCTTTAAATTATTAAACGGGCCTTTATTTACACTTACTTGCATAGAAACTTTTTATGGCATGAGCACTTAACTCTCCGTGCCAAAGGGTCGTGGGTTCGATTCCGACTCAGCCCTATCCTGGCCAGAAAAGGGTGGGAACCTATAGATAACGCGTTCTAAAATTCTTAGTTGATAATAAATGGACGTTAAAATTTAAATAATAATAATAAATTTAATTAATAACTCATGTATATTAGTATGTTTTTTCTTAGGAATTTTATGTCGAGGGGTATGTAGGAAATGGCCAATACGGAGTCGAGTTCAAACTACCTTGTCCCTCCGGTTACTTCTTTACGGTGGATGGCCATTGTACAGGGTGTCACCAATGCAAGATAAAAAAAAAAATAACCCCCATATTGCCCCCCAGAAAATTGACCTTGAAATATTTGTCAAGGACAATTATTTTTATTGCATATTTTGAATAAAGGAATCATGAGGAAGAAAAGAGTCAACAGCACCATTTGTCAGAAATAACTCTTTATGGCCAATATTACCACTAAAAACGTATACATGGGCCATTCCTTTCCAATTGACAATGGGGGCAGATTTTGATATTTTTTTTTTTTTATTTTTTTAAACATTTACTACTAACTTTGCCTTACGCAAAAATAACATGTTTGAATATTTATACTATATTGCGGCATTCATAACTCATATTTTACAATTGACAGAAACCGAAGCTTTTCAAAAGCTCTTTGCCATAAGTTTGCCACTCTGTGCTACTGGAATGTTTATTACAAAAAATAATTACCAGTTCTTGTATATAGGAAGTTTGACAAATCCTAGAAATTTTGAGCATGGAAAATATTTTTGCGAAAAACATTTCTTTTATGAATTTAATTGTCTATAGGGCAATAGATTCTTTAATGACGTTACCATAATAATATTAATCACACTAAATAACACCTTTGTTAAAATTGGAGTCTGGCGATATGAATTAATACTGTTATAAAACAAATCATATGTTGAGCCTAATTGAAGGTCCCGAGAAAAAATAAGAGGCTAATAATGGGTTGTGTAAGGGAGCAGCCATTAAAGTAAGTATGGAAGGAGCTGGAAGAAATAATAAGCACAGCTCTGATACTTGGCTGGTGCTGGAAATTAAAGTGATTAACTTTAGAAATTCACAGAGAGCAGCACTATCTCGAATGTAATAACATTCATTAGACATAATCAGCTGAGCGTTATTTTCATTAAAGGAAGTTGTTAACAGCTATGTAGAACGCATGTCTAGAGCAGAGATCCAAATGCCAAGTAACTTCAGTCAAAGCTACTTCTTTTCAGTTAGATAGACATGTATACATATACAGGGTGTTCAAAACTCGATTGACACCCCCCTTTTTTCCACAATTTTTGAAATTTAAAAACGAAACTTATTGCTTTAAATTTATTATTTTAATCCCTTTAACAAGTAATTGAATTTGTTTTTTTCTTCAAACGTTCTTAAATCCAAAACTAGGTGGAGCAAAAATAGTTTAGGAAATGTTTATTAAATTTTACTGAAGCGTAGATCACGTTGATAATAAACGTTTCTGAAAACTTCAAAAACAAAAGTGTGTTTTGCTCCAATCCTATTAAAATTTAAGGCATTTAAAGGTACTTTTTGGAAAGCAAATTTAATCCTCTACAACGTTTATTTCAACTAATTTTTTCCTTATGGGTATACTTTCTACGTTATTAGCAGAAAAATGACGAAAAACAAGGGTCTTATCGGTTTTTGGCAATTCGTTACTCATTGGTGCGCTTTAGCGAAAAAATGTCAGATATAAAATCGACATAAAATTCAATTCTCTACAATAATCCGTCATAAAAATAACCCCTTTCCATTGGAGATTCCAGAGGTAGGGTCTCTGGAGAAGAACTGGAGAAAGTTGAAAGGTCGTGCATTAGGTCCAATGAAAGTACATTCGACCACGTTAAGACCCACCAAGTTTCGGTTTTAAATTTCAAAAATTGTGGAAGAAAAGGGGGGTGTCAATCAAGTTTTGAACACCCTGTATAGTTTTTTGTTAGAAATATTGCAATTCCATTGCATTATGTAATTTGATGCAGGTTACTTACTAACGCGTCAGGTGTCCCCTTGTTGTCAGCCGAATGCCTTCCTTGTTAGGAAGGATTCTAGGATGACCTGGAGTTACCTTACACCATCCAACCACAGCCTGCGACTAGCAGGGATGATTGGAGGCGCGTGAGACGTGGGCTGTGTTATCCTGATGGAAGAAAATATCAACCGATATCACTCTCGATTTATACAATTATAATTTCTTTGTTCACTCCACGAATAATTGTTTTTTGTTCAATCCATAACACATTACAGCCTTAATAGATCTTGGGGCTACTTTCTATTAAGACGCCTTGGTGGAGAAGAAGGATTATTGGTGCTGGATAAGGATTTGGGCTATAGGATTAGGATGATTTTAATTTACTATGGGAAGATGAGAAGCGGCTAGGGATTTAATAATTTTTGGACGGGTTATCTATAGGTTACCACCCTTTTCTAGGAAGGACAGGGCTCATGCATTTCCTTTTTTCTAAAGAAAAGCCACCACTCAATAGTGGGAATCGATCCCACGACCCCTGGCACGGTGTGACAAGTGTTCGGGCTTCAACACTCACCACCGGTCCTCCAAAATATGTAAGAAAATATTCGAAACTCCCAAAAATGCTTTCATCTGTTCAAGAAAGGGATTTTCCTCTAAAATTTCCTTAACCCAATACGTTAGAAAAATGTATATATCTTATTTATCTAGTCTTTTTTTTTTTTACTTTTAGGACAAACACCCTTTTCTGGGAATTTCGGTGTGAGATGTTTTGGTGGCTTTTCTTTCGAGAAAAAGAAAACGCATGAGCCTTATCATGGCTAGATTGGGTGGTGAGCTATAGATAATCCGTACTAAAATTCTGTGTTAATTATAAGTGGGCGTACTTACGTATTAGCTTCAACGCCGGTTAAATATGTGTGTCTTGTTCAGAGATCTGGATTATGGATAACGCATTTCCATTGGTCTATTCCTATGAGAAATTGTATTAAACATTATGTTTATAGTAACCGTCTTTTTCACTTTCTATTTAGAAAGCAATTCATTTGTACATTGGTGTTTCTTTGTATGTTGTTACGCGATTTCATAGTTTGTTGTTTGTTTTCCTAGTTAGTTTTTTTATTCTACTGAAACAATGGAATCACTGTTAACTTGCATATCCACCGAAAAACCATCCTTGATCTAGGTAAAAATGCAGTTTCACGCCCTCCAAACCGATTTCTTTCAAATTTTGCACAATAACGTATTTTGATGCACTAAACACGAATACGATAAAAAAAAAACGTCGGATTTAACTAGGAAAGAAGTTATTAAGCACTTAAGTTCACTGTTATGCAGGTTATGAGAGCTAATGTAAACAACTAAATTTGTGACGACTTTAAGGCATAAATGACGACTTTAAGGCATACATGCTATGCGTTTCCGCTCGCTACGCTCGCTCAAGAAGATAACAAAACCCCAGTCAATCCAACTCGCTAAAACTAATAGAATATAATATTAAGCACTAAAGTTAGTAAGGTTATAAAACTAGGCGTCATCAGCTTATTTGTAAACACGCGCATGCGCAGATATGTAACATTGGGAAACAGAGAACTCTCATTTGAAGTGTTCAGAAACCATTTATTCGAAAATATTGTTAATTTTAAGGGCATCCTCACCTGTCGCTTAAGGGCATACGTGCTATGCATTTCCGCTCGCTACGCTCGCTCAAGAAGATAACAAATCCCCAGTCAATCCAACTCGCTATAATTCATAGAACCTCTTATAACCTGCATAACAGTGAACTTTAGTGCTTAATTACTTCTTTCCTAGTTTTTTTTTTTTTTTTTATCGTATTCGTATTTAGTGCATCAAAATACGTTATTGTGCAAAATTTGAAAGAAATCGGTTTGGAGGGCGTGAAACTGCATTTTTACGTTGATCTATATTATCAAGGAGTTGGATTGACTAGAGTTTTGAAATAACCTTGAGCGTGCGTAGCGAGCGGAAACGCATAGCAATTGTGCCATTACATAAGTGCTTCCCGTTTTCGCTCGCTCAAGGTTATATTGAAACTTTAGTCGACCCAAATCATTGATAATCCCGTCGCCATATTGGCAGAAACGCATTGATTGACACATTGATCAAGATCTCTGACCCGGTGATGGTCCAAATCTCTTTAACCTGCGTTAAAGCTAATACGTAAGCACCTAAGTGGGCATTGAAAAAATCATTATCACATATTCTGTATCATTGACATTCCGAAAGTCCCTCTGGGGTATAATACATGAAGCTATTACAATTAAACTACATTTACTTGTATTTCATATAATATTTCCAGTTTTATCTGCTCTTCTTCATCCAGTTCGAACGAAGAACCATCCTATGCGGAACCTCAGCTGCTTCGTAGATCTGGGCCACTTTTCTCAGTTTCCTCTTCAGTTCTCTTGGCGGATCTTCCAGATACAGGAGGACTTCCTCTTTCAAATCGTTTAGCTTTTTGGGTCTGCAAGTTTGAGTTTGGAATTCATAACTTGAATTATTTGCGTTCTTCTGAGGTCCTATTCGCAACGGCCCCGACCTCGGCATGCTTCCCGAATAATTGTACCTTGGATCCATTCGGCGTACTTTCGAAGCATGAAGATACTCTTCTGTAGGTGGTTCGACATCTTCTGGTTCCCTCTTAATGGGCAGTCTAACTCCTGGAAACATTTGCAGATTAATTAAACTAATTACCCAAATTAGAATGTATAATAATAACCTGGCATTTATTAATTTTGTAGGAAATCATATGTTTAGTTATAGAAAATCATTTATTTAAATTTTAACGTTCGTAGTTAATAATAAATGGACGTTAAAATTTAAATAAATAAATTTTAACGCCCATTTATTATTAACTACGAATTTTAGGACGGGTTATCTATAGGTTACCACCCTTTTCTAGCCAGGATAGATGTGATGCCTTTTCTTTTTTTCGAAAGAAAAGCCACCACCCCTAGTGGGAATCGAACCCACGACCAAGAAAATCATTTTATTTATTGTCAAATAGAAGGCATAAAGCAGCCTCTGCTTCTTCTTACAGAACGGCAGATTACCTTATTTTTTTTCTTAAATTGCACAAGTATGGTTCCCCCAGTTTTAGTTTTTAGGATTAGGTTTTCCAGCGGTGTTGTTTGTTTGATTTCTTACATATATATATATATATATATATATATATATATGTATATATATATATATATATATATATATATATATATATATATATGTATATATATATATATATATATATATATATATATATTTATATGTGTGTGTGTTGTATACCATTTCCAAAAAGTATATATTTTTTATATTTATTTATTTTAGGAGCTTCGCAACTAGGCTATTTTCTCCTTAAATTTCATCATCACATATTTTTTTTATAAAACTTGACCCTATAATATTTTTTCTAATAAGCAAACAAATCCTATTAGTTATGATTTTGTGCAAATTTGTTCCATACACACTTGATATATGCAATTTTACATGGGTGATCAAGTAAAATAACGGGATATTCTAAAAATACGAATTTTAAAAACATGTGAGTAGGTGGTAGGGATTCTGATTTTTGACATTGAATGAAACTAAGGTATACTATTTTGATTATATTTTAAGTATATTTTTACCTATTGTGACCGCTCGACAGCTTAAAAGAAAAGAAGGTCTACAAAATGGAAAAACGCATGCGCGAACATTTTTGATAGGATACGTCAGTCGGAAAACGGTGGTTTCTTCAAGTTTTATTCTAGTTACACTGATATTAAAATTATTAGATCCACCCTATTATAGACCCAGTGAAGTTGTTTAATATTTTTCCGTCGTGGATGGCTCATTACATAAAAAATGTAGTACTTCCTTTGCATATTTCGTATCACTTTCAAAGTGCGTCTCTTTTTTTTTCATGAAATATATCATACACAAAGGAATTATTTTAATATTCAGTACTTCTAGTCTGTATGAATAATAATAATGGGAAACCACGCTAAGATGACGAACTTTCTGTGAGTTATATTTTTTTCACACAAGTGTTTTAATATTCTGCGTGATTTATTGCTGTTTTCTGCGATTAGATATTGTGTTTAAGTCGAATAAATTCATATAAGAGCGGCAAATATATATTTAAACGTAAATCAATTGAGGACGATATAATACGAACAACGAAATCAATATTTTATCGTTTGTGCCGGAAAGTAAAATATTGCTGGGTTGCACGGATATAAAACACGAGGAGGGTGAGTATTGTTTCTCGTCGATAGGTATTCAATTAATCGGTGGTTCGTTGTGGTATTGGGTGGAGAGCCATGTTTTAATTTCCCTTCTTTTTTTTTTTTTTTTTTTGTTGTATTGGGAGTTTGTTTCTGTTTTGGATGAATTGTTTCATTTTCGAGAGCGAGTGCTTTGTGGATATTATTGGATTTTTCTCGCTCAAATAAAACATGTCAAGCTGTGCACATGAGATAGCCAAGTCGTGGAATTATCAGTTTAAAAAATACTAAGGCAAGAATTTCCTGAATGTTTTATTTGCAGACTTTGAATAAAAGATAAACTAGACTTTCTTTAAGGATGAACTTTGAACAATTTTTAATTTATTTATAAGTATAGTGGAGGGCTAACAAAATTTTGATTAATACTTTCATATATTATTATTTTCATAGCTTCTGATAGGGCTTATTTTTAGACATTCGGTGTACTTAACACTTTCGCTGCGGGTGTCCTTCCGGAAGGACACTAGCGATCCTACCCGCTTACTAGTGTACCTTCGGAAGGACACTCCTCCATTAGGTACGAAGACAGGTATAGTTGGAATTCGGCTAGGAGAAAAACGTCAGACTTTCAAAAAGAAATCTGTATTTGGACGTTTCGACTGCACAATGGCAGCCTTCTTCAGCACTAGAGAATGCCTAGGGGGGGGGGGAAGACCTCGAGGACAACTTAGGTAACCATGGTTGGAAGTATGAGATCCTCCCTCCCCCCCCCCCCTCTAGGCATTCTCTAGTGCTGAAGAAGGCTGCCATTGTGCAGTCGAAACGTCCAAATACAGATTTCTTTTTGAAAGTCTGACGTTTTTCTCCTAGCCGAATCTCAACTATACCTGTCTTCGTATCTCTGCAGCGGCTAACTATCTCCATCTACACTCCTCCATTTTTTAATTATGTTTCAACAATATCCAAAAAAATCTACTCTAAAAAGATTCCACCATTCCGTTCTATTTATGGTTCTTCGTCTCCAGTCTCTAGAACCTAGCCTTTGGAGACCGTCCTGTAAGTCCTGGAGCCAACGAATCCTTGTTCGACCTCTTCATCTTGGCCCCATAACGTCTGCGTGCATTAGCCTTTTAGGCATACATTAAGACAAAAATACATCTTATCATATTGTTGATAACACAGGCATACAGAAAAAATAATAATGGGGTGAAACGAACTCCGGATTCGGATTCAGAGTCCCGAAATACATAAGAATATATGTGTGGTGTCTTTGAAAATTACCACTTATTTTTTTTTATTTATTTTTTTGTGCTTGTGTTTTGGATACCCCTATTACTAAAAGTGTTTGGACAACAGGTAAAGCTGTAAATCGGAGTTGTAAAAAAGATAAAACTTATAATAGCTCGATTAATATAGGTGGAAGTCCCTTCCGACGCCTATTTTCAGTTCGACTAATTTACATATTGGTCTGAAATAGACTTATTTAGGTGAAATTTACGCTTAGTTATCTGTAGATTCTTTGTAGATGTTTTAGTGGCTCACTCAGTAATATTTATTTCAATAAATAAAAGTCAGTACCTAAGACAAAAAAAAAAAAAAAGGAAAGAAAATGACAAAACGGGTATAGCTAGATTTTATCCAAAAGTTTTGTGTTTGAAAGGAATTTGAATATGTCTGTAATATGTTTGCTGACATCCAAAAGTAATTCAATCATGTTTTGTGGTAAGTTAGTGTTTAGCATAAGGCTACAGTCTATCAGTAAGTGTTAAACAGTAAGTGCTGTATTGCAGTACTGGCATATTGGTCTGTCTTGTCCTTTAGGATATATATATATATATATATATATATATATATATATATATATATACTACATAGCTTTAAGATTCGTAGGGTTAGCGAGATGGGTAACCGTTAGCAAGTACTCAGTCTTAGCAAGTGGATGGAAGAGAAAGTACAGCATAGGGTAGAGAGGGGCTCCTTGGAGGAAGCCAGGAGGTATATTAATGAACCGAGTGACAGGCCATCGAGATAGCTACCAGGAGCGGGGAGATGGACCGAGCTCGCCGGGTGATTTACAGTACACCCCCCTTACCAAAGACAGATTTACAACTCCTATTCCATTATAAATTAGTATCCAGTCTCGGACTCACCTTAGTCAGAGCTCCTACATACAAGGGTAAACAGGTATGCGTAGGAAGGCAATATGTCACAACTCGGCCCGCTCGGAATATATATATGCTTCAATTAATGTCCGACGTGGCTTGTAGGCCGACTTACGGTAACATCTCATTATGGCTTGTAAGGGAACGATGGTGTCTTTTTAATGCCGTATATATTTTATTCTGACGCTTTAGGTTCGCCAAATGGACGTTGGGTGGCCGGTCTGTCTATTCCATTCAGGACTTGTGTAACCGTTATGTTGCCACCTCGTATATTTTGTTCTGACAAAGGAGAACGATTTCATATGCGAAGGTCCATAACCGCAGCGCTTATTTCTTCACAATTCCAATATTTGATGTGTCTCACTTATTCTCCAACTAGCAGAGAACAGAAATTAAAAAAACATACTATTGAGATACTTATACTGACACTGTGGTGATAGTTAACTGTTGGATTATAAATGCAATGTTATCTTGATAGCATTATAAAAAAGGTTTATTAAAAAAGTTTAAAAAGGAGGAATATATCGTTGTTAATGAAAGTTTGCAGGAGAAACAGAAAAACTGTTCCAACATGTCATTACACTTCCAATTTATTGCTTAAATGCTTAAACATTAGGTAGGTATATATTTTAATTTAGAAAGATAATGCCGTAAATAATGCTCAGCAGTTCTTAAAATGGTATTTTTTTTTCTCAATTTTTTTTATTTGAAATCTGTGCAAATTATTAACAGTACAATGATCAAGTTTGTTGATCCAGATATTATGTACAATTTGACGAAAGCGGTAAAAGTAAAATAAAAGAAAAAACATACAAAATATGGAAGAAGACAACTACCGTTGGCACTTCCAGAGATGTCTCAGTAAATGTTTTAATGGTCACGATAAGATCAGATGATTAAATTGTCTCGAGGCCAGTGTCTCTTGAGCCGCCTGGGAGGATTGTTTGGATGGGATTGGGAAGATAAGGATAGACCTTTAGGATTAGGATGGCAAGAAAATTTGGAGTGGAACATAGCTAGGTCAAGGACAAATGGGATGTTAAGGTCATTGTGAAGGGTTTTGTTGCATACATAGAAAGGTGCAGTTACAATTTTACGAAGGACTTTTGACTGGAATGCCTGTATTCTGTTGATGTTGGATGTTTTTGCACATCCCCAGAGTTCGAGTCCGTATGTCCATATGGATCGAATATTTGTTTTATATATTGTAAGTTTGTTTTGAATCGATAATTTAGATGAAGGTCCGAGATGTCGTCTAAGCAGTCCGTATCGTTTGTTCAGTTCTTGACTTTTCGAGGTGTGAGGGTTCCATGTCACAGCCACCGGGCCTTTTTTAAAATCCACATGATTTAAAAAAAGACTACATTCACAATAATAATAAACTAATCAAAAAAATTTTAATCAGTAATACATTGAGTCTACAAAGCAATTTTAAATTTACAATGTTACAACATAATTACATAGCATTTTTTGTCGCTTTAGGATAAAGAATGTTTCAATTTTTTTTTATAATGCTTTTATAAGAGAAACAGCTTACTTAATCGTTAGAGACCATACTATACAGAAACAAGCTGCTACCTTATATATAAAGCAGTGGTATTAAAGGAAATCTCTGTAAAACACATTCAGTATAATGAGTACATTCGTTAAAAGTAAAAAGAAGCAATAAAAACGAAAATAAAGGAATGAAAACACTAAAAAAGACCCCTGCTTTATAATGAGGCGAAGACTGGGATCCCTAAACGTGCCTGTGGTTTTATATCAGGCACTACATCCAGGGCAGGGACTTTCGAATGTTTATAATTCTATTAACACACTACGGGAATCGTTCCTTCTGGGCGAGGGCCAAGAGATAGAAAGTAATTATCATAATTTAGGAAATATATAAAATTTCCATTAAAGGCTATCCAGGGGCGAGTAAATTAAAATTCATGTGGTATCTTCTGTCGGATAATAAGTTCTGTAATTCAATGCTTTTAGCGTGTTTCCTCCTTCCCTCCATAGTTAGATAGATCCCTTAGATCACGACAGTAACCGTGGTTATATATATATATATATACATATATACTTCTTGTTTTAGTAAAGGCCTTATAGTGTACCGAAATAAATTTAATTTGGAAGAATATGAAAACTATAAAAAAAAAAACATTTAAAGCGAGACTCACTTACCAACACCTGGGGTGGTACAATTTGTCCGGATAGACAACGGATAACCAGGTTCAATGAGGTATGAAACCCAGGTGATCCAAATAAAATAAGAACACAACAAGATGCTCAGAGCTGGTAACTATATTGAGATAAGTACAAAAGGGTCCCAGAGAAACAAATACATATACATATATATATATATATATATATATATATATATATATATATATGTATATACCCTAAATATAATAAATATCTTGAAATACCACAAATAGTTCCCAATAAAAATGTAAACACACATATACCCAAACACAATCAATATCTATGAATACAAAAAAAAAATAAATTCCCCAAAAAGGGTAAGCATGTATATATATATTTTAAATATCATTAATACATAGAAATATCACAAGAAGGGTTAATATTATTCAAATATTGAATAATATAGTAAAAGATATCGATAGATAAACATATATGTATATACACCAGATACTATCAGTAATCTGGGAAGAACAAAAATAGACTCTTAATAAAAGCATAAATATATATATATATATATATTTATATATATATATATGTATATATATATATATATATATATATATAGAAATATCACAAGAAGGATTAATATGATTCAAATATTCAATAATATAGTAAAAGGTATCGATAGATAAACATATATGTATATACACCAGATACTATCAGTAACCTGGGAAAAACAAAAATAGACTCATAATAAAAGCATAAATATATATACACACACACACATATATATATATATATATATATATATATATATATATATATATATATATATATATATATATATAATATCACAAGAAGGAATAATATCACTCAAATATTGAATAATATAGTAAAAGATATCGATAGATAAACATATATGCATATACACCAGATACTATCAGTAATCTGGGAAGAAGCCAAAAATAGACTTTCGATAGAGGCATAAACACATATATATCAAATATATTTAATTTGGGAAAGAGACACAATTCTAAAGACTCCTAAAATCCCGTAGTCTGGCCTGGCCAATAACTACATGAGAATAATACCTGACGATAAAACTGAAGTCCATAACTATCCAATAAATTGGCATAGTAAACACATAGTGAAGAATTATAGAATTGCAACTACATGTACAATTCCAAAACCTGGTATAGACACCAATATCAAATTACAACAACACAAAATTTTGGTAATCTGGCATTGCCAATAACTTATTTAGCGATAGTAAACTTAACTTTTCCCAAATTTTTAAACTAAGCACAATATAGTTACTTGCACTCATAGTACTTGAACGGCAAAAAAAAAAAAAATTTAAATGAGGCCTGGAGATAAATGAAACGTGGAGACTGGTGTCCAGCAGAAGATAAAATGTATGTCCCACAATATGCTCTAAAAGCCTACCACATGGAGTTCCAATCACATGTTCGGCCAAAACGATAAACGGAGAAGACAAATGCCGCCTCATCGTGCTACTGGATCTTCATTTTCATTGTGAACAAAAAGGACGCCTCAGTCCCTCCTTAAAAAGCTGGAAACCTCATACTTGCAAAGAAAAACTTTTTTTTTTAGCACCTGCTTCTACGCCATTTTCTCACAGACTCTCCCTAGAACCGACGCTTCCACTCCCCCAAGGCCTACCGACCACGGGAAAAAAAACAGAAGAATAAAAATCTTAAATTGTATACAAAAACTATTACATCCAAAATGGAGAAGAAAATTGACTATCTTTTGTGGATAGTAAACATTTACAAGTGGTGCGAATTCCGAATAAAATATAAAACATAAAATGTTATCAGTCCAAAGAGGTAGAGAAAGTAGGTTCTCACTCCCCGCAGGGCGCCACGTCACAATAGGTCAAAAAATTGTTTTAAACTTCATTTACACTATTTTATTTATTACGACTTCGCCTCTCTTCACAAGACAATATATATATATATATATATATATATATATATTTGTGGATTTAGAGCTAGCAACTGGGCGATTAGCTCTATAAACACGTGGAGTGGAAACAAAATAAAAGTTATAGAGCATCAAAAATAAAAAATGAAATAGCTGAATCTATCAACATTAATAGCATATAAGACAAAAAAAGAAAAAGAAAATAATAAAAATAACAAACATAAAGGTCAACTATAAAATAAAAAACAGGTAAGTAATACATTATTTTTAATAAACTGTACAAATAAAATTTAATTGTAAAATTAACGTATTTAAAATTTTTCGTTCTTGCTATGTTCCTTCATATATGTTTATGTGTTTTAAAAAGTCTAAAATAATGGATGTGTGTGGGCTACCATGTCAAAAGTTCGTATATATCATGTGGTACGTTGAATATATATATATATATATATATATATATATATATATATATATATATATATATAAATGATGGGGGCGAGTTTAGCTCAGTGGTAGAGCACTGGACTAATAAGCTGGAGGCCTGAGTTCAAATCCCGAGCAAGCACTGAAGATTTTTTCTTATAGTGTCTTCGTTCATGGGTTGAATTCGGCCTCCCTGACCGTCCCTAGGCCAACCCAGCCTTTAATTAATTTAATAATGGGTACCTTGGGTGCTAATGACTCAAGTAGTCGAAGCAGCCAAGGGGAAAATCAGGTGGCCAGAGCATAGTACTGACCACACTGTCTCCCTAGTGTGCCGTATTGTCATGAACCAGATACCTTTATAGTATCTGCTCCTCAGGGCCCTCGTGGCCTGATACGGGACTGATTTTTTTTTTTTTATATATACGATAGACATAGATAACGTATCTATGTATGATATATATAGATATATGTTATCTAAATTCTGAATTTAGCAACACTCGTTCTCTGCGAGGGCGTTCTTTCTTCACTTCAACAAAGCATTCTTATGTGTCCAGTCTTTCATTAATATCAAGACGCACCCGACATATTAGGCTGGGTTCCTATCGACACAACCCTTGTCCTCCAGTAATAACAGCGTCCTTGCCAAAAACGCCAGATCTAAACATAACCCTTTCTTTCCGACAAAACTGTCAGCAAACAACCTCACCGCAAAATGTGCTCAATATTATTTTCTATGTATGTACCAGTTCTCCATTTGTCATTCTTTCCTATGGAGAATGACAAGGAGAGAATGTATTACAATTGAGACGCAGGGTTTAATTTCATGAAAACGGAGCCAGAAAGAAATCCCCCCCCCTGAGAACTGCCCATGAATAATGTATCCTTCCTAATTCATTTTCTACGGCAACATCCAACACGAGATATTTACCATAAATTACGGCCCCCAAACGGCCGACCGGGAGTCGAGTCAGTTAACAAATCTATGAATAACTAATCTCAGATCGGCCTAATATCGGGCTATAAACATAATTAATGGTTAGACAACCAAGGATAAGCTAATACACTTTGTAAAATATTGCCGGGGTGTTTTCATCCCTGATAATTCCCATAAAGTGTTAAACCTTTTTTCCCCTTTTATTTTCAAAGCAGTTTGAAACTACCACTCTTCTCACCCTCTCTCTCTCTCTCTCTATGGATGCGTATGAGTGTGTATGTATGTGTATATGTATATGTAGAAGTAGCTATAAGTGAAAAAAGAAAGGAATATAGCATCTAGTGTTTAAGTGCTTTAATTTAATGAGAAAAAATAAATAAGTTGTGTACCTTAATATGTAATTCTATTGAAAAAAAATAAAAATAAAAAAAAAAAAAATAAAAAAAAAAAAAAATAAAAAAAAAAAAAAATAAAAAAAAAAAAAAATAAAAAAAAAAAAATAAATAAATAAAAAATAAATTAAGAAAAAAGAAAAAAAAGAAAATAAAATTAAAAAATGTATATATAATAAATAAAAAAAAATACAAAAAAATAAATAAATAAAAAAAAAAAAAAAAAATAATAAAAAAAAAAATAATAATAAAAAAAAAAAATTAGATATATTTTGTACGGTTAGATTTAATGTAATGAATACTTGTAAATAAATATATTTAGGTGTAAGAGTATAAGTATATATATGCATATATGTGTGTGTGTGTGTGTGTGTATGGGTGTGCGTGTTTATAAATATGTATATATGTATGTATGGATGTGTGTGTGAATGTATGTATGTATATGTGTGTGTGTGTATGTATATGTATGCATGTGTGTATATGTATGTGTGTGTGTATGTATATGTGTATATGTGTGTGTATGTGTATATATATATATATATATGTATGTATATATATATATATATATATATATACATAGAAGTAGCTATAAGTGAAACAGAAAGGAATATACCATCTATTGTTAGCTTTAAATTAATGAGAAAAAATAAATAAATAAAAAAGTTGTGTACAGTTATATGTTATTCTAATAAAAAAAAAAAAGGAACAGAATGTGCTTACATATTTCATGAGATTAATTAGTTAAAAACTAGGTTTAATTAAAAAACAAAAAACAAAAGGTTCATAGGACGATTAAAACAGTAAGTTGTTCGTCCTTTAATTCATTCCATTCCATTCTCTCTCTCTCTCTCTCTCTCTCTCTATATATATATATATATATATATATATATATGCGCACGGCAGTGCGCTAGGCTAAGAAGTTCCAGGAGCATAGACGTGTGTCAAAACTGTAGTCCGTGATAGAGTGTTGAAATTTTAGCCAAACACAGTTGATATGGTTTAGAACGACCCGAAACATTCAGCTTTGAACTTCATCTTGAAACTAGGGTATTTCAAAATCAGCATTTTGACGCACGCTCACTCATTTATCATAACAATTGTAGGGTGTTGTCTCCCGTGGTCCCTTGGCTAGCGCCTTAGGTAGGAATTTTCTCATCACACGGCTCGTTGGGAAAACTCCTCGCTGCACCCTGGATGTCGGCGCTAATGGCCTAGTTGTCAAAGCGCCGTGTGAGCTGAACTGAAAATAAGCAAAAGGCATTAAAAGTTAATATTTTATATATTTTTAGTCACCCAGAATGTCAATGATGACTTGGTGTATCTTCTTCGTATATTCTACTCATTGAAGACTTAAATTTCGAAACGTCGGTAAATAACAAAACTCAACTCTTATAAAAAAAATGTACTTTTATAAAGATATCAAGACCGAGCCCTAAAAAAAACTCTACCTTCGCGTCACCAACGGCCAACGATCTCCTAGAAACAAAATAAAATGTTACAGTGGAGATGGAGATAGTTAGCTGTTGCAGTGATACGAACGTACCGTGTCTTCGGCTAGGGGAAAATACGTCAGACCTTCAGGAATAAATCTGCATTGGACGTTTCGGCTGCAATATGGCAGCCTTCTTCAGCACTAGAGAATGCCTAGGGGGGGGGGGAGGGAGGAAGACCAAGAAGACGTTTAGGTAACCAAGACGTTTTGGTCTTCCTAAGTGTCTTCGAGGTCTTCCTCCCTCCCCCTAGGCATTCTCTAGTGCTGAAGAAGGCTGCCAAAGTGCAGCCGAAACGTCCAATACAGATTTCTTCATGAAGGTCTGACTTTTTTTTTCTCCTAGCGGAATCCCAACCATACATTGTCTTCGTATAAAATGTTATGTTCATTTTTGAGACCATTAGTAATCAGCTGATTGCACCAACAAAACAAAACATCAAAAAGGCGTATTTTACATATATTCAAAACATTGAAGGATTAAATCAGCGAAATTAATGCCCCGACTTGGCAATATATGGTGCGGTAATTGTAGGATAAGCATCAGGTATATCTCAATGGAGGCTGCTATAGTAGTAGGAAACCCTAACAGCTAATGAATATTTTACTTTATGATGGTAGTAGTTAGTAAAGAGCGGTAAGAAGAGAGAGAGAGAGAGAGAGAGAGAGAGAGAGAGAGAGAGAGAGAGGGGGGGGGGAATAGTGGTGAATTGTGGTGTAAAAAGGAGTAGAGAGGGTCGCCATGACAGAAGGCCAGTAAAGATAGCGTTCCCTAGTGGGAAGGAAGGTATAAATCTGAATTATAAGGGGCCATTACCAAGCCCAGCCCGTGGTGATTAAGCGATAAAAACTACTATAAATCTACTCTCTCTTTCTCTCTCTCTACTCCTTGGTCTTTCTCTCACTCTCTCTCTCTCTCTCTCTCTTTCTCTGTCTCTCAGTTCTCTTTCAGTCTCGCTTCTCCAAGCCCTCTGTATACCGAGCATCTGTCCGTTCTCATACTTTGCTTCTTAGCGTGTTTCCTCCCTCCCTTTATAAGGATGAAACCCAATTATGACGCAACCCGAAGTGCCTACCGAAACATTTCACTGATCACGAGCATACCTGTGAGTCAAATTTGTATACACTCCAGGGCCAGGTTGGCTCAGTGGTAGAGCACTGGACTGTTATAGTTTATTCGTTAGCCCTACCCAGCCTACCCAGCTGTTAATTAATTAAACCTTGGTGCTAATCACTCTAGCAGTTCAAGCAGCAAAGGGGAAAATCAGGCGGCCGGATCATAGTACTGACCACACTATCTCCCTAGTGTGCCGTGTGGTCATGAATCAGATACCTCTATAGTATCTGCCCCTCATTGCCCTCCTGGCCTGATTATATATATATATATATATATATATATATATATATATATATATACATATATACATATGTGTGTGTGTGTGTGTGCAAAATATAGCCAATAAAGTGCTAGTCAAATTGAACGAATGAATTACTGCTTTATCGACCATAAAAAGAAACAAAAAACAAGAAAAAGGGAATATACATATATATATATATATATATACACATATATGAACACATACATATATATATATATATTTCTTCATGAAGAGTATTTATTTATTTATTTACGGAGCTTCACAATTTGGTGTTAGGTTTCTGAAATGGATTTTAAAATGACTAGCATGTATAATATAACAATTTATAACCAAATAATCGTATTTAATTTTAAAATGGGGAGTGGGAATTCAAACATCAGAAAACCAAAAATTTAGACATAAGATTATTTGTATTTTTGTCCTCTGAATATCAACATTAAATATAACGTTTTCACCCATAATATTTTGTCTTTATACTATAAATACTATAATATGTAAAATTGGTTTAAAAGGGGGGAAATATAGTGACTTGAATGTATGCACATTATAATGATCAAAAAAATAAAAATATTGTTATTCATTTATACACTTTTCAGATATACTTTGCCTGTGTTCAGCACACAGACTCTTACTACACTTTTCACAATCTGTTACAGTTTTCCTGTCTTTTTACGACTAAAAACACCACATCGTATATATATGTACAAATCACCCATGTCATGTGTGATTTGTCTTCACTATCCAAATCGTCTCCAAACTCTCTGTTTTTCTCTTCTACAATTTTCCAAAGTAACTCATTGCGAATTTCATCTTCAGTGCAAAGTAATAAAAATATGAAATAAACCACAACGCGGAGTCGCCCTTGACACAAAGGCTTTATTTAGGTTCGCAGGGATAGGAATGAGAAAAGCCTGGTTCTCCATTATGATCACCTTGAAAGGACAGGAAGGTACTGTATCCGACATGTTTAACAGCTGGAATGTGTAGGAAATAACAAATATTTTCAGAACTCACGTTGTGATTCCAGGGTTAAAAAAAGAAATACTTAGAGCAACAAAAACCTAAGAGGAAAATCTATAGCTACATCAGAAGGTTGTGTATATCTAAATAAAAAAGTCCGTCACGCAGGAGCTGCATAACTAAGCACTTTCCTCAGAATTTGGGTAGTGTAGACTGCTTTCCAGAACAATTTGCTTAAAATATCCTACATAAATAAAATAAAAACATGAATAGTTCTCTTTTAATTTTGTAATGAGTAACTGATAAATTATTAATTTACTTCCAGAGTTATGTTTACACATGGTACCTACTACACTACGTAATAAATACAAAAAACCTCATATTATCGTATTTTGATCTAACGCAGGAACCGGATACAGTCCCTCTAGTGGTAGAAAGCGCTCCTTGCGGCGCCTTTGTGAACCTATGTCTGGCTGGCTTTTCTATTGAAATATATTACAAAGTAAACCCCCCTTTCCGATTGACCGATTAAGCTCATTTTTACAACACTTCTTTCTCATGAGTTACCCACGACGTATACCGCGTTTCGTTACAATACAGCAGAAATTACGACCAGCATGAGTATATTAGTAATTTGGGTCCGGAGTAAACCCCCCCCCCTCCTAATGAACCGATTTAGTTTATTTTTACAACACATATTTACCTGTAGATTACCACTACGAATACCGAGTTTCGTCGAAATATACCAAAAATCACGTTTGGTAGTGGCGAATTTGTATTGTGGGTCTGGAGTAAACCCCCCCCCCTCCTAATGAACCGATTTAGTTTATTTTTACAACACATATTTACCTGTAGATTACCACTATGAATACCGAGTTTCGTCGAAATATACCTAAAATCACGGCTGGTAGTGGCGAATTGGTATTGTCGGTCGGGAGTAAACCCCCCCTCCTTATCAACCGATTTAGTTCATTTTTATATCTCACTTTTCTCTCTATATTACCACTACGAATACCAAGTTTCGTTGAAATATAACAAATATTACGGCTGAAATGGTCAAATTAGTGTTTTGAGTTCGGGGTAAACCCCCCCTTCCAGTGGACCGATTTTGGTGGTTAACGAACTCGTTCAATCGTTTGCCAATGGAATGCTATATACCAAGTTTCATGACGAAAAAACTAAAATTCTGGCCGCTATCGTGTTAACAGACACATATATATATATATATATATATATATATATATATATATATATATATATATAAATTTTAACGGGGGTCATTTTCGGTGTCTACTAGGTAGGATCGATAAAGATTTGAAGAAATTTTTCAAAAATTCCGTCATGAGTCCAACCTCAATAGCTACTTTCCTTCGGAGGACAGACATCGAGCTGAGTTCCTATCTGTGCGAATTCTTGGGTAGTATCGCAGAGAGGAGGGTATACTACACCGATGGTTCCAAGATAGAATCTTCAACTGCCTGCGCGGTGATCGATTCTGACATAGTTTTTATGTTTAAACTCTCTCCCCAATGTAATATCTTCACTGCTGAACTATTCGCAATTGCCACTGCCTTGCAACTAGCTCAGGAAGCCCCAGAGAAGAACATCATAGTATGCACCGACTCAAGAAGTGCTCTCGAAAAGGTTGAAGATATTTTTACTGAAAACTCCCTTGTTTTAAAAATCCTTCAGTATAGCAGAACTCTCAGAGACAGTGGAAAAGCTGTCCATCTAATGTGGATTCCCGGACATCGTGGGATTCCTGGCAACGAGAAAGCCGATCAAGCTGCACGGGCTGCGCACAGTTTGAGCGACATTACCAGGGTTCCTCTATCTGCCAGGGAGCTAGTAGCGCCAGCAATATGCAAGATCGAAGAAGGATGGAGAAAGACATGGTTGGATTGCGGAGAACAAAAACTTAAGCAAGTCAAGCATGACTTGAGTGCCTGGTCCTCCTCAAACAGAATATCAAGAAGAGAGGAGGTTGTCCTAGCTCGGCTCAGACTCGGCCACTCTAGGCTGACTCATGGGTACTTGATGTCTAGAGGAATCCCACCTGTCTGCGGAAGATGCAATCAGCTGATCTCTATGAAACATATTTTCGAGGACTGCCCTCGTTATAGGCTGATCCTCCAACAGCTGGGAATACCAAGGAACTTGACAGAAGCTCTGCGGGACGATGGCAAAGCAGTTGGCCTAGTTGTGGAATTCTTAAAAAAGGCGCAATTATATCTCATGATATAAAATAATAATTTAATAATAAATAAATATATTTATGTATACGTGCACGGGTATATACTCATGTGCGTGTAAGTGTGTATGTATGTATGTGGGTGTGTATATGTGTATGAACGTGGGTGTATGTGCATATACGTGTGCTAGATTAGTTTTAGAATTGGTATTACTATAAATTTTGTTATTTAGTATAGTTTTAGTATTAACATTGCATCCAGTAAAGTATTAGTTTTAGTACATATTAGTACAAATAGTTGTAATAGTTATGTTAAGTTTGTATTAGTTACTTAGTTTGTATTCGTTAGTGTTAAAAAAAAAAAAAAAAAAAAAAAAAAAAAAAAAAAAAAAAAAAAAAAAAAAAAAAAAAAAATATTACATTACTCAGAAAAATAGATATATAAATATAAAAAAGATATATATATATATATATGCATTAAAAAAAAAAGGATATATACAACATTACTCAGAAGAAATAGATATATACATATAAAAAAGATATACATATACATATGTATATGCATTAAAAAAAAAAAAAAAAAAAAAAAAAAAAAAAAAAAAAAAAAAAAAAAAAAATAAATTATATACAAGTCTCTTAACTGTATTAATAGTGCTATACTGTATGTTAGTATTAGTTTTAGTGCAAATAGTTCTATTAGTATCTAAGTAACAAGTTAGTCGTAAGCAATGACATAGGTTAAAAAAAAAAAAAAAAAAAAAAAAAAAAAGAGTACAGGTCATAAAAATTACAGTTGATTGTCATGCACTGTCCTAAACACAAAATTACAATCCCTCTCACGACATATACACGACTCTCTAGCACTACACTTCAGGGCGGTGAGGACCTAGATGTTTTCTGCCCTTAAACACCCAATCCATCCATCCTTCGGAGGAAAGTGCTAAAAGGCACAAATTAATGAATAAGAGAAAATAATTTTAAAAAATTGAAAATAAATTCATTTTCAAATTGTATGTTTATGTTTCGTAATTAATATTTATATTTAAAATGCATACAAACATAAAGCAAACATTTCCATTTAAATAAACAAAATGACAAACACAATTGTATAAATTTAGAACACTTGTGACGTTGAAATATTATCTTATCTAAAACAAATCACCATCTTCATTCATCTAAATCAAATAAATTTTAAGTTATTGTCAAACGTAAAACAGATTAACATATAATAAAACATCAGTAGTTACTTATACAAACAATGTATGCCTAATAAATCATAACTCCTGAAACATTATAAATAGGAGAATGTATAAATATTTGACTACAAAAATAAACATGTTTACAAAATTACATCCTCATCAAATATTTCAAATACGAATGCCCTATTTTACCAAAATAAACATCATATTTTCATAATTATAGATCATATTTACTTCTTGATAAATAATTAACGTGTCCTAACTGGTCTTAGAATATTCTGATGAAATGAACGTACTGACATTAGAATACTTATGAAATTTCATCAAACTTGTAACGACAGTGTTACCTTATTTACTTGTCATTTTTCAGATGTTTACAAAGTTGTCATCTTCACTTCTACATTGCGTCATCGGCTTTATACAATAAGCGGGATTCATTTCAAGAAGAGAAAAAGGAAAACCGTATAGGAAAGACTATTGTACTCGTATTATCTTTGGAAGTTCTTGTGAAAAATGATTCTCAAAATAAACGTTTTTGCATGCAGTTTTTTTTTTAATTTGCTAAAATCTAATCTGACATCCATTTTTAAATCAAAAATTGTTTTACATACTCGGCTCGATAGAAGTCATTATTTTTTTTTTTTTATTTTTTTTTTTTTTTACGGCACATCGACAAATCGTGGCCATTAGCGCCGACGTCCAGGGTGCAGTCAGGAATTTTCTCAGCGAGCCCTGAGATGAGAAAATTCCTGTCGCAGGTGGGGATCGAACCCACCATCTCCTGCTTATGAATCTAGCGCGCTAGCCACTAGACCACGGGAGACCCCAGAAGTCATTATTTTATTAAAATATTCAATATACCTACCTTGAAAAATTTATCCATGATAAAAAAAAATTATATTTAAACAAGGATGTCAGATTTGTTTTTAGGACATTAAAAAACCCTATAATAAAATTTTGGGAAGACAAAAAAAAAAAAAAAAAATATTTTAAATCGCTAGGGCTGGGCCCTCAAAATTTTCTTAAAGATTCAAAAATCCGGCGATATTTCAAAGGACATATACCCAATTCAAAAGTTAGTATAAATTTGACTTTTACTTTGAGAACCATTTCTCTCTAGTACTTCCCGAGATAATACAATAGTCATTTATGTGGTTCGAAAAAGGAGTCTTTCTTCTTTTGAAAAAGTCCAATGACGTAAAAGTTGTGTTATTTCAAGGCGAGATATTAAATTTCAAAACTTAAACTACACTTTTCGCATACAAATGTTTAGAAATCCAAGTAACATATTAGGTGATCGTTGTCCGTCGATGATAAAAGGTAGGGATTGTCGGGGTTCGGTCACTGCTACTTAATAAAACTACATTTTACCGTGAAAATGGTTTTATTGTTGCCGACGTTTCGGCTTGAACTTCAAGCCTTCATCAGGGCGATGGGAAGGTTGAGAACTATACCTCACAGATGCGGGGTCATTTCTCATGAGATGCGTTGATATACCTCACAGATGCGAGAAATGATCCCGCATCTGTGAGGCATAGTTCTCAATCTTCCCATCGCCCTGATGAAGGCTTGAAGTTTAAGCCGAAACGTCGGCACAATAAAACCATTTTCCATGTAAAATGTAGTTTTATTAAGAAGCTGTGACCGAATCCCGATAATCCCTACCTTATATTAACATTTATTTTTACATGAATGATTGAGAAGTGTGTTTTCTCTCTTTAACAGGATATTTTCCTAGTTAAGTACTACGCATACAAAAATTCTCGTTTGAACGAGTGAGGGGTACGTCGTGAACTAACCTTGTAAGTATGCACCTTTGTATGTGTATTATCAGTATAGTATTGAGAATTCTTAATAATACACCATAAATAGCTCCTTAATGTAGGGTAGAGCCCATCATCCTTTGTGTGCTGGGACTATTTCTAGCTATGTCAGATCTATAACTTCGCGGTGTTCTACATTTTCTGCATCTTTGGAAGATAAAACAGAAACATATTTGTTTTGGGAATTTGTTTTAGAGTTTGGAAAGAGAAAATCACAGACTTCTACAGTAAATACTCGTCTAGGCCCTAGCGGTCTGAGTATGTTTCATCAAAAATAATATCTAATGAAACTTCTACTGTTATATCATATTGAAATATATGGGTATTTTTGCATATATATGTTTATCAAATAAGAAAATAGTAGAATAAAATAATAATACTAGAGAAAAATGGTTTCACAAATTAAGAGGACAGTTTGAAACTTTTTTTTTTTATTATAATACCTTCTAGTTGGAGAAATTGAAGTTACTGAGTTGTTGTATAATATTATTGTTGTATTAAAGGTCTGTTACTGGAGATAAGACACCATTCTGTAAATTTCATCTTTGGTTAAATAATAGAAATGAGATTGAGTAACAAAGGAGAGATTAGGTTTTTGAATGTTTTAAATAAAAAAAAAAAAAAAATCATTTTATTTTACGGTATTCTAGATAGATTCAAAAGATAAGAGAAATTGCTCAATGAAGACGATTTTTTTTTTTTTTTTGTACAATTGGTTTCATGCAATAAATATTTGAATTTTGAGAAAATAACGGCGAAGGCAAACTTGTATACCTGATATTAGTACCTGATACTAGTAATATTAGTTATCTTTATAGTCATCTGAGTTATCAACGTCATCTGAGCGTCTTTCTGGCGTGAATCGAGAATGAAGTTGGGAGGCCTTGCGCACAGAACCTCCATATTGTATCATTCATCATATTACCAGATGTATTTATATACAGGATGTAATAATCAATAAAGAAATATATATACAAAAACAAAAAAAATCTTTATAGTAGTGATTGACGATTCTCGAATATGAATCCATCTTCTGAATTGATTCGAATCGTGATGAAAAGATCGAATCATTAAGAAATCGGCCTTTAGAGATCGATTCTTTAAAAAGATCGGCCTTTGGGGATAGATTCTTTGGAAAGTTCGGCCCTTTGTGATCGATTCAAAAAATCGATATCGATGTCAAAAAAGAACGATCTTTTAAAAGATCGATTCAGATCACCCATCCCTACCTCAGGCATAAATTATGAAGTTATGCCTGAGGTTACATAGTTTCATTTTCTGCGAAATATGTATTTATTTCGTGTAAAAAACTTTTAATTTTTTTTTTTTTTTTTTTTTTTAATATTGTGCTTTCTTTTGCACATTTATATGCTAATAGATATTACCACGTAGTTAAATAATTAAATTCAATAAAGAAAAGTCCACAATAAATAAAAAAAAAATGGTAACAAAAATATTTAAAAAAAATACAGGTTTAACCAGTTAACTACTAACGAAACTCATAAAAATACTAATTAGAAAAATAAAATATTATTATATTAGTTGGGTAAGCCCAGCTATTTATTTTTATTAAAAAAAAAAAAAAAAAAAATTGTTTCGCTAGTTGCAGTATTAATTTTGTTAAAATCGATATAAATAATAAGTGGCCTTAAATAAAAGTATTTATTTATTTGATTGAAATACAACACATACCACAGATATGGTTTGACCACTCTGTACATGTGTGTAGGTTCGATTCCCACTTGCTAGAAAAGAATATTGACCCTGAGATAACTCGCCCTAAAAAAATCTGTGACATGTAAATGTCCATTAAAATAGAATTATATTCATTCATTGAAAACAGAAGAGTGAAATTTCAAATCCAACTAAAAGAAATTCTTTCTGCAGCTAAAAATCCTCCAGTCTTTAGCCCAGATTCCTAGATATATTTTTAGACTCTCTAAGCGGTCGTTTGATCTCTGGCTGTTCCACAAACCTGTTTGATTTGTAGATGTGAAGAAACACTGAGCGATAAACGAAGAAACGATAAATCTTCCATGTTCCAAGATAATCATTTTTGATCTATTACTAGTCCTAGGACGCAACCTCCTAAGAAATATAAATGTATCCTATTTATGAGAGTTATGTCGATTTCTACCGCTATTTATCGTGTCAAAACAATTTAGATTGGTCAATTTGAGTGGCTCTTAAGAGCACAATTAAGAAATATGTAGCATTTTTCGAATTAATTGGGGTTGCGCTCAGGAAAGATATTTTCAAAACATTTCTTCAAATCTTCATCGATCCTTAGTATAATGTACCTAAAATTACTTCAGCTAAAAATTGTATAGGTATATTAGGTATACAATTTTGCTTCCACCGTTTTTTTTTTTTTCAAAATTCAAATCTTTATTGTAAAAAGCAATTTGTCCAAAAAAAAAAAAAAATATATCTTTATTGTCTTCATTGAGTAATTTGTCTAATCTTTATCTTCAAGAACTTTTGATCTTCTATCTACCACTATGCCGGTTTTTTTTAGCAAAAATCAACGGTTTTTTGAAAATGAATAGCTATATATACTTAAATATAATTCCTAACAGGCCGTGAGCGCCCTGAGAGTCAGATAGTGTGGAAATATCCGATTCTTGGCCATTTGGCATGCTAGAGAGATAGTGTGGTCAGTACTATACTGTCCCCTTTGCAGGTCCCTATTAAAGACTGCATGTGCCTAGGGTCTCTCTGGGACCCCGAATCTTTAATTTGTAATAGTTATTTCTGAATCGTATTAATCAGATAGATTTTTCTAATGTACAGAAGACTCACCCAAATCCGGCGTCGTCGGGATCGAGGACAGTCGGATTAGAGAAAACCCCTGATTAGAGAATTCAGGTAGAAGCGGTCACTTATGAATATGCAAAAACGTTAATGGTAAATATTATTATATCCTCAAGTAATACTTGAGGACATAATAATATTTACTATTTTTAATATTGCATATTTAAGTAAAATTTGGGTACCGAATTATAAAATAAATTCAAAATATGTAAATCCTTGCTGTTGTATATCAGGCTTTCCAGCCGCTGCACAGTGGTCAAAAACCGCCCAAATGCGCTCAAAACTCAATAACATGTGATATTGTTGATTTAGAAACCTGAAATTAAATATTTCAAGTAGGACACGATTTTTCACTCGGATCACTTTAGACATTTTTTGCAGTCAACACTGACTTGAGTACTGCAAAAAAAAAAAAAAATCCATCTTCGATTTGATTCAAATGTTTACATAGAGATAACGCGCGTCTGTCTTACCGAGTTCGTTCACGTCTAGCACCGAAATAGGCAAACTTATGCAGCCAATTTCGGTCTGGGCTCTTTCTATACATGTCCACTGAAAACGTAAGCCCAAAATTAGAGAGACGCAAAAAGTATAAGACAAAACGAAATTTGATACGTGTATTTTTTTTACTTTTTAAGTATCCCCGTCCACGTCGACGATTCTAAAAATAAAAAAAATATTTTTTTTGCCCTTCGAACATCCCATTAAAACAAGAAAAAAAATGCGTCAATCTTATTGATCTGAACGAGTAGAGTTGTAGGAACGATTTTGGTACATGAGGATTCGGGAATTTTCTTCGTTTCTTGTACTTCCATGATTAACCACCGTCCTGCAATCAACAGTGGGGGTCTGAAACTCAAGAAATGACACTCTCAGGAGGTCTTTAATATATATTTAAGACCAAAATGTTCGGAGAAAATACTTCAAAAAATCAAGTTTTGAGCGCTTTTTGAATATTTTTGACCACTGTGCGCTGGTGCATTGGTAGAAACATAAACATATTTTCTTAGTAGAAACACAAGTTCCTGTCTCTAAAATGAAACATATATGCCTTCTTTGAGTTCCATTCAATGAAATACCACGAAACAAATGCTTGGCTAGCTAGGAAGGGAAGGTTTTCTAGTAACACTCCGAGATCAGTCATTCCTCTCGGAGACCGCCGGATTAGAGAGAGCTACGGATAAGATAGAGTCTACTGTATTGCAAATAGAAACAATTGTTACTCCTTTAGCAACATTATTCTTCAATATGATAAGTGACCAGATAAAAGGAAAATTGACTCTAACGACCCTATTAAGGAATGCTAAAAGGCAATAAGAACACAACATTTAATGATTCAAATGAAATCATTTAATGCCAAATCAATTATACTCCGTGTTTTTCCTGCTGAGTATCACTCCGCCTGTCACAATGAATATATATGTATATATACAGCTAATTAGAAGACATTTACATTCCGTCATTATGACAGTCATAAATTATTTTCCCTTGACAATTATTTCCATTAAGAGATTGCGATAGCGGGAGTCATAAATTGAGGATATCAAGCGGCGATAAATGGTTATATTTTCTTGTTTACCGTCCATTGAGTCATGAGCCGTGACCTTTGGTTGGCTGACTCTCATGATAGTCACTATCGCAATTATAATGGAATGGTTAGTTGGCGTCAAGTCCAGCTTGCAAAGTAAGCATATTTTCTTGTTTACCGTCCATTGAGTCATGAGCCGTGACCTTTGGTTGGCTGACTCTCATGATAGTCACTATCGCAATTATAATGGAATGGTTAGTTGGCGTCAAGTCCAGCTTGCAAAGTAAGCATATTTTCTTGTTTACCGTCCATTGAGTCATGAGCCGTGACCTTTGGTTGGCTGACTCTCATGATAGTCACTATCGCAATTATAATGGAATGGTTAGTTGGCGTCAAGTCCAGCTTGCAAAGTAAGCATATTTTCTTGTTTACCGTCCATTGAGTCATGAGCCGTGACCTTTGGTTGGCTGACTCTCATGATAGTCACTATCGCAATTATAATGGAATGGTTAGTTGGCGTCAAGTCCAGCTTGCAAAGTAAGCATATTTTCTTGTTTACCGTCCATTGAGTCATGAGCCGTGACCTTTGGTTGGCTGACTCTCATGATAGTCACTATCGCAATTATAATGGAATGGTTAGTTGGCGTCAAGTCCAGCTTGCAAAGTAAGCATATTTTCTTGTTTACCGTCCATTGAGTCATGAGCCGTGACCTTTGGTTGGCTGACTCTCATGATAGTCACTATCGCAATTATAATGGAATGGTTAGTTGGCGTCAAGTCCAGCTTGCAAAGTAAGCATATTTTCTTGTTTACCGTCCATTGAGTCATGAGCCGTGACCTTTGGTTGGCTGACTCTCATGATAGTCACTATCGCAATTATAATGGAATGGTTAGTTGGCGTCAAGTCCAGCTTGCAAAGTAAGCATATTTTCTTGTTTACCGTCCATTGAGTCATGAGCCGTGACCTTTGGTTGGCTGACTCTCATGATAGTCACTATCGCAATTATAATGGAATGGTTAGTTGGCGTCAAGTCCAGCTTGCAAAGTAAGCATATTTTCTTGTTTACCGTCCATTGAGTCATGAGCCGTGACCTTTGGTTGGCTGACTCTCATGATAGTCACTATCGCAATTATAATGGAATGGTTAGTTGGCGTCAAGTCCAGCTTGCAAAGTAAGCATATTTTCCGACAAGGCAACGAGTACAGTAAATTTAGAATCTCTAATGAGAAGTCTGCATCTATAATTTAGTTAAAAATTACTAGGAACATATGTGGGCATCAAACGCCCCGCGTGCCGGATCTGGCCCTGTGTAAATTTTAATCCGGCCGACGAGACATTTTGAAAAACTCAATTAAAAAAAAAGGTAATACTGAAGGAGAGTGTCCTCAGCACCGATTTTCTTCAAAATTTGCACTATAACGTATTTTGATGCACTAAACACGAATCCGTTGAAAAAAAAAAAAGTTGCTTGCAACTAGGAAAGACGTTATTAAGCACTAAAGTTCACTGTTATGGAGGTTATAAAAGACGGGATAAACAGCTTATATGTAAACACGCGCCTGCGCAATAGTCCTTAATGGCGAAGTGTAATTGAAATTTAGACTCACCTGTGGTAGCTGACTTGGTCGTAAACTGTCGCTTTTGGGCATACGTGCTATGCGTTTCCGCTCGCTCAAGAAAACATCAAAACCCCTAGTCAATCCAACTCGCAGAAATGAAAAGAATTCTATGGCCCAAAAGTCGTCCAAGGCAGTCTTCCCTAACCTTCATAACAGTGAACTTTTTTTTTAAATAACTTCTTTCCTAGTTGCGAGCAACTTTTTTCCCCAACGGATTCGTGTTTAGTGCATCAAAATACGTTATAGTGCAAATTTTGAAGAAAATCGGTGCTGAGGACACTCTCCTTCAGTTTTACCAAAAAAAAAAAAAAATAAATAAATAAATAAATAAACATTACTATCGCACACTCACTCCAAATAATGAAGATTGAGTGAGATGAGGTTTGCCGTATGCTCCTGCAGAATCAAGCCAGCGAGCATCAAGCGAGTGTCTCATTGATTTCGTGCCGATGTATACCTTTCGTAGTTTGAAATAATTCCAAATTTTATGATTTCATTATAATGTTCTATCTATTTTTTTTACTTCATTGTGTGATTTTAACTAATTGTATTACAATAAAATTGTCGTATTATTTCATGTCTGATATCTATCACTAATAAATTGCAGCCTTAATGGTTATCTTTGAATGATAACAAGCTTCGGGAGATAAAGCCATTCATAAAACAATGGAGCTCCAGCTAAAGAAGCTGCCGGAGAGAAGAAGTAGTCCTTACAAGACTTAGAATTGGACATACACTACTAAATCACTCCCACTTAATGACAAAATAAGACATACCACTATGTACAGAATGAAATAAGACATTAACTGTAAAACACTTACTAATAGACTGCAGGAAACGTGAATACCACATGATATGTACGAACTTTTGACAGATGGTAGCCCTCACATATCCATTATTTTAGACTTTTTAGCAAAAACGATAAATTTTAAATATGTTAAAATTAATTTTATAATTAAATTTTATTTGTAAAAAATAAAGCTAAAAGATATAGTTTATTAAAAATAATTTATTACTTACCTGTTTTTTATATTATAGTTGACCTTTATGTTTGGTATTTCTTTCATTTTATTTTTTCTCTTTTTGCCTTTTTTTTGTCTTGTATTGTATTAATGTTGATAGATTCAGTTATTTTATTTTTATTTAAATGTTTTATTTGATGTTCTAGATCTTTTATAATGTTTGCACTCAACGTGTTTATAGAGCTAATCGCCTAGTTGCTAGCTCTAAAACCTCATAAATAAATAAAATATCTAGCACTAAAAATTATAAAAGAATATATCCGAAAATCCCAGGAAAAATTTAAAATATATTGAAAGCGGGGGTGGGGTTGATCAAATTAATTCATTGTTTGCTTAGTAATTTTTTTTTTTTTTTTTTTTTTTTTTTTTTTTTTTAATATCATAATAATTATCCAGAACTTAAAAACTTCCTCTGCAGTGGCAATAATAAATAATAGTAAATGAACTAGGTCTCACAACTGTAAAAAAGCTTAATTTGTAATTGAAACGTTGAGTTGAATTTACAGGCATAAATTAAAATTTAAATCAAAAGCGATAAATTACTGCACTACAAGGAAAACATTCAACGAAAAAATAAAATAATTAAGGTCCCACCGAGATTTGAACTCGGATCGCTGGATTCAAAGTCCAGAGTGCTAACCATTACACCATGGGACCTGATGACAGTATAGTAAATGCGTACAACTGATAATATTGAATCTTGGGACCTAGCTGAACCTCAGTTATGAAAAATGATCAAATGTTATTCTATCTTCTAAATGCATAGCAATAACTCTTTTGTTTTGTTTTTTGTTTTTTTATTAATGTTATCTTCTTTTTTTTGACCTGTTGAAGATGAGCAGAATAAGTACAAATAATGATATTGAAGCTCAGTATGAAATAAAATAGAATGAAATCTTCATAATCTCATCCTACAAAACTTCGTAAGCGGATTAGAGTGTGTGTGTGTGAGGGATAGAGTGAGCTTGCGAGAGACAAAGAGAATGAATATACAAAAAAAAAAAAAAAAAAAAAAAAAAAAAAAAATGCAAAGACCAATCGACATTTTAAATCCAGTTACAACCATTACAACATGTGACCTGATGAACTCATGTTTTGACGTTGCGGTTTGGTAATTTTATGAGAGAGACGGAGAGTAACAAATAATTAAGTTCATAATAAGTATTAATAATGAAAGATACAGGTAAAAAGTATATACTGCAATATCTTCCTGAAATCCCAAAAATATTAATAAAATAATATCACAGTGGATTGTATGTTAGGGAGCCAATGTAATCATTGGAATATTCCCATACGCCCCCCAGGAGGTCCCATGGTGTAATGGTTAGCACTCTGGACTCTGAATCCAGCGATCCGAGTTCAAATCTCGGTGGGACCTATGTCATTATTTTTTCACGTTTCACTTATATGATGAATATCATGATTTGGATAGGGTGATTAATGTATATATTGTGAAATTACTTGGTAGGAAATACGTTTGACATTTTTGTACTGAATTTAATTTTTTTGTGGGAAACATTTTTTTTTCTCTGTGAATTATATATTTATTTGACAATCGAGCGCTATAACTAATATGTTACGTACATTAGATTAAAAAAAAAATTATTTCTTACGTGTAAAAAACATTAATTTAAGTACAAAAATATACAAGTATATTATAATCTTATATAAAATGTAAACATTTAAAAGGAATAAGGGAAATACATTTTTTTCCAATTCTTCAAAATTTTAGGACTAATTATACAGACTGAAATGAATTCTTATTCTATAGATTTCTGTGCTTTGAATTTTGAAGAACCAAAAATGTTTAATCGTATCATGACGAATTTTTATTTTTGATGAACATTAGTGAGTTATTTTCCATTTCGTAGATAATATGTTGATTAGCCAATAAATGGTTAACGGATGTAATACGTAGTTTTTGATTTCTCTGAATACTTATGGTATTTCGACCAACGACAAATCATCAATGTGACGTCAACATGTTTACAGTAATTACCAAAGGAACTTCTTATTGATCTATTAATAAGTAAAATAATTTGAATATTTTAATTACTACACATAGAGGACAAACATTTAAATTGATTGTTCTATCTAAACAAAATAAATTAAAAAAAAAAAACTATGAATAAATATTAAAAATAATCATAAAATAATAATACAAAAAAAAGTACAAATAAAAGACTTATTTAAGTCAATCATACATATGATGATAGTTTTCTTTTGGAAAAGGTTTCTTGGTGTTTTAAGTATTAAATTTTTAATTAACGCAAATTAATAAAGTTTTGAAACTAGGCAATTTTTCGGATAAACACATTTTTATTTATACATGCTGTTTTTTTTTGTTTTTTTTTGAATAAGTAGTTGGCCGTTGATATTTAAAAAAAAGTGTAGGTGGTTGAATCCATTGACGTCGGCAAAAACACATTTTGTAATAAAATTTAGATATATTTAACATATATTGTTTTTTTTTTTAGTTAATTCAATTATTCATTATATGGAATATTTTATCATGGGTAATTGAATAATTAATTTTTATTCATTAGTTCGTATATTAGTAATCTTAATTATTTGCAGGGAATTTATCCTGAGTAAATGGTTTAATCATTTGAATAAGTAATTTCTATATTAGTTCTATGAATTGTTTAACATTCAGAACAAACTATTCTCATATTTTATTCTAAATAAAAAAAATCGGGTTTAATTTAATAATTATGAGTATAAAAGAAAAACATAAATATTTTTAGAATTAATTATTTGTTTGATAAGTACTACAATAAAAAATATCTAGAAAAAAATATAATTTCAGTAAAATCAAAACCAAAGAAACAAAATTTCTAGCCTTAATTTTAATATTCAAAGTTTATATCCAAATCATAAAGAAATATTGTATTTCAATATAAAACTATTTTTTATAGATTGTTTACTGTCAGGGAAAAAATGAATAATAAATTTATTTTTTAAATAATCATATATTTCAAAATAATATATTTATTTTGCAAAATGAAAAATTTCTATTTTATAAATAATAAAAAATATCAATTAAAAATAAAAATTTAGTTTTAATATTATTTTACGTTACTTTTTGAATAACCGAATAAAATGTATTTATTCGGTTATGGATATTGCACGCGAAGTCTATGTTCTAAACTTACAATCTTCATAATTAAATGTTCCGTATTTTAAAATGGCGTTAGAATGAAGAATTTTAATCATTATATGATAAGGAAATTCACATTTTTCAGAAAAATAATATTAAATAAAACACTAGGTCCCACCGAGATTTGAACTCGGATCGCTGGATTCAAAGTCCAGAGTGCTAACCATTACACCATGGGACCTCTTGGCGATAAAAAAATTATGAACTCAATTGATGTCACTGAGGCTCGCTAACCTCGTGAACTCGTTGTACAAATTAACCTTCTTATCTCAGAACTTCTCTTGTCTGTCGATAATATAATTTTCTTTTCCATTTCTTCCCCCAATAGGCGGGATATCAAATGCTTGGGAAGTTTTAATAAATTTACCAATTAGTTAATTAATAAGTTTGTATTGGTTGATTTATAACAAAAATCATTAAGAAGTTTGGTCACTTTCGAAAATCAAAATCATGTTCCTTAATTTTTTTGGTGTTTTACTAAACGCAACTAATGCGTATGAATCTTAACAATCAACTTATCCTTCTGTTTTACTCTTCATATCTCTTATGAAAAAAAAAACAACATCAAAAAACAGAAGACATCCTATTTTGAATTCTGGATGTAACATCGTTTCTACTATATTTATTTTCTTTCTCACCCATCCTTCCTTCTTCTCACTCTCTCTCTATTTTTTCTCACTCTTTTCCTTTGTTATAAATTGTATGTATATTAAAAAAAAAGTCCGACTCGCAGGAACTGCATCATCTTAGCGCGGTTCCGTTCTTATCCGAAGTGCGATTAGTAAAGGAATAGTAGCAGCTATCAGTAGGTTTTGATCTGTCGTTAAAAATATAAAATAAAATCTCAAAGAAAAGGAAGCTTAAAGAGCCACATATGGAAACTGACAGTTTTCTAAACGGATGGGACTCTCCCGTCATCGCGACGCTCACTCTAGGAAAACTCTATTACCAGTATGAATCTTATTTTCTCAGCTTTAATGAAATACTCATTCCACCGTTAAATAAACTTAAAAAACAAAAGTGAGGTAAACAGTAACAAAAACCCGTTTAAAATAACAAAACTAACACTTTCGTAGTTTTAAGCACTTACTTTTCCGACTGACATTGCCCCATCGAAATTTGCTTCAGAATCTTTTTTTTTTTTAGAGAATTTAGTAAGCTTTTGAATGGTTAAATCGTACTTCCCACGATTTCTTAACTGTTTTGAAGATATTAAGGGGGAAAATGGTGCTAATACCTACCGATAGCTGCTATATTCCTTCACTAATCGCACTTGAGATAAGAACGGAACCGCGCTAACATGAAGCAGTTCCTGCGGGTCGGACTTTTTTTTTGTCAGACAAATTAATGTATTATGTTTATATTATAATATAAATATTATGTTTATAAGAAGAGCAAATCACTTTAATTGCGGTGTAAAATATTGTTGCTAGCTAAATCTAAGTATTATATAAGCTCATAAGGAAAAAATGGTGCTAATGACTCAGATTTCGATACACCATAAAAGAAAAAAAAATTAAGGACAATATACAAAGATTCCGAAGTATTTCATGTCTGTTAATAAAATATTTTATTCTAATCCCAATAACGCAACACTTATACACAAATAAACTTTTATTAGGTACCTATTTAATACGTATAAAATAAGGTTATAATGAGCGATCCGCTGTGGCATACACCAAGTACTACCACCGTGTGGAGTGCAACTAGTATAGACCGGTACGTCTGTACCACTGTGGTATGTAAAGAGCGGCTGTTCTGATACTGGCAAAAATTAGAAATCCTACATTCCTAAAGTTGTTTGGAGGCTTATCTTTATGACTCTAGACAAAGACTTGAAGATGACGAGGGTACACAGGGAGACGAGAGTACCTGGGGACAGGGAAAACGCCCCCCACCCTAAGCCTCCTAGCTCCTCACCTTCGAATTCATATGATTTCGTTCAATGAATTTAAAAAAAAAATTAATAAATAGATAAAAACTTCTGAAAATAGAGAATACCAAAAACAATTCTAAAGAACGAAATCAACACCAGTACAGTAATCTAGATATTCATAGGGCATCTTCGAATTCCAAGATACCGTTTAAAATATTGTTTCTATATATACGTATCCTGTTTTATTGACTAATACATTTGACTACTATAAGCAATCACAAAAATAACGAGCAGTGAAAAAAAACTGTAGGAAACACACAAAAAGATTCGTTCAAATGAACGAAATTACCTATGTTTTAAGCACTTATTTCTCCAAATATGACCATCCCATCGCAAATGTCTTCAAAACATTTTTTGTAGAAAATTTAGTAACCTTTCGAATGGTAATCTTTTGCTTGCCAAGATTCCAAACCGTTTTCGTGATATTAATGAAAATATACCAAGTTCCCAAAACTTTTCATGTCTAAAAATGAAATATTTTATTTTAATCCTTCCTTTACTCCAAACGTAACCAAATTTTCAACATATTAGTTTTGATAAAATTCAAACATGGAGAAAATGTTTCAACTGAAGCCCATGATTCTAAGTACCAAAATCAAAGACAAAAAGAACAGTTCGAATAAGGGAAATCAATTACTTTAAAGTTTTAAGCACTTATTTCTCCGATTGACATCGCCTAATCAAAACTTTCATTAGAACCTTTTTTGTCGAGCATTTAGTAAGCATTCTAATGGTAATCTTTTGTTTACCAAGATTCTCAACCTTTTTCGAGATATTAAGGAAAGTATACAAAGTTACTAAAACTTTTCATGTCTGTTAATAAAATATTTTATTCTAACCCTTCCTTAACTCCAAACGTAACATAACTTTCTACATATTAGTTTTAATGAAAGTAGAACATGCAGATAATGTTTCAACTGAATCCCGTGATTCTAAGTACCCAAACCAAAAACGGTATTCAAAAACTATTTTTCCAATTTTCTCGAAAACGGTTAAAGCTATCGCCTTGAAAATGGTTTCATTCGTTTTCCTAGCCCAAGAAGCCTATAAAAAGAGTACTTACAAGCTTATGAACTCAAAAACGTAAGCGTTGCGATTTTTTCTGCGCGAATTTCGCCCCAAACGCCATCTTCCAGTGGGCGGATTTTGCTGGTTAACGAACTTGACCTTTCAAATTGGACGACTGATTTTTGTACCAAATTTCATCAAAATCGGACTATCAGGGAAGCCAGAAATGAGCGAACAGACAAATATATATATATATATATATATATATATATATATATATATATATATATAAATAAATATATACATATATATATATATACAAATTTGAACCACCGTTATTTTCGGTCTCTAGGGGTTCTGAAACGCAAAATTTTCTTGTCGGCACTTCCGGATTGTTTCATTGTATCAACCTTATAAGCGGGGTTCCTCCCTATGGGGGAGGGAGGAACCGCGCTAAAAAGAAAATAACATTAATAAAAAACAAAACAAAAGAGTTATTGCTATGCATTTAGAAGATAGAATAACATTTGATCATTTTTCATAACTGAGGTTCAGCTAGGTCCCAAGATTCAATATTATCAGTTGTACGCATTTATTATACTGTCAGCAGGTCCCATGGTGTAATGGTTAGCACTCTGGACTTTGAATCCAGCGATCCGAGTTCAAATCTCGGTGGGACCTCATTTTTTTATTTATTTTGTCAGTTAATAATTTTTTTTTCTGCTTGTGGAATTCATCTCTTCTAATATAAATAGAAAATTATTTCTCGGTATACAATTATTGAGTTATAATACAATTTTTAAAATGATCTAAAAATGCATTTTTTTTTCTTTGAAAAAAAATTGAGCATTTCAAAAATTTAAATTACTTGATTTAACAAAAACAAAACGATTTATAATATAGCATAACAAAAAAAATCAGGGGACACGATGGTCGATAAATTAAATTTTAACACAAAAATTGTAGGAAGCTAAAAGTCAACATATCCATTATTTAAGAAATAATTACAAAACCTCCTTATTTTTCATCATGTTGGATGTTCATCTGGTTTTGTGATCAACAGGGAGGATCCAGGTCCTTTGCACTTTTAAAACTTTTTGGGGGGTTTAATATTTTATTTATTTATATAATATAACACCTTCATATATTATATTATATATTTAGCTCTTCTATTTACCAAGTGACACTTCCTTTTCACTTGTAAGTAATTAAATAAAATGTACAAAAAAAGTAGGTGATAAAAATGATAGAAAACTATCTCCAGAAATCCAAGTTAAATCATAAATTCAAATAATAAATTAAGAATTTCTTTGTAAAGATTTAGGGCAATAAAATAAACAAATTTAATGTTAGTTTAATATTGTAATTATTAGAGCTAACATTTTTTTTTATGAATTTAATTAGAAATAAACATAGTTCTCGTTATGTTCAGTATGCATAAAGTATGTATAGACTTTAGGGGTTTCTTGAAGTATTTATATATTAATGGATTAGAATCCGCAGCAAATGCGATTTGCTCTATATAATTTTTACATATACATAAAATCATAAACACAAATATGCCATTGGAATTATACATATGCATTCAATATATTTATACATACATAGTTATGTACACTTATATATTTATATGGTCCTAAGTATACATCTAATAGTAAAGTAGAAATAGAAGTATCCTAAAGAAAAGAAGTATTACAAAAAAAAAAAAATAATAATCTAAGTGTGACGTGTAAATCTTAGAAAACTTTGGAGTAATTGCATAATAATTTAGTATTTATTTTTCATTATATCAGTGAATGAAAACGTTAGTCGTTAAAAATAAAAGTAAAAGAACATTAAGCCAAAAAAAAAAAAAGGTGTGTTTTGTTAGTGAATTTAAGGTGTTTAATTACACTGTTCTGCAAAAAAAAACTTTTCTCCCCTCCCTTGAACAATTTTGCCTGTTTCTCATGTTTTCAGGTGTGCTGAGTCCGAATCTGAACTCAGAAAAATTCTATCACCCTCTGACTTTGAGAGAAAAGAGGAGAAACTTGGAATAAATGAAAAATTGTATTTGAAAATTATTGTCTTTATTATAACAGATTTTTTTTCTTTTTCAAAGGTAAAATATAATTAATTGAATCCTGCTTGCTATCAGGTATAATACTTGATATGACACAACTCAAAAAATATACACACATCGTCAATGAGTATTTTTTTTTCTTTTGTACTCTTCCTCCTCTGTCTCCCGCTGCAGTGCCCAGCAGTAATCCGCCAGCATCTTCTCATTCCATTTGCCAGTATATCTTTTTTCCATTCTGGATATGTCTTGGTGGAATCGTTCTCCATGTTCGTCCGAAACTGCACCCAAATTTGGGGCGAAAAAGTCTAGGTGACTATGCAGGAAATGTATTTTTAAGGACATATTGCATCCCAATGTTTTATATGAAGTAAGCAGTTCTTGGGCTATTTTTCGGTAGTCTCTAGATTTTTCGTTTCCCAAAAACTTAGCACGTACCTCTCGAAAAGCAATCCAAGCCTTTTTCTCAGTAGTATTTAACTTTGCTTCAAAAGTGAGGTCCTTGAGTAGATGAGGTCCTCAAGATCAAAAACTGAAAAAACACTTTTAGCCATATTTCTTCAACCACTTGTAATATTCCCATCAAATTTTTTTTCGTTCAAATATACTTCATTGCGCTCAAAATCATCGGGCTTTTGAATTTTTTTCACTATGTTTTGATGCCAAAAAAAAATTCGTCAAATTTACAAAAAACTCACATTTTTTTATAAAAAACTTGAATTTCTCATGAAACTGTGCATGATAGACAGAATCTGACTTCAAATTCGTGTTCAGCACATTTGAAAACAGTAAGAAAGCATGTTTTGGTTTGAAGGAGGATTTTCGTGCAGAACAGTGTTATTGCTTCAATATGTTCTTGAAGTAAATTTAAAAAAAAAATATATCTTTTGCAACAATATGGTTCACCATATGGTGAAATCAATACTTAATTCAGAATTTTAAGATACCCTTTATACATATTATTTTTTGGTTTTACGACTTAAAGAAACTATTTAACATTTCATTTATAAATCATTTTATGCTCGTTATATTTGCAATGTTATGGACAAAACTGCAAGAGGTCCCATGTTGTAATGGTTAGCACTCTGGACTCTGAATCCAGCGATCCGAGTTCAAATCTCGGTGGGACCTATGTGTTACTTCTTTTTTTTGCCGCGTCGTACGAATCTTTTATTATGACACTTTTTTGTTGGGTTAATGAGTCCGAATCACGTGAAAACATTCTATATTAACAATTAAAAAGTCACAGGATGAGTAGACGTCCTGTTACCTGAAAACTACCTAACGGATTACCACAATGTCAAGTCATGTGTCACTCTCAGAGTTTTATGTAAAATGCTGAAACGAAGAGTACCAAAAACCCAAGTCCATTGTTTTGGGCATACACCAAGGTCATCGCCTGAGACCTTTGTTGTATAGGTCATTCACGAGTTTATTGCTAGTTCACCATACCTTCAGGAATGGAGAGTATTGGAAAAGCAATAAAGTGGGAAACCCTTTTCACGCCCTGACAGGTCTCGAAACAAGGTCATTGTCTCCGCTGGAGGTCATAAATCCATCGTCCTTCCACAGATTGTGGTCTTCAAGTGCCAGCAACTCTGCTCATATAAAATTTCATAAAATGACTCCACATTGCAAGAATCTTTGCTATATTGCGACGAAACTTAGTATAAATCGTGCTTATCTTATGAGAAAAATGTTTAATGATGTGGGGATTTACTCCGGAACCAAATCATTATTTTATCCCTACCGGCAATTATTTTGACTTCTTTTTAACGAAGCATTGTGGATATCTTGTCCAACAAATGAGTCAAACAAAAAGCCAAAATTGGTCTTTCAGAAGTAGGGGTTTATTCAAGAAAAAATTAAATACAAACTTAACAACAGTAAGATGTTAATTAAAAATATATAAGGGAAAAATAAATATGTTTATTTTGTAATAAAAGAAAATCAGTCCCGTAACAGGCCACGAGGGCCTCGAGGGGCAGATACTATAGAGGTATCTGATTCATGACCATACGGCACACTAGGGAGATAGTGTGGTCAGTACTATGCTCCGGCCGCCTGATTTTCCCCTTGGCCGCTTCGACTACTAGAGTAATTAGCACCAAAGGTACCCATTATTAAATTAATTAAAGGCTGGGTTGGGCCTAGGGACCGCCAGGGAGGACGAATTCAACCCATGAACGAAGACACTAGAAGAAAAAAATCTTTAGTCGTTCCTCGGGATTTGAACTCAGGTCCTCTAACTTAATAGTCCAGTGCTCTACCACTGAGCTAACCTCGCCCCTCGTATTTTGTAATATAATATGTTTATTTTGTCCGCATGGGCGTATATTGAAAAACATTTCGAGGGGGGGGGGCTGTGAGAATTTCCGGGGTATAAAATACTAACAATTTAGTTAGTCAACTAAAACACTATCACACCAAAAAAAAAAAAAAAAAAAAAAAAAAAAAAAAAAAAAATTTTCTGAACTAATTTAATTTATTTTTTAGGGTTTTTATAACACAATTTTACCGATGAATTAAAACTAGCGTGGAATATTGGCAGCATTTTTTTTATATATGTTTTGGATTATAAACACCATCGTTTGGGTATTTAAAATAAATTCTTAACAGCAATGCTTCAATATATATATGTATATTGACAAACAGAGAAACGTACACGGATTCTAACAACCATTGTTTTTTGGTGCTATTGCGTTGACAAAGGCCCCCAATAATATTTTTTCTCATATATGTTCCATGTACAGACAGCGATCGGTTACATTTTTATTGCATGTATAGATTTATATCCGTCATTTTAAGTACTTTTGCCGTAAAATAGCCACCTTCCTGGCGGCTTTGCATAGGTATTCCGCTCCTGCGTGACGTCCTTTTAGCATTTTCCTCCGAAGTATTTGAGGTTGCACTCATGACGGAATTTTTGAAAAATTTCTACAAATCTCCATCGATCCGACACTGAAAATGACCCCCGTTAAAATTTACATATATATATATATATATATATATATATATATATATATATATATATATATATATATATGTGGGTCTGTTAACACGATAGCGGCCAGAGTTTTTGTTTTTTCTTCACGAAACGTGGTATATAGCGTTCAATTAGCAAACGATTGAACGTGTTCGTTAACCACCAAAATCGGTTCACCGAGAGGGGGGATTACCCCGGACCCAAAACAGCCGTAGTTTTTGTTATATTTCAACAAAACTCGGTATTCCTTATGTTGATCTAAAGAGAGACATACTTTGTAAAAATAAACTAAATCGGTTTATTAGGAGGGGGGTTTACTCCGGACACACATTACCAATTTGCCACTACAAGCCGTAATTTTTCCTACATTTCAACGAAACTCGGTATTCGTGGTGGTAATCAACAGAGAAAAATGGGTTGTAAAAATAACCTAAATCGGGTTATTTGGAGGGGGGGGGGGTTTACTTCGGACCTAAAGTACTAATATACTCGGTCGTAATTTCTGCTGTATTGTAACGAAACGCGGTATACGTCATGAGTATCTCATCAGAAAGAAGTGTTGTAAAAATAAAGTAGATCGGTCTATTGGAAAGGAGGGTTTACTTTAAACTCTTCCGTAGGTTCCCAAAAGCGCCGCGAGGAGCGCTATCTCCCACAAGAGGGACTGTATCCTGTTTCTGCGTCAGATCAAAAGACGGAAAAAGTTTTTTTTTTTTTTTTTGTATATATTAAGTAGTACAGTATCATGTATTAGCATAACTCTGGAAGCAAAATATTTATAAAATTAATAATTAAACAGTTCTCATATGAAATGTAAATGAGCAGAACTATTCACGTTTTTATTTAATTTATATAGGTTATTTACAGCAAATTATTCAGTAATGTAGTCGACACTACAAAAATTCTGAGGAAAGTGCTAAGTTATGCAGCTCCTGCGTGACGGACTTTTTTATATGTAGTATATCTAATGTTTACCAAATAGTACATATCACCTTATTTTGGGTAAAGTGTTTTTCAAATAAATAAAGAATGAATGTATGTAACTTTTATAAGTTTATGAGTAATGGCAAGAAATACTGAAGTATAGGCCAATATATTGTGTATAAAGATATTTCTGATCGGTGCTTGAATCATTACACAAGAATGATTAAAATCTAAAGTTATTTACAAGGTAAAATAGAATATGTGAGCCGATTAAGACATGATTATGGGTGTTTTGTGTCCGGGGGAGAGGGCGTCCGTGTCGGCGTGTGCGTGTTTTAACGTCGGTTGCTTCGACTCTAATTGGACAATAAAACGTGTTAATAACGTCTGGAAGCGGGGAGAGCGGGGAACACAGTGTTCTCATTACAGCTGTCCGCCTTTCCCTTTACCCGCCATAAATCAGCTGTTCTGAGGGCGGGAAGATAAGATCCGGCCGGCACAGCCAGTGCCTCATATATCACACTCCTCATCCGTTATTTACGGCCCCCGGTGGTGGCAACACTGCTAGATTTAGGAGTCCCTGCCGTTTCCCCCTAACCGGCAGCCATGACGGTTCCCTAGACGAAAAACCCCTGGCGATATGTCATCGCGGAAGTGGTGAAATATGAATATTGACTGTTGGGTAGTGTTAGAACGCCCAGGGCTTGTTGATAAATGCCTAGTGTTGTGGTGATAGTCACTTCCCCTCCACAATCACCGACTCTAACATGATACAACATCCAAAACATTTTTAACATCTCCAAAAAAATAACAAAGCCACCAATAAATACATCTTGTTGGATTCTCCTGGCGCTCAGATTATTATCTATATATATATATATATATATATATATATATATATATATATATATATATATATATATATAAATCACGTGTCTGTCTGTTTGTCCGTATGTCTGTTTATTCCTTATACAAATCTACACCGTTTGACCGATTTTGACCAAACTTGGCACACAGGTAGGTCTTGATACGGGAAAACTCCTAGGCTAGGTCAAAATAATCAAATTTAAAAATTTGATCAAAAGGTCAAAAGTTTTGTTTAAGAAAAATTGGCTACACTGAACCATTCAGATTCTGACGGCCATTTTGAATCGACAGCCATTTTGAATAATGTCTCAAATTTATTTGTTGATGTTCCTGATAATTATAATAACTCGAACTCATTGATGACTTTACATCATTATATAATCATGTAATAAACATTTCATGGAGCCAATCGCCTACGTTACGTAGCTCCTTAAAAGAATAAATAAATAAATAAATAATCATGTAATGCAGTTTATTTCAATTTTATATCAACAGTCACTGTCTAACTAAGGAGCGCTGGCCTTTCTTTGATAAGAGCTATCTACTCGCAGGTTGTGCTGCTGGCCTCTGTCGGCTGTAATATGAATTGCTGTAGTGCCGGCCGAGACAGCACTAGACAGATATAAACAAATTCACACCGTTCGACCGATTTTGACGTAACTGGGTATACAGGTAGATCTTGAATGAATGAATGAATGAATGAATGAATGAATGAATGAATGAATGAATGAAATGAATGAATGAAAAAAAAACTTTATTCTGGGACTTCGTCCCATAAGAATAAAAATAAGTACAAAATAAACAATAAAGAAATTAACCTAAAAATATAAATATGAATAAAAAAAAACAAAAGTATAAAAGAACAAAACAAAGAAAGCAACTAATACAAATATTATATGTGAAGCCTTAAATAATAAAATGAAATATAAGTAAATATGTACATTCATTGGAATGGGGCAATGATGAGACAATGTTCAGAGGGGGATGGGAATCAAATTAAAGAGTTTAAATAAACAAATAAATATTAAAAAGTTGAATAAATATTAAAGGAATGGGGGCTATAAAAAGATATAAACTAGGAAAATGCATAAACACGAGAAAAAAACAGCAATATAATTTACAAAGGTAATCAGGTCTTCCTGGTGGTGAAATTTTAAGAAGCGTCTTCCTGGGATCTTGATACGGGAGAGACATAGGCAGAAAGTAGGTGTAGCATGGCGCACTGGGTAACAGCTAGTTATTGAATAATAGTAGCACCTCTTTGAATAAATCTCACCTGTATGATATAATTTAGATTTTCCAAAAGGTTTTATAGCTCATTACCACTTCGTAGTATTTTACCATTCGCTAGCATTACCACACCATTGCGTTAAATTATAACACTTAAAAAATGTAGGACGTAAAATCGTCCTGCAAACATTGCGTCAAGTGCATTGGATGTGACATCATAGAGGTAGGCTTGCCATATTAATGGTGACTGAAACCGGGACACATTACTATGAAATGGACATACCGGAGGGGGGTATGGAATAAAAATGGTACAAATTAAAAGCAAAATGCTGAGTTTTAAGTCCTTTTTAAGCCTCGGAAGTAACAAAAATGGGGAATCTGGAACTCTAAATTGTTAGTCTGCCCACCTTATAAAAATAAAGGAATTTCTGATAATTTTCGCTTGGCAGTGGTGTGCAAGTAGTTCCAGAGTTTGCTCACAGATTACATTTAGAATGCTTCTCATTTCTTGGACATTTGACTTTGACGAGAGGAAGTAAAAAATGTTGATTGTATGAAAGTAACGGATTCATAAAAGATTCTTAAAAACATTAATTCATTACTTTCTACATCTTACAGCCGTTTTCGGGACATTGATAAAACCGGGCGGGACAAGAGCAAAATACCGGGACTGTCCCGGTCAAACCGGGACGTATGGCACGCCTATTCACTGGTCACGTGACGTAATATTGATTTTTAAGTTCCAATTTAAAAGATTGGGTACTTGTTAAAAGTTCTCGAAAGTTGAAGCAGCACATAATTTTCGATATTTATTTTATAGAAGCGAATAAGATGTGAAGCCATTTTCATAAATTATTTTGTGAGCAAAACCTTGCTGTTCCGAATGTGTTAAAATTATGACAGCTGTGAGCTTCCTCATTTCGGAATGGTTGATACGTACACTCATTCCCTTCTATTCCGAATGTGTTAAAATTATGACAGCTGTGAGCTTCCTCATTTCGGAATGGTTGATACGTACACTCATTCCCTTCTATTCCGAATGTGTTAAAATTACGACAGCTGTGAGCTTCCTCATTTCGGAATGGTTGATACGTACACTCATTCCCTTCTATTCCGAATGTGTTAAAATTATGACAGCTGTGAGCTTCCTCATTTCGGAATGGTTGATACGTACACTCATTCCCTTCTATTCCGAATGTGTTAAAATTATGACAGCTGTGAGCTTCCTCATTTCGGAATGGTTGATACGTACACTCATTCCCTTGAAAAATATTTTCGAAAATCTATTACATATGAATGATTTCAAGCGTCATTCTTCTCGGGAAACCCGAGAAAAACATACAATAAAATATCTCCGGACACATCTTAGTGTCAGAGAAAGGACGTGTGGGTGTAAAATGGGTGTCACTTTCTTAAAATAGCGCTCAAATCGCCGCTAAATGTCCAGCGTCCGTGAAACACGACTTCTGGCAGCGTGGTCAGTCGTGAATCGCGTCGCGGACGGGGGATTTGCTGTTCTAAAGAAAAACAAAAAGTCAACATAAAACCCTGGCAGTTGTCCTTTTGTATGTCGGGACGGAATTAGAATATTTGGCCGAGGTCCACCGTCGGGAGGGTCAGAGCTCAATCATTTTCCGCTTCAGCTGCCTCAGGACAAGTTATATTTCAAAGAGTTGTAATGTGTTGACAGTTATGGCCTACTTACACGTGTATAAGAAAGAATTCGGGTGCTGAATCAGAAATACAACTTATAGTTGTTGAAAGCAAACAAATATTGGTTCATATAAATACACCTTTTTACAATGCCCTATTTTCTGAAATTCTTAGACAATATATTTTGCACTATGTCTGTAAACACGAATACAAATTTTCTTCTTTTAACACGACGCTCGATATGTAATATTGCCAAAATAAACAATTGGATGAGTTAGACCAGTAAAGTTTTGTGAAAATATAACAAGAAATCCATTAGAAGTGGAAGTTGTAAACACATTTTAGTGTCATAAGTCATAATATTTCAGAAATAAATCTGGAAGTAGCATTTTAGCGTGGTTCCTTTCTCCCTCCTTAGGGAGGAAACCCCGCTCATGAAATGACCTCATGACGCCATCCGAATGTGCCGACTAGAAAATTTTATGTTTCAGAACCCATAGATCTCGAAAATAACGGTGGTTCAAATGTGTGTGTGTGAGTATATATATATATACATATATATATATATATATATATATATATATATATATATATTTATATATATATATATATATATATATATATATATATATATATATATATATGTTTGCTCTCTCACGTTTTGAGTTCATATGCATACAGGTACTCGTTTTCTAGATCCCTTAACTTAGAAAAACGAATGAAACCATTTTTAAGGCGATATCTGAAAACGTTTTTTTAAACAGATGAAAAATTTGTTTAGAAAAAACTTTTCGATATTTAGAATCGTGAGATGCAATTGAAATATTTTCTACATGTTTGAAATCCATCTAAAATAAGATGTTTAAACTTCGATTACATTTGGAGTTAAGGGAGTATGTATGTAAAAAAATGTTTTTTGGGATCAAAATAAAGTTTTGGGATCTTCGTGTATTTTCAAAAATATCTCAAAAACGGTTGCATTCAAAAGCTTACCTAATTTTCTGCTAAAAAAGTTCCGAAGCAATTATGTGCTTAAAACTGTCTTTGTTTAACTCACTTTCTAATTGATTGTTTTTTGTTTTAAATTGCATTTAACATTAAAGTTAGTATTTTATTAAAAACAAGGTAAGAAAATGAGTAACGTATTGGTAATAATGTTTATGTAGTGCGAAGGTTGAGAAAGCAAGGGGTGTCAATTCCGCTTAAGATAATGTCAGTTTCGTTTTGTGGCACCTTTTTTTTTTTTTTTTTCTTTGTTTATAGTGTTACAACCCTAGTGGGTCATCAAACACAGATATTCGGAGTTAATTTGTTGGAGCTATTTAATTTTAAAGTAGCAGGGACCGAGATAACAGACAGAGGGGCAGGCGGAATCCCCACGGCGGCACAAGGACGCTACTCTCATATATTTCATGAGTTTCCTTTCTGTTTCTATCATCGAAGCCCTGAAAGGAGCTGTGGTCGCCCCCTGGTGCTGGAGGGCGAGCAAAGACTCCAAGGCTTGGGGCCAGAACTTGACCCAGAGACCGTCCGAGTGTCGCCCCAGGAACACCCCCGTCCCTCCCTCTCTCATCCCCATGTCCCGTTCAAGTTAATAGCAGCAATTGTGTTTAGATTTTTGTGGGGTATTTTATTTGTTTTAATCTAGAGGATTCTAAAATATTTTGAAAAGTTTTTCTCTCTTTGCTATGTTCTATCTTTGCATTTTTGGGGGTATTGTTACTTTATTTGGATTTGGTCAGGGCAGTCTGAGATGAGTATTACATTTAAATTTTACCAATTAATTTCGTGTCTTGAAGAAATTTAAGTATTTTATTTAATGGATCTTGCTGATAGTTGAGAATTTCTTTGAGGGTTGAGGCTAGTTGACATTTATCACGGTAGTTTTTATAGATTGCACATTCAGTGAGAATATGTTTTACTGTCAGTCTTTCATTACATGGCTGACAGTAAGGAGGTGGGTCTTTGCTCATTAGATATGAGTGCGTGAGGAAGGTATGCCCAATACTTAGTCTAGTTATTACTACTTCCTGTTTCCTTGTCAATGTTTGTAAACCTTTCCTTGCTTTTACGGACTCCTTGACTTCCTTTAGTTTGTTGTCAGTGGTGCTATCCCATGTCCTTTGCCATTTTTCCCATACTAGATGTTTAACTGACGCCTTTAGGTCATTTTTAGGTATTTTGGGCACGAGAATTCCTTCATTTGCTGCTATTTTTGCAAAAACGTCTACTTTTTCATTTTCACTTATCCCACAATGACTTGGGATCCATGTTAGGACAGTGGATTGTTTACTACGTTGGTGATCATATTGTGGCACCTTAAACATCCTTCTCCTTGTGATTTTATTTTATAATTTTAAAGAAAGATAACTGCTTCTATTACCTCGTTTATGGCACAAGGGATATTAACAGAACCGCGTTAAGATAACGAAGTTCCTCCGAGTCGGACTTTTTTATGTATATTCCGGAATGTTTTATTAAATTTTATAATATTCGTAATAATACATCATAATATGATGTATTATTACGTCTTATCATGATAATAATACGCACATAATAATTTTTACGTTTTACTTTCATAAAGATCGTAGAGATTTTGAAAATATTCTATCTTAAATATTTTAACATAAAATAAATACAATGTTTATTTTAATTTATACATCTTCAGTCCAGTCAATAAATTGATAATTAATGTTATATAAACAAAACTAGCCTTTCAATTTCGTACAAAATTGAAAACATTTAAAAAAGTTCTAGTGGCTAGCTCCTTAGATTCATAAGCGGGAGACGGTAGGTTCGATCCCCACTGGCGGCAGGAATTTTCTCATCTCAGGGCTCGTTGAGAATATTCCTGGCTGCACCCTGGGTTTCGGCGCTAATGGCCGAGATTTATCGATGCGCCGTTAAAAAAAAAATAAAATGAAATAAATAAAAAAGAAAATCCTATTTTGGAAATTTCTGTGAGTTTTCCGGGCAACCAAATAATAATGAATCGAAATATAATTCTGTATTGACACTTTTATTCTAACACTTCCAGAAATAATCAAAAAAAGGGCGGAACATATGCATCATCTGTGAGTTCATAAATCAGTTATCAGAAGTGCACAATTGTCCTAGTACCAAGAGGTCCCATGGTGTAATGGTTAGCACTCTGGACTTTGAATCCAGCGATCCGAGTTCAAATCTCGGTGGGACCTAGTACTTTTATTTAATATTATTTCGTTAAAAATGTGAATTTTCGTAGTATCATATAATTAGAAAAAAAATCTTATGTATAATGCCATTTTTGAAATACCGGAAATTACATTAAGCTTTGTTAATCTCTTTACAAAAATGACTTGTTGACGGGCAATATGCAGAAATGAATATATCAATATTATTTATTTTTCAAAATTAACTTAAGAACAAAATTATTTTTAATTTATATTTTTTATTATTTATAATAAACACGTTATTTGAAAGTATAAGACTATTTAGGAATACATTTCTTCTTCATTTTTTTCCCCCCTAACAGTAAACAATTTATTCAAAATAGTTTTTATATTAAATTAACATATTTTTTTATGATTTGCAAATAAATTTTGAATAATAAAATTGCGACAAGACATTTCGCCCCTTTGATTTTGATTTAACTGAAATAATTAGGGAAATTTTAATTTTTTTACCCTTATTTCATATTGTAATAAAAACATTTTGGCATAAATTGAAATTACTTAAGAAATTAAGAACGATAATTTATTCGGAATAATAAATAATTCATAGAGCTAATATAAGAATAACTGAATGAATCGATTTAACTATTTACTCATGATAAATTACTACAAATAATTAAGATTACTAATATAAGAATTAATGAATGAAATTTAATTATCCAATTACCTATGATAACAAAATCCGAATAATGAATGAGTAAGTAAATAACATTATATTGATTGGTATATTATCAATGTTATTATATTCAGAATAATACATCATATCATATATAATTACAATAGCTATTTTCTCGTTTTACATTTACAAAGATTTTAAAAATATTTTATTTTTATTATTTTAACTTTCAATAAGTACAATGGTAATTTTAATTTATGCAACTGTAGCCTAGTTAATCAATTAATAATTAAAGTTGTAGAAAGAAAACTAGCCTTTCCCTTCGTTATTAACTTAAACCATTAATTTAACCATTAAAATCGTATTTATGAAATTTCTGCAACCCAATATTATCGCATCGAAATATATTTCGTAACTGATACTATTATACAAACACTGCCAGAAATAATCGAAAAAAAAAGACCGGAACGTATGCATCAGCTGTGAATTCATTACTCTGTTATCAGCAGTACACAATTGTTTTAGTATCAAGAGGTCCCATGGTGTAATGGTTAGCACTCTGGACTTTGAATCCAGCGATCCGAGTTCAAATCTCGGTGGGACCTAATTTTTTTATTTAATAACATTATTTTCTTGAAAAAAAATTTCGTATGCCACATTCAACTACTCTATATCTCTATGTACTGCTCTATAACAAGCAAATATTGCTAAAAAATGAGTTACTTTCATTTATTTTTCAGAAATAATGGACATTAATTATATCTGTTGTAAACTGATATTTTATTCGCGTATACAAATTTTAAACATAGGTAATTGAATCCTATAGAAACTGGTTTTATTCGATTTGTCGTGTCAGACCATCTGCCTAAAATGTTGGGTTTATTTATTATACATATGATGATTAGTCTTGACATTATTTCTTAAACATATGGTTATTTGTCAGGAGGAAGGTTTTATTTATTAATAAAATTGCTGATTTAATTAATTCAACCCACAATTAAACCTACGAGTATTACCAAGTAAGAAATGGTTGTAAGCCATTGAGGTCGACCCGTTCCTCATTGTGCGACTTGTGCTATTTTAATTTCGAATCAACCCTCAGCTATCCGTGTAGTTAATACTAATAGGAGTCAGCTCATGAAAATTTCATCGAAGTGAAAGGTGACTGAGTTGACGAATGCAAGAATAACTTACTGGGAGTGTATTACCAGCTGACTGTTACTGCATTCAGCTCCTGGCTTCCTTCAGAATGGTGACATTTATCTATCTGCTCCTAATAACATTACACAATCATCAAGAATAAGTTTGCGGTTTAAAAAAATTCGGTTTGTTTGAAAATCACGGCCTCCGGAATTTCGGAAATCTGTATAATTTTCCTTGAGCCAGAAGTGAAAATTATACTTCCCGAGTAACGTAAAACATACTTTTATGTTAACATTTGTATTCATTGATACGTTTTGATCTTTTGTGATAAATATTCGATGAAATCTCAAAGGGAAGTAACATTAGATTTTAGGCGCCACAAATAACTAGGAGGAAACTGATTGTATCCTAAGCGAAAATTACTCCATCCTCTTTCTCAACGTTCGATCTTGAAAAAACTAAAACAATGTTTCTCGTTACCTTGTTTTACTAAAATACTCATTTTACTGTTTACTTCAATTAAAAAGTAACCAGAGACAAAGCCCCGTTGAGAAAAAAAAGTAATAATTTCAAAGTTTTAAGCTCTTATTTCTCCGATTGACATATCCTATCGATTTTTTGAAGAGATATTCGTATTCTCTCGAATGGTTACCATCCACTTATCACTATTTAAACGTGTTCGAGATATTTTAGAAAATAAACCAAAATTAGAAAACATTTCATGTATATTAATACATTCATCAATACTTCCTTACCACCAAAAGCAACCAAAATTAAAATATATTAGATAAGATGAATTTCAAACATCTGAAACAAGTTTCAACTGAATCAATCGTTTCTTCTCAATCAATACCCAAACTGAACATTAGTTTGGAAAAGTAGATGTATCAATATTTCTCGTAAACGGTTACAGATATCACTTTGAAAATGGTTTCATTCGTTTTCAGATGTTAAGAAACCTATAAAACGAGTACCTGCAAGCATATGAACTCGAAAACGTAAGCATTACGATTTGTTTCGTGCGAATTTTGCCCCAAAAACCATGTTTCGGTGGACGGATTCTGCTGGTGTACCAATTTTATCATTCAAATTAGACGAAAGATTTTTGTACCAAATTTAATTAAAATCGGGCTATTTTTGTGCCTGTGGGAGAGCGAACAGACAAATATGTTCATGATCTTTGGGTTCCGGAACGTGAAATATTTTAGTCCTTACTTCCGAATTGCGTCATAAATTTTACCTCATAGGCGAGTTTCTTCCCTATGGGGAGAGGAAGGAACCACGCTAAAATCATTATACTGCTAATTGTTAAAACAATAGCCAATTAAAAACTCAGACAGAAGGAAAAAAAAACTACTATCAGACATGAAATCAATACTTTCCAATTTTAAGGTTTCAAGATTACTCGAATGAAACATCTCTTTTCAATTCCTAAGAATAGAAAAAATAACTATTTTCATGGTACAAGTAAACAATAAAACATTTAGCTTTAACCGAAAAGTCCCAATTGTAATAAGATACACTCGAGAAGGGACTGCACGAAAATGAAACGATTTCTCAACGATAATAACAAAAAAATCCTTAGAGAATCCTCAGGTACCATATCTTACAAGCCAGCCGACATCTTTTAATAAAGCCGGGCTTAGCAAGAGAGGAGCGAGTTTTAATTGCCGAGTGGGGGCCGCGTGGGTTTTAGGTTTATATTAAGTGCTATAAGTTAGAAGGGCGTGCTCTAGGTGTAGGCAGGGGTTTAAGTCCTCGTAAGTCCCCGGGGCTTTGTTCCGCCGAGCTTAATACCAGGTTATGGGAGTAGGGGGTGAGAGGTTACACCGCCGTCGTACCACATTATGGAGGTTACTCCCTGTGTTATTACACGGCGACGGGGGGAGGGGGGCTCGTGTGCTTACAGTGTGTTTGTCGTTCGGCTTAAGACACAAGGGTGTTTCCATATATTGCCAACCATGTTCTAAATTAATTTCAAGTTCTGCTGAGAAGATATGATGTATCATGAAGGTGTTTCAAATTATCCCTTTGTGGTGCAAACAATAAAAACTTAAGATACTCGGTAGCTCTCCAGGACTCGAGGCATGTAAACCGAACAGACCATTGTCCCAAATGGGGACATCCCCCTTCTAGTACGTAAACATAGAATAAGGTGTAGCTTTAAGTCCAGCTCCAGGTTCCAATCCGTTGGGCCTAGGGCTCTCTCTGTAAATAATAAAATTTTGGGAGGGTGAAAAAAGAAAACCCAAATGGGAACTGCTCTGTTGCAGGACAATTTAGGGAATAAACTTATTGCGAAAACTGTATAATTATATCGTTAAATATATATTTCTAATAGTAAATACAAATTATTGGACTAGATTTACCAGTAATTTACGTTATATGGCTAAAATAAGCATAGAGCTTAACATATTTAAAAGAAAAACTGGAGTTTCGTAAATTTCGGGAGTCAATTCAGATTGGATTTCCAGGTAGAAAAAAATAATTTTGATTAATTCAATGTTTTATTTAACTGTAATTGGCATTGATAATGATGATGATGAATTGATATTCCCGAATGGGAAAGGTGTCAGTAAACGGTTAAAGAATGAAAGATTTGGTAATCAAGCGATTATCATTTGTAATAAATAAAGATCTTACGCCGGATTTATGGACCACATAGGGAAGAAAAAGCATTGATGTGCTATAAGAATCATGAGTTATATGAACTATTTGGAGACTTGGACGTATTTCGGTATAATAAAATTGGGAGACTTGGCTGGAATGGACATGTCGCTCGCTTGACAGAACAAGGGATTCCCAGGAAAGCACTGGAAGGCTAACAGAAGAACAGGAAGACCAAGACTAAGATGGATTGATGCAGTAGCTGCTGATTCGAGGACTAACTGGAAGGCGGCGACGAGTGATCGAGCTAGATGGCGGAAGATCTTGGTGGAGGCTAAGACCCAACTCGGGTTGTAGCGCCATTTAAGTAAGGATGTAATAAATAACGACGGAGGAAATGTATTCTTAGTTTTCTATTTCTATGGTGCAACTAATCTACAACAGGTATGAAGTATAACTGGTGGTTTCGAGGTCTAGAGATGGTTTGAACGGGGCAAGAGCAGTCCAATCACACTAACATTTCACAATACTGTGTTGAGGTAATATGAAGTCAAGCGATAGTTGGATTTTGGCTAAGAAAAACAGTCAGGTTTTCGGAAAAATCTCTATTTAGGACGTTTCATCATGCTCTTTGGCAGCCTTCTTCAGCAATAAATGCTTAGATGGTAGAGAAAGATAAAAAATTCGGATTACTTGACCATGAGGACAATGCGAGCACTTATAATTCCACTGGATTTCCACGGTTAAGGTTTTCGACGTTTAAAGCTCTACGGGATGTGTTCGCGTCTACGTGGTGATATCCGGCGTTTCACTGTCATCTTCAGGTGTTCTTCTGAAAATGAAAATTACTTTTAGTCGGGTCCAATATATAAATGCTGTTGACCGACAGCGGTGATAGTGAGTACCTACGTTGGTCCCGACCGGATCCGATCCGATCTAGTCACAGCTCGTCAGTAATGAACTCTAAGTGCAGTGAAAATGAGTGATTAATTTAAGAAATACCACCTAATAAGCAAAGAAACCTTCGTTTATCTTGTTGGAGGTATAAAGGAGGAGTTGAGATTCCTATCAATCTTCCGAAAGTATGTCAAGCGTAAACAAAAATCGTAGTGTAACAGTTAAGTTTTAACTGTTACACTGCAATAAGGGAAGCATTAGTATTAGAGAAGGTTATAAAGATTGGAACGTCATAAAAATCTTTCCATGTAATTTAATAAACGAACAAAACATCCTGACTAGACGAAGCTGTTTCAAATTGTATTAGCTTTCATTTAAAAAAAAAAAAAAAAATGCATTGAAATCGGTTTAATTTCTGGAGGCTTTAGATTTTTTTTTATAACTCAAGAGGTATGTCGTTTGCCCAACTGTGCGTCCGTTGTCCGATATTTGTCTAGAAACAAACAAGTTTGAACGGCCGGGATCGAGAGTCATCGGATCGGGTCGGGACCATTGTATGCACCTCCATTCAGATGCTTCTGTTTGTTTTCCTTCAAACGGTCGATGGGATCGGGCCTAATGTAGGAGCAACCTTAGACGGCCTTTCCAGACCTTGGACGGCCGATCTGTCCCGCGCTATTCCACGATTACGTGATGGCAATCAAAGTCTCAGTTTCACGGGGTTACAGGTGTACATAATTTGATTAGTCTATATCCATCTTCTTCCTAAGTTCATGTGATGTTTTGCTTTATAATATATCCTGCTGGATAATATATCCTCGTATGTTTGCTGGCTTAACAAGAACTTTTGACAACAGTCATCCGCATCATGTCGAAGGGTTTGGCAAAAAATTCTAAATAAAACAACGTTCAATGGTGCTAATGGCCTAGGTAATCGAAGCACCCTAAAACAAAAAAAAAAAACATTCTACTCAAGGCATCAAACTGTAACTTCGGCAGTACGTTTGGCGTCCTTAAAACGTGTGGTATGAAGTTACCCATGGATATACTAACGCTTGATACAGTGATCCTGTAATAACCACAACATAAAGAAGTCCTAAGGTTGAACCCGGAGTCAACAAGACCTTTCAAAGTAAGACCCTATGCTAATACTTTAAGGGCGGCTTGGATTCGATGTTTTTGCTTTCTATACCACCTTTAATTGACGGCAATTAATCACTTGATTTAATGCGAAGTATTAATTAACTTCATGAATTCCTTTTTATAAATTTTAATGAGTCTCAATTTTTTCACCTCGCTATCAGATCGGATTTTCCCAGAGGCCACGATAATTAGGTGTAATTATGAAATGAGGAAAATATTTTCAGAAAAGCATTTGTTACTTTCAACTTTTACCAATTAACACATTAATTTATACATAATTAATTACCCCCTTCAAATCACTCATGAACTCCCACTTCCCACTGAAATCCTTCAGTTACTTGATTTCACATTTATTATTTCTTTTATGACATGCACATACCAGACTTTCAAAACTATACCCACTAATGAACAGAAAAACATCACTCCGACCTTCACTAGTCCAAGACCATGATCCTCCCAATACTGACATACGCCTGCCCTGTGTGGTATGGAACAAACACGACGAACATCAGACGACTTCAGACCTTACAGAACAAAGTCCTGCGGATTGCAGCCAACGCCCCTTGGTTCGTTCGAAACACCTTGCTCCATCGGGAACTGGGAGTTGATCCTCTCGCATTTCATATAGAAGAATTGACCCGCAGTTACCACGACAAACTGGCTCTCTCTTCTGGTGCCACGAATTACCATCTGGGAGAACCTACAGCCCGACGCCTCAAGCCCAGGCTGTACCAAGACATTACCATCTGGGAGAACCTACAGCCCGACGCCTCAAGCCGAGGCTGTACCAAGACATTTTGTTTTAATTTTATTTGACTTATATCCTTTTTTTTTTTTTTTTTCACTTCAATTTGTGTAAAAAAACTATTTGTTTTGGTCCAAAATGGTTCGTTCGAAACACCTTGCTCCATCGGGAACTGGGAGTTGATCCTCTCGCACTTCATATAGAAGAATTGACCCGCAGTTACCACGACAAACTGGCTCTCTCTTCTGGTGCCACGAATTACCATCTGGGAGAACCTACAGCCCGACGCCTCAAGCCCAGGCTGTACCAAGACATTACCATCTGAGAGAACCTACAGCCCGACGCCTCAAACCGAGGCTGTACCAAGACATTACCATCTGGGAGAACCTACAGCCCGACGCCTCAAGCCGAGGCTGTACCAAGACATTTTGTTTTAATTTTATTTGACTTATATCCTTTTTTTTTTTTTTTTTTTTTTTTTTTTTTTTTTCACTTCAATTTGTGTAAAAAACCTATTTGTTTTGGTCCAAAATAAAAATGATTTTGTTTGTTTGTTATTTCTTTTATCGTTTGAATCTAGATTAATTTTTCATGAATTGTCTCAATAGATCTACCTAACGCCTACCTTTGCTTCTCAATTAATTTCTAATAGTATTCTATCTGATTTTGACCTATCAGGGCAGGAAAAGAGGTTATTAGAGTTACAGATGTGAAATTAGTTTAAAGGATGGGTCGAAATTAGATAATGGCGTGGGAGCCTCAGCTGTAATTGATGGCAAAGTCATTATCAATAGACTTAATGATAATTGTAGCATATTTACAGCTGAGCTCTACGGCATTCTTATTGGCCTGAACAACATTCCCAGGACAGACAGACCAGACGTGATTCTATGCACTGACTCACTGAGCACACTACAGGCACTAGCAGACAGATACTGTACGCATCCAGTAAAAATAGACATTTTCAAAACTATTCACTCACATAACAAACACATCACAATGTACTGGCTGCCAGGGCATGAAGGCTTGGGGAAAAGCTCCCTACCTAGCAGATTCACATACAAAACTTGCTAGAAGACAACCTGAGCTCGACCTATCCAATCGCACACCAAGACTTGACCAATGCAATCAAACAAAATATTTTAAATGGTTGGCAAGACAGCTGGACTCGACTAACCGACAATAAATTACGTACAATAAAAACTACAACTCAAGAGTAGACATCTAGCTACCGAGACAACAGACGAGAATAAAATGTACTTACTTGACTCCGAATTGGCCACACAAGACTTAGAGTGCGTTTAAATCTGACACTTATTGTAGGAAATATAGCTCAGGTGTCGGATAGATAATTATCATAATTATTATATTCGACACCTGAGATATATTTCCTGCGAGAAAAAAATGCACCCTTATTGCTCGTGATAGAAATATACGTATATCTCAGACATAAATTGTTTGAAGTAATAACTATCAGATTGATTTGAAGCAATAACTATCAGATGTAAACGCACCCTAACACACGAATATCTCATGACAGGATTTAACAAACCAACTTGTGAATTATGCAATAGAGACTTTACCGTAAAACATCTACTTACGGAATGCGGAATACGACACAAACTAAATATTCCACATGGCATGAACAAATTGTTGAGGGACAGCAGCCAGTATAATAAACACAATATCCTCCTACTTACACAACAATAAACTATACAATCTCATTTGAAGACATCTGCTGAATAACTATTGGCTTTCTGGAATATTACAGACATTTCCATACTTCTAGAATAGAAATATGTGAATTAAATGTCTTTAGTGAGTATTGTATAAATCGCTAATATATATATGAGTCAAACCTCAAGCCAACATTTGATCTAGTTTTCTTGTTGGACCTCCAAAGAAGATTCGGCCAACAAAACTCAGCAATTCTTCCATAAGGTAGGCCAAAAAAAAAAAAACAATGCCCACGCTGCCATTAAATCATTAACTGTCTGTCAAGCAAACAAAACCACCCCGGAGTGTGCCTTTGTACTCCTCCTTTTGAGGTGCAAATGAAAAGTTTACCTGTTCTACCAAAAAGGCATTGGTGGTCTCCGTCCTAAGTGGAATCGCTCCGTGCGGTTCTGTCCTGGGGTAATTGTGTTTTCGGTCGGAGGACAGAGGGCTCGTGTCATCAAGATGGACTTTTTGTTTCCATCCCTTTTCAACCCGTCACTCTTGTGACAGGTCGTTAGTAGCAATGGAACTGCAAGAGATTTACAGCTCTCCTGTCAATGCAAAAATAGTGAAAAGAAATGAAAAACATTGGCTGAATGTTCGTTTCGTGGAAGTCGTTCCTAGCGTGACTTATTGGTTAGTGATTTATCGTGACAAATATATTCAAGAACGACAGCCGCAATCTGAAGACAATATATTATTCCCATAATATACAACTATATTTTGACGTTCCCTTAATTACTTCAAGGGACATTCTCAAATTCTATTACTGTGACTTTAACTATTTTTCTTTTACTATCAAACACATATTGGCAGATTGTCTACTTAGGCAAAACTATAACTTACCACAAAACATGACTAACCTCTCTTGTAAGAGCAAATATAGGTATATACCAAATTTACGCTCACTTAAAAAATAAAACCTATTTCACAGAGTGCCTCGACCATACTGGTAATGGATATATGAGGAGCTTAGTATCAAAGTTGGACAACTCCATTTTTTCAGTTTTGAGATTTTTGTCGATTCTTAAGTGGAGTTTTATGCTGCATTCGATTTTACAACTGTTTTTCATTAAAAACGGACAGAAAATAGGTAAAATAGCGTTTATTTTTTTTCATGTAATTTTTAACTATATAATTTTGATTTAATACATTAGACATAATTACATTATATTAAAACACCCTCGAGCACACCAAATTCATATTTGTTTGGTTTCATAAGAGGATAGGTTCAATTTTCAAATGGCTCCCTTTGGTTTCAAAAACAGACAACTCCATGACTTGGTTTCAAACATTGGCAACTCCACTATTTAAAGTGTAATTACGGCCTTAATACTTATATAATTTTGTAGTGCCTTTGAAATAATGTTTCTGAGGCCCATAAGAATAACATATAAAAAAATCACCATGATACTGACATCAATATAGTAGATATGGTTTTTTGCCTCTCCTGTAAATAAAGCAAAAGTGGAGTTATCCAACTTTGATACTAAGCTCCTCATATATTTATAATAGAAAAATATCAGAAAATTAGAAGTATACCTACACCATGAATGTCAACATTCATACGCACTGATGAATAACAGTACAGATAAACTTCAAGACGTTTCAATTTTTTGTCTGATGAATAACATTCTAAATTGTTTGCCCTAAAGAGTTAAACGTTTTACAACTCATGTTGGATGCAAATTATTAACTCAGCTAAACAGGTTAGTCATGAAGAAAATAACACCAATCACTAATCATCACCACCAACCAATAATCTAATGTAAAAATAAAATAAAAATAGGTTATCATCTGCGAATAAATTTGTGCCATTGGACACTAATTTGTGGCATTGGACACTAATTTGTGCCATTGGACAGTAATTTGTGCCATTGGACACTAATTTGTGCCATTGGACAGTAATTTGTGCCATTGGACACTAATTTGTGCCATTGGAAACTAATTTGTGCCATTGGACACTAATTTGTGCCATTGGAAACTATTTTGTGCCATTGGACACTAATTTGTGCCATTGGACACTAATTTGTGCCATTGGAAACTATTTTGTGCCATTGGACACTAATTTGTGCCATTGGAAACTATTTGTGCCATTGGACACTAATTTGTGCCATTGGACACTAATTTGTGCCATTGGACAGTAATTTGTGCCATTGGACACTAATTTGTGCCATTGGAAACTAATTTGTGCCATTGGACACTAATTTGTGCCATTGGAAACTATTTTGTGCCATTGGACACTAATTTGTGCCATTGGACACTAATTTGTGCCATTGGACACTAATTTGTGCCATTGGAAACTAATTTGTGCCATTGGACACTAATTTGTGCCATTGGACACTAATTTGTGCCATTGGACACTAATTTTTCTTGAAAAAATACGTCATCGTGCTTGAACTTGAACCCTGAGCCTCCCATTAATTTGTCTTGCGACTTAGGCAACTGGGCTTAATATTTCAGCATAACGTTAGATTTATAGAAAAATCGAATTACTCTTTAGCAGCCTTGCTCAGCTATAAATGCCTATGTGATGGAGAAAGACCACGATAAATTTTATGTGACTCTGGTATATGTGTTAGAGGTGTCTCTAATACACCTAAAAGCGTCAATGGTCACCAAAAATTCATCTTGGACTTCCTCCATCACATTTATTGCTGAAGAAGACTGCCAAACAGTACGCCGAAACGTTCGAAATATATACCTTTCTGAAAATCTGACGTTTTCCCTTCATTCTGCTTAGCTCAATCCCAATCATTTCTTGACTTCTTAAAAAAAAAGTCCGTCACGCAGGGGCTGCATAACTAAGCACTTTCCTGAGAATTTGGGTAGTGTCGTGTGCACTCCTGAATAAGTTGCTTAAAATAACGTATATAAATAAAATAAAAATATGAATAGTTCTGGTCTTTTAAATTTGTAATGAGGAACTATTTCAATTAATTAATTATGTAATAATTTCCTTCCAGAGTTTTTATATTTTATAATGACCCAATCTTCTTCAATCCAATATTTTTCAGGCGGAAGGTCAACAAAAGAGGATTAACAAAGTCAATTCAATTCTTTGTTCTTGCTCTACATGTTTTACACCTCAGGTGCCTCTTCAGGAGCCAAAAACTCACTAAACTAAAACTTACAGCCTAATTGTATTAAGGCGAACCTTCCTGTACAATGGCCACGTCCAATATGAGGTTACTATTACCTACTCATAGCGTCGATCAGCTGTATAAAATCCGTAGATTCCAAAAATCGATCATCCAGAACAAGTTAACTCCATTATAATAAAATAAATTTTTAGTTTTTGTCAAGAGATAAAAGTTAATTACATTTTGTTTAGCAAATTAAAAAATATACTATTTAAATATTTTATATCAGTTTTTTTGTTAACCTTTTTCTTCCTGTTTTTATTATGTGAAAGTTTCTTTCCTTTTCTACATTTGCGAAGTCGAATATATGCTTATATTTTATAGAATGGTTAGCCTGAGCAGTTTTATTTTCCTGATCATCCATATTTTTGACGTGTCAATTTATTCTCTTTCTGAGTAACTGCGACGACTCTCCAATATAAATTTTGTTACAATCCGTGCAACTAATTTTATAAATATAATGTATAATACATTTCTAGTAAATTATTGCTAGATTATATTGACATGAATGTACATGAGGTGGGAAGCTGCACAGTTGTAGTACCCACTAGACAGATTTTTTTTTTTTTTTTTTTTTTTTTCACAGATATACTTTTTAGAGTTGATCTCTTGGCTACTGTCGTTTCAGTCGCCGACTGGGGTTGTGAGGAATGTGCTGGGAGGATAGAGAATTTATTAAGGAGTTAGGATGGCCGTGTAGGTTCGAATGGAATTACGGTAGAGGGATTTGGCTAAAGGTTGGATAAAAGGGATATTAAGGTCATTATGGAGGGTCCAAATAATTTAGAATTTTTAAAAAAGCTGTCATTAGTCATTGTCCGTTGTTCAAAAATATGGTCGTTTTTTATGTTGGTTTTAGTCAGTATTTTCCCTTTAGTGCCATTGTTAATATTAAAGAAATTATCAATTTTTGTTTGTACACATTTCTGTTTTTTGTGATTAATTCCACTTTGCTCCGCTTCGTCAAATTTTCTTTTCAAATTATTTTTGCTTTGCGTAGAATCATTTATGCGGGATTTTCTTTTATCAGAATTATCAATTTTTATACGTTTATGTCATCAAATTCTAAAATTATTTTTCTTATTAACAAGTTCTTATATCCTCAAAATAATCGTCAGAAAATTTAAATATTTCAGAGTCAAATAAACATAAAAGGTATTTGCAAGGACGTGGGAAAAATTACACGGTGTTATAGCAACAAAGTAAAAAAATAGTTACACTAGAATAAAATACCAGATAACACCAAGGGATACCAAATGTAAGATTTATAAAACTACTTGCACAGATTGTAACAAGATTTATATTGGAGGGTCGTCGCAGTTACTCAGAAAGAGAATAAATTAACACGTCAAAAATATGGATGATCAGGAAAATAAAACTGCTCAGGCTAACCATTCTGTAGAATATAAGCATGTATTCGACTTCGCAAAGGTAGAAATCATAGAAAAGTAAAGAAACTTGACAAAAAAAAAAAAAAATAAAGGAAAACATTCACATAATAAAAAATAGGAAGAAAAAGGTTAACAAAAAAACTGATATAAAATATTTAAATAGTATATTTTTTAATTTGCTAAACAAAATTTAATATACGTTTATCTCTTGACAAAATCTAAAAATTTATTTTATTACTAGCTGTTACCCGGCGCGCCATGCTACACCTACTTTCTGCATATAGAAAAGCCTAAATAAATTAGAAACCAAATAAGTGTTATTAAAATCTAATAACACGAATCTGTAACTGTTATGACTCTGGCCGCTATCGTGTTAACAGACACCTCTATATATATATATATATATATATATATGGATATATATAAATTTTAACGGGGGTCATTTTCGGTGTCTACTTGGTAGGATCGATAAAGATTTGAAGAAATTTTTCAAGAATTCCGTCATGAGTCCAACCTCAATAGCTACTTTCCTTCGGAGGAAAGTGCTAAAATACACGGAAATATCTAGGTAAATAATCCAAGTAAACATTTCTGCTTGGTGTAATTTAACTACACTTTAGTCGGAGTAAACACCCCTCAAGTTAAGGCGATTTACTTTGGGACCACCCTGCATATATATACACAGGTTGATTCAGGTCTAAGTAGCCAAAATCTAGGAGGTGATTCAAGACGTGATTTCCAACAAAAAAGTTCATTTCAAGTATGGTCCGATTCCGAGAGCAAAAGGAGCTATGTCCAATTTTCTGTATTTTTAACCTAGTCATGTTTTTTAATGAATAAGAAAGGATTGCTTAAAAACTATTCAAGACTAGCCGTTACCCGTGGCGTGCCATGCTACGCCTACTTTCTGCGTATAGAAAAGCCTAAATAAATTAGACACCAAATAAGTATTATTAAAATCTAATAACACGAATCTGTAACTGTTATGAACCCGTGGCCTCCCAACTGTGAGTCCTAGATGACTTTGACCTAACCTATAACACCCCCGTATCAAGACATACATGTATACCAAGTTTCGTAAAAATTGGTCTATAGTGTGGATTTGCATAAGGGACAAACATACAGACAGACAGCTGGTAGACGTTTTTGACTTAGCCTACGACACTCCTCAGATTAAGATCTACATGTGTAACGAGTTTAGTCAAAATCGGACGAACGGTGTGGATTTGTATAAGGGACAAACATACAGACAGACAGCTATAAGACGTTTTTGACCTAGTCTACGGCACTCTTCAGATTAAGATCTACATGTGTACCGAGTTTAGTCGAAATCGGACGAACGGTGTGGATTTGTATAAGGGACAAACATACAGACAGACAGCTGGTAGACGTTTTTGACTTAGCCTACGACACTCCCCAGATTAAGATCTACATGTGTACCGAGTTTAGTCAAAATTGGACGATCGGTGTGGATTTGTATAAGGGACAAACATACAGACAGACAGCTTGTAGATTTTTTTGACCTAGCCTAGGAGATTTCTCGTATCAAGACCTACCATTATTCCAAGTTTGGTCAAAATCAGTCAAACGGTGTAGATTTGTATAAGGAACAAACAAACAGACACGTGATTTTTATATATATAGATAATGGAGTTATCTAGTTCTGGATGATCGATTTTTGGAATCTATGGATTTTACAAAGCTGATCGACGCTATGAGTAGGTAATAGTAACCTCATATTGGACGTGGCCATTGCACAGGAAGGTTCGCCTTAATACAATTAGGCTGTAAGTTTTAGTTTAGTGAGTTTTTGGCTCCTGAAGAGGCACCTGAGGTGTGAAACATGTAGAGCAAATGCAAATAAATAAATTGACTTCGTTAATTCTCTTTTGTTGACCTTCCCGCCTGAAAAATATTGAATTAAAGAGTTTTTTTGTAAGCGTGGTGCTACACTACTTAATAAATACACAAAATCTTCAAATTTTCGTCTATACGGCGCTTTTAGTGGCAGAAATCAAACCCTACAACCCAAATAAAGTCACGACAAAACATTGGCGCTTTTGGGGAATATTAATCAAACACAGTACAAAAAAAAACCTTCCGATAGACCGAATTATTTCATTTTTACAACACTTCTTTCTCATTAGATTACCACGACATATGCCGCGTTTCATTACAATAAAGCAGAAATTAGTATCAGTATGAGCAAATTAGTAAATTAGATCTGGAGTAACCCCCCCCCCCCCTCCTAATGAACAGATTTAGTTTCTACTACTACTACTTTGGAGCCTTCCCGGGACCGATTTTGGTGGTTAACGGACTCATTCGATCGTTTGCTAGGAGAACGCTATATACCAAGTTTAGTGGCGAAAGTACAAAAGCTCTGGCGGCTATATTGTTAACAGAAACTCATATATAGAAACTTACATTCTAACAGGGGTCATTTTCGGTGTCTACTAGGAAGGATCGATAAAGATTTGATGAGATGTTTTAAAATCCCGTCGTAGATGCAACTTCAATAGCTACTTTCCTTTGGAGGAGAGTGCTAAAATGGCTAGCGATATAAATTTGACCCAAAACAAGACATAAATAACATTCCAGCGGGATTCAAGCATCCCACCATCTCTGTTCAATAGTGGATATACCAGGTAGTGCAGGCATTCCGAAGACTCTTTGAGCCCTGAGTTTATCAAGCCATACCTAAGTCTTCCTCGTTGTCAGCCACCAGGCAATTTCCCAGCAATAATCGTCCATCATTCCTCACAACAACCAGCAAGATATAAATTATTTGACACATGACATTACACCAACTGCACACTCGGAACACCTTGCAACACTCCATCGCGGCCTGCCTTGTTAAAGCACATCGTGCGAAACCGACACCACTTTCCTCTCTAATTGATTCCGCTCCCTTCGAAGGCCATTTATTAAAACTGTTGAGAAATCAGGCCTCGTTTCTCGAGCCCCGTTCCTCCCGTCCAATTATACATAATAAATATACATTTCCGTCCGGGCGGCTTTTTCTTTGCTGTATTTTTTTCTTTCATCTTTATTGCCTCGGTTTTATCTCTTTTTTTTCCGAGCAATTAGCAAGTATTCAGCTGAACTTCTTGGGTGTTTTTATGGCGAAAATATCGATCAATAAAACTTTCTAATTCCTTGACGTTTTGATTGGCCTCGATTCGTTAAGGAGCGACACTCCGTCCGCCTGTTTTAATATCCACATGTTGACAGGTTTGCCATTCATTTCCGCCGTTAGATCGTGATTTACTGCAATTATATAAACGATATATCCTGGTATTAGTTATGGCACACTATATATATATACATATTTTATATTAAATATGCTGCCTCATATCGTCGATAAAAATGCAAACTATCTAATGTGAAAAAAAGCATTTTTCATTTTCAATCTTTCCTGATTGCTGACGGCCTGATGGACGGCACACTCTTGACTCTAAGTTCACACAGTGAAAGTGGAATGTAACCACTGTCAAAAGGTCAAATCTGCCGACTATTTCACTGACTAAAAGCAAAGTAATGACTAAGAGTTTATTCCCATTCGATACTTTACATCTGTATTGACGATTTGTCATTCACATTTAGCGCCGTTTCTCATTTTGAGGTTGAAAGCCCGCTGTCTCAAAAACGGTTGCGAAATCGCGGTAAGTGGTTTCGAAATTCGAAAGCTTACTAAATTTTGTAAAGGTTACTAAATTGTCGGATGTATTCTGGTATATCTCCAAACTGGTTGGGGGGTCGTAGGGATACGTAGAAAACGCTGTTCCTTGGAGTCGGACTTTTTCATTCCTAATTTTGTGTCAAGAAAATACAATTTTATTTTTGTACTAGTTGTTACCCGGCGTGCTATGCTACACCTACTTTCTGCTAGAAGTAGCAGATCTAGAAAAGTAAAAACAAATTAGAAACCAAATAAGGAAGACTAAAATATAATAGTGCAAATCAGTAACTGTTCCGGTTCATAGATTCGAAGCCGTGACCTCCAATATGTGAGTCCTAGATGATTTTGAACAATCTATGACACTCCCCCTGACCTACCTGTATGCCAAGTTTGATCAAAATTGGTGAAACTATGTGGATTTGTATAAGGAACAAACATACTGACAGTCAGCTGGTAGACGATTTCACTTGGCCAATAACACTGCCGGATCAAGACCTACCTGGGTGCCAAGTTTAGTCAAAATCGGTCAAACAGTGCGGATTTGTATAAGGAACAAACATACAGCTGGTAGACGTTTTTGACCTAGCAAATGACACTCCCCGTATAGATTTTTTTTTTTTTTATTTTATTAAATAAGCTCTGAACAACTAAGTTATCAGCGCCTAGGATTCGTTGTACCTAATATTTGTAATGTCTAGTCTCCGGGGAAAATGAGGCGGTTGGGTTGGGAGCCCACACGTGGTGCCCCTAGCCCTCCGCACAGTGTCACGAGTATAAGGGGTAAAAATTCAAAAATCGTATTATTTTTTTCTGTTATTAAAAAAAGAAGTTTTGACTTGAAAAAATAATTTATTAAGGTACAAACTTACATAAAATGTATATGGAAACATACATATGATATTTACAAACGTATATTATTTAATACGAACGTATAAAAAATATATACAGAACTTTTACAAATAAAAAAATGTATTCCGCCTCAGAATCTTTAGTTAGTAAACAAATACTATAATTTTTATTTAAAATTAAGTATGATAAAAGGATTTCTTCAATTTTAGCGCGGTTCCTCCCTCCCCCATAGGGAGGAACCCCGCTTATAGGGTTGATACAATGAAACAATCCGGAAGTGCCGACTAGAAAATTTCGTGTTTCAGAACCCCTAGAGACCGAAAATAACGGTGGTTCAAATTTGTATATATATATATATATATATATATATATATATATATATATATATATATATATATGTATATATTTATTTATATATATATATATATATATATTTGTCTGTTCGCTCTCTAGATAGAAGACGAATGGTCCGATTTTGATGAAATTTGGTACAAAAATCCTTCGTCCAATTTGAAAGGTCAAGTTCGTTAACCAGCAAAATCCGCCTACTGGAAGATGGCGTTTGGGGCGAAATTCGCGCAAAAAAAATCGTAACGCTTACGTTTTTGAGTTCATAAGCTTCTAAGTACTCGTTTTATATGATTCCTGGGCTAGGAAAACGAATGAAACCATTTTCAAGGCGATAGCTTTAACCGTTTTCGAGAAAATTGGAAAAATATTTTTTGAATACCGTTTTTGGTTTGGGTACTTAGAATCATGGGATTCAGTTGAAACATTTTCTGCATGTTTTACTTTCATCAAAACTAATATGTTGAAATTTTGGTTACGTTTGGAGTTAAGGAAGGGTTAGAATAAAATATTTTATTAACAGACATAAAAAGTTTTAGTAACTTTGTTTACTTTCCTTAATATCTCGAAAAAGGTTGAAAATCTTGGTAAACGGAAGAATACCATTAGAAAGCTTATTAAATGCTCTAAAAAAAAGGTTCTAATGAAAGTTTTGATTAGGCGATGTCAATCGGAGAAATAAGAGCTTAAAACTTTAAAGTAATTGATTTCGCTTATTCGAACTGTTCTTTTTGTCTGATTTTTATTCCTTGTTATTTTTTAATTGCTTATTGTTGGATAATGTATTTGAAAATAAAACAGGTAAAGAAAAATAAGAAAAACAATTTATTGTTAGAAATATAGATTTCCAAGATTCCAAGACCTTGTCACTAGCGGGTCTGTTTCTAGTGTAGCGGACCCTTCCAGGTAAGATTGTAAATCATGACCTTTCAAGGCTTTACTACTCACAGGAATGGCGTTAGTGACCTTTAAGGTTGACACGCCATTATAATAATTAATTTTAAAAAAAAGACTGGTGGAACCAAAATAATAACTGCTTCTATTTTAATCTTTCCAAATTAGACTAGGGATATGAACGGAACCGCGCTAAGATGATGCAGTCCTGCGAGACGGACTTTTATTTTTTTTCGGGTTTTGAGCTAAAGTTTCTTAAAGTTGACAAATATGGATCTGATGAGAGGAGCATTTTTATTAAATCTATATTTATCTGAATGCAAGAAGTTTTCCTCGTAATGTGTTCTCTGAGATACCTTATGTCTTTGTGTCTGCCCTCCAATGGTTCTTCTGATAATTGCCCAACTGGTGAAATGAAAAAGGAAATAATATCAGGTCCATGTAAAATAAGTTTATGTAAAGTAAATGGCCTATAATAAATGGTGTATAATACCATGAATAATGACTCAGATATAAATCTTTAGTCTCATCAATTAATTTAGTTAATTTCGGCATAATAATTGATTTACCACTAGAAACCATTTTCAAAATAGTGCCCAAATTGATTTTTAACGTTATATAGTAATTTCGCTACTTAATTTTAGATTGCCAAATTATGTGCAAGCGATATTATCGTTGTTAGTGGAACCAGAAAATGGTTTTGGCCTATCGATTTCTCCTTGAAACGTCCTTCGAAATTCGCTTAGAGGCAAACTCTATGTCATCCAGAGATTTTGTCCGCAACTCGTCCCTTCCTGGTAGAGTATGATGCTTCCACGAAACTTACTTGCGGTCTTCTACGTGATAAACCTGGTTGATTATTATCTCATCCACACAATTCAAAAACGTCGTGGGGAATATTAATGTTTTTACCTAATCTAATCTTCGTATTTTTTTAAATAATTTTCCTAAAAACCTGTAACAGCGATCCCACTTTTGTTGAATATCAAGGCAAAACAATAGTACACATTTTCTTATATTGTCCTTAACTTTATCCGAACATACAAATAAATTATATTCTTGCACAAATCTATGAAATAAAGCATCGTATCTGGTGTTTGGTTCATTACTGCGGCAGACTTCATACAATTGTGCTTTGGTTATGAAAACTAAAACCACAAAATCGCTGTAAGAAGCAGCCAAAAGCAGGTAAACTGAGTATCAAAATTATCATAAGCAATGTACTATTTCTGGTTAAAGTATGAAAAAAACTGTTATTTTACGTTTTTTTGTAAAATCACTTCGAAAGTTGAAAACATTATGATAATTTCTTACATATTTAAAGCACTAGAACTTCCCCATTTTTGCACTGTTGGCCAAGAGTAGTCAATCAACGAGTCACTTAGGACTGACACTTGAACATGTTAAAAGAAGAATGAAAATGTTAAAGTAATAAGAATGGAACAGCCAATGTAAATATTTACTAACCGAACCAGTTTTAATATTTGTATTTTTATCAACATTTCAAATTAATACTTAGCTCATAGCTTTTGTTTTTTCGTTCTAATTTTGATGTTTCCTTTCTGTTCTGAAATTCTAATTTTAATATTAACCTCAAAAAACGTTTTTTTCAAACTTCATTTTCCTTATTTTTGAACACTATGCGTGACACTGTGCGCCGTGGAACCACCAGGGACACCGCAGGGACCAGGGTTGCCATCTATACCTTTACGGTCCATTAAGTTCTGGCTGCCGTACCGGTGGATGAGGACGTGCTCGGTCGGACGAGGCCGTCCACATACTCCAGGACGGCATCCGAGTCCCAACAGCACCGACCAGCACCCCCACAACGGACCCACCAAGTACTATATGGTTTTATGCCAGTAATGTAAAGAAAATACCTACTAATAAACCCAAATTGTATAATTAAAACGAGAATAATGTTTTATTAAATATTTTGATTTCTCAATAAAATTTTGAGAAGAATTTGAAAATTCTCTTTTAAGAAAATGTTTTTTATTATTATCGACGTTTCGATAGTGTGATAAAAGGAAGGGGAACTATGCCTCAAGGGGCGAGATCATTACAATTTATTTAAATTCATTTTTCCATATTATTAAATTAACTCTATTAATTGTTCATATATCATAAAATAATGACTAAGAAGTCTGTAAAATATACCATAGGTGAACATTTCAATCACAATCTTCTCAGATTAATAACATCACTTGTGACTCACGTTAAAACTGATAATTTCCTTGAGATAACAACACTAGATAAGTTTGCTTTGGGAATTCCTCCATCTTGAGTATGGGACATCCCAGGCCTCCCTGTCTGGGTTTTCCGAACCCTCAATAGATTAAAGTCGGCAATCAACTTTGTGGTATAACCCATCCAAGAATAATGGCTGTAACAACTCCTTCAGGCTTAGTCAAGAACCATTTATGACCGGGGATTTTGCCTCCGAATAAACAGCTCTGTACTCGTAATATTCAGAGGTTGCTATTCTCAGAGAGTTACAGTTTTTCAGTTTTTTATCAATTTCATTGAAAATCCTTAAAAAGCTTAACACCTTCATAGGGAAATAGTAACGACATCTCTGCCCCAAAAATCTCAGACACGGCCCTTGAGCGGTTAAATGATCAAGATTTTATAGTATCTAGTTGTGATGGGCGATTCTCGAATATGAATCGATCTTTTCAATCGATTCAAATCGAAATTAAAAGATCGATCCACAAAAAAAGATAGGTGAGTTCAGATCGATCTTCGATATTGATCGATATCACGATTACTTACAATTACTTGCGAAATTCGTATTTTATTTCGAATCGAGTCGATTCAGTTTCGAGAATCGCCTATCACTACTACGAATTGATCTGTAGCATAATTAGTTTCTGTCTTCTACCTGCAGAATGTTACTCCAACTTTCTTCGATTGTACGATTTGAACATCATAACGCCGAACGGGAAGGCATTGTGTACTCGATAGTTATTCTCAATTAAAATTATTATCATAGTAAACCATAAAAAACATTGTAAACATTTTCGAGAAATGTGTCCAACCAACACGTCCAAAACAGTGCAGGACTTGGCAAAAATTTAACAGTAAAGAATGATTAAAATTTCAAACGATTCTAGATAGATCGAATTATTAAAAGATCAGCCCTTGGAGATCGATTCTTGATTCAGATCGGCCCTTGGAGATAAATTCTCTAAAAAGATCGGCCCTTGGAGATAGGTTCTTGAAAAAGATCGGCTCTTGAAGATAGATTCTTTAAAAAGATCAGCTCTTGGAGATCGATTCTTGATTCAGATCGGCCCTTGGAGATAGATTCTTTAAAAAGATCGGCCCTTGGAGATAAATTCTTTAAGAAGATCAGCCCTTGGAGATCGATTCTTTAAAAAGATCTGCCTTTGGAGATAGGTCCTTGAAAAAGATCGGCTCTTGAAGATAGATTCTTTAAAAAGATCAGCTCTTGGGGATCGATTCTTGATTCAGATTGGCCCTTGGAGATAGATTCTTTAAAAAGATCGGCCCTTGGAGATAGATTCTTTAAAAAGATCAGCCCTTGGAGATCGATTCTTGATTCAGATGGGCCCTTGGAGATAAATTCTTTAAGAAGATCAGCCCTTGGAGATCGATTCTTCATTCAGATCGGCCCTTGGGGATAAATTCGCTAAAAAGATCTGCCTTTGGAGATAGGTTCTTGAAAAAGATCGGCCCTTGGAGATAGATTCTTTAAAAACATCGGCCCTTGGAGATAGATTCCTTGAAAATATCTGCCCTTAAGGATCGATTCAAATAATCGACCTAGTATCAAAACGGCAGACATATTCTTTGCACCCAAAAATGTAGACAAGTCAATCTCACAAGTCCAAAATTCCATGGACTTATTTCTTATCTTAATTGGAACCAAAATCCCATCCGTGCAATTTCGTCGCGCATATCATCAAGCCACACGCAAACTGTCAGAAAATCTTAAACAATGATTTACGACCTGCTCGTTATACCGAAGATTATATACGAAACAGTTATGCCATTATGCCGGAGACCTTGAGATGAGTATATTGGGAGTAGGAGAGGATGACTGCGCCATGACAGGGTTATTAAGGCTAATACAGGCTGTTTGCGCATATTAGGATTGATGGCAATACCTATTACCCTTCGTCTCGTTCTCACGCAGCTGCCTTCCACCTCCCGGATGATGTCATGGCATCCTTAATCATTCATTGTATTAATTTGTTCAAATGGGGAAACACACATATATAGACAAAAATGTCGTCACGCGTAGTGTAAGGTGCATTTCTGAATAATTTTCTTGAAATAACAACAAATGCTCCACTCCACAAAAATCCAACTTGCAGTAACTGCGTCATCTTAGCGCGGTTCTGTTCATATCTCTAGTGCCACTACTAAATGAATAAAAACAGTTATTGCTAGATTTTGATCATTGATGAAAAACAAAAAATCTCAAAGAGAAGGAATATTTAACGCGCTACAACAGGAAACTGATAGTATCCTAAGCGGAAATTCCTCCATCCTCTGTCACAACGTTCGCTCTTGGAAACACTATAACACTGTTAAATGCAATTAAAAAAAAAAAAAAAAAAACTACAACTAATAAAACAAGTTACGAAAACAAAGACAAACTCCGTTGAAACTTACAAAATTAAATTTCAAAGAGTTAAGCACTAATTTCTCCAATTAATATTGCCGTATTGAAAATTACATCGGAGCCTTCTTCGTAGAGAATTTAGTAAGCTTTCGCATTAATACCTTCACTTACCACGATTGCCCAATGGTTTTCAAAATATTTTAGAAAATATAACAAGATCCGAAAACGTATCATGTCTATTAATAAAATATTGAAAATATACGATTCATGCCAATTTAAACATTTTAGATTAGATGAATGCCAAACATCTGGAGCAGTTTTCAGCAGAATAAATCCTTTCTGGATGCCCAAACTGAAACATTCTTTGAAATAATAGTAGTATCGATGTTTCTCATAAACAGTTACAGATATCGATTTAAAAAAAAAATGGTTGCATTCTTTTTCTATATTGAGGAACCTATAAAACGAGTACCTGCATGTATATGAGCTCGAAAATGTAAGCATTACGATTTTATTCACACGAATTTGACGTGTTCCAGTGAACGGATTCTGCTGGTTAACAAAGTTGACCGTTCAAGTTTAAAGAACGTTTTTTGTACCAAGTTTCATCAAAATCGGGCCATTTTTGAACCGTCAGGAGCGCGAACAGACAAATACATATATATCCAACAAATCCACCGTCAATTTTGTTCTTTAGGGGTTCTGAACGTAACATTTTCCAGCTTGCACTTCTGGATTGCGTCATGAGGTCAATCTCATAAGCGGGTCTCCTATCTAAGGAGGGAGAAAAGGGACTAAAAAAAATCTACCTTCTTCAGGCAGGACTAGAACGCGCTTTTCCCACATGAGAATCCAAGGCTTTAGCCACTGGACAACGGGGAAACCCTGAAAAAATGTTAAATCAATTTTTGAATAACAGCTGGATATGATTATGTAATATCCCGTCCCGAAAAGCGATGGAAGTAATTTCTCAACGCTGGCTGAAGTGTATAAATTAGAGGTTTTCTCTTGAATTGCTAGAATTATTAGTAAGCTGTTAACGAGGTGAAAGTAACCACTTAGGCTTTATAATATTTGAATTATTCATAACAAATTAAACTAACTACCATCATATATCTTTTCCGCTCATAAGTTACATAAATCATTGTATAAATTTTCTGAAAAATAAAATATTTTGACGTGAAACTATCATATGGCTGAGATCTCCAAATTTTGGCAAATTCACCTAATTGTCTCTGGTGTTGCAAAAGTGTAACGGTAGTGAAGTCATCTACGACATGACCGGAAATAGATTTTGGTAGGAAATGAAATCCGTAATTTGGCGGGAATAGATTGTTAAACATTGCGTTTATTACAGATGAGCAACAACGGTTATTGTTAATGTGCGATATATTACAACAAATAAATAACAGGGTTTTGTTTAAATCCCAAATGACATTATAAAGAACAAAAATATTTACGTTGAGAGGTAAATAAGTGATATTATATATTATAGCATTTTTTTTTATAAGTTATTTCCAAATTTATATTATATATTTCCAAAATTTAATTATCTTTTCTTTTTTCTTTCATTTAATCACTTGAAGTTTTCAAAATTTGAATTTTCTTGTCTTTATTTATTTACATTTACAGCATTATGGTAAATCTCATATGAACATTTAATTAAAAATATAAATTCTTTCCAACTTTGAAAAGAGCAAATAGCGCTTTAGCGGGCTCTAAATCAAGAAATAAATAAATTATAAGTTATTTGTTTTTGGTTTGGTTCGAGATAGTTTTCCACAAGGTACGTGGGATCTTATAGGAAATTTGATGCAGATATTGAAAATTTCATCTTAATTAAATTTTCCCTATGGCGTGAACGATAAATAACGCAAAAATTGTCAAAAACTAGCGCTCAGACCAAAAATACACGGAAATATCTAGGTAAATAAACCAAGTAAACATTTCTGCTTGGTGGAATTTAACTACACTTTAGTCGGAGTAAACACCCCTCAAGTTAAGGCGATTTACTTTGGGACCACCCTGCATATATATACACAGGTTGATTCAGGTCTAAGTAGCCAAAATCTAGGAGGTGATTCAAGACGTAATTTCCAACAAAAAAGTTCATTTCAAGTATGGTTCGATTCCGAGAGCAAAAGGAGCTATGTCCAATTTTCTGTATTTTTAACCTAGTCATGTTTTTTAATGAATAAGAAAGGATTGCTTAAAAAACTATTCAAGACTAGCCGTTACCCGTGGCGTGCCATGCTACGCCTACTTTCTGCGTATAGAAAAGCCTAAATAAATTAGACACCAAATAAGTATTATTAAAATCTAATAACACGAATCTGTAACTGTTATGAACCCGTGGCCTCCCAACTGTGAGTCCTAGACGACTTTGACCTAACCTATAACACCCCCTGTATCAAGACATACATGTATACCAAGTTTAGTAAAAATTGGTCTAACGGTGTGGATTTGTATAAGGGACAAACATACAGACTGACAGCTGGTAGACGTTTTTGACTTAGCCTACGACACTCCTCAGATTAAGATCTACATGTGTACCGAGTTTAGTCGAAATCGGACGAACAGTGTGGATTTGTATTAGGGACAAACATACAGACAGACAGCTGGTAGATTTTTTTGACCTAGCCTAGGAGATTTCTCGTATCAAGACCTACCATTATTCCAAGTTTAGTCAAAATCGGTCAAACGGTGTAGATTTCTATAAGGAACAAACAAACAGAAAAACAGACAGACACGTGATTTTTATATATATAGATAATTAAATTCTAAGTATGCCATCACAAAATAGACAAAATTTACTTTACAAATATATTAATTCAATTCACCAAAACCATTATTAAAAGAAACTTTCTGGACGTCCAATAACGGAATTCTGTTTTTATCAATGAATCAGAGTTTTTTCGCGATTTTTTTTCTAAGCCCCCTAACGGACTACAGATTCAATACTTACACAAAAACTTCTACATTTAGTGAGCATTAAATCCATGCGAATGAAGTTGAGGTTTATCGAGGGATAAATTGAACGATTGGCTCCCTTTTGTCCAAAAAATGTGGAATGTAGTTTTGTTACTTTCAAATACCTTGTATGAAGAAATTAAAAATTATTCATTTTTTATTGGCCAAACTGTTGTTATCCATTGTCCAGTCGAGAAGCAATAAAAAGTAACTGAATGAAATGATTCGAAAAGTTTTTCATTTGGGAGATATGTTACATTTTGTGATTTATCATTTACATGATGTATATGACACTCAATTTTTTACTAGAAATTTAGAGGGGAGAATCTACTGTACGTGCAAGCGGAAAGTCTTCCAATGCAATCAGGATTGGCTGAAGAAGATATTCTTCCAAAATTCCGCACAATACGGAAATTTTGTCTTCCAACAAAACTCGGTGTATACGTATGGTGCTCAAACAATGAGAAAGATTTCTAATTAAAATAATCTAAACAGGTTCATCTAAATCACACTCCAACCTAAATTTAAATCTGCACCTATTTTTTTGTTGAATAAGTCCGGAATGTTTTCATATGTTTGACTGGCCACGCGAGCGAGACAGAATCAGCGAACGTGTTTCATGCTGGATAAGAACCTGTACATCCAACATACATAATGGTGGAAAATGTTGGGCTGGGTGACAAACACATTCAAACATGTTTGACTCGTTTCTCTTACCCAACATGTTTCTACAGGACGGGGTCTTATCATTTAGCTGTAATTGGAATGACTATTTCAGTATTTGCATTTTATTTTTACAAAACAGAGTATATTAAAAAAAACATTTTTACATAATGTAAAATTAATTAAAATCTCTTTATAAAATGTTTATTTATTGTAAATACGTACTCTACATCACACTAACAAGGGGAGTATACAGCGATGGGGTCACCGATCTGTAACAATTTTTTTCTGATGATTCTACATCCAAAAATAATCGACATGTGTCCGAGTGTTCCGTCAAATGCGCCTTAGGAGCCGAGAAATAAAACAAAATAGGTTGAAAATGCTTTATTTTTTATATCGTGTTTAGAAAATGGCACCTAAAGGCTTCAAATGTGACACCTTTCCTTCCAATTACATTTTATTTTTATTTTGAGAACCATTTTTTGCAAGTACCTTTTGAGATAATACAATAGTCATTTATATGGTTAGAAAAAGGAGTCTTTCTTGTTTTGAAAGATTTCAATGACGTTATTTCAAGGGGAGGTATTGAATTTCAAAACGTCACATTACTTTTTCGCTTACAAATTTTTAGCCTCTTCCAGAATGGGAAAAATAATAATTTTTTTGTTTTCGATAATATCTACCACATTAGGGTTTTTTTTGGGGTGCTGATTTTAAATCTGCTATTATTTTTGGTGTAAAAGAAATGTATAATACTAGTTTATTTGAAAACGTGAGCATATTTTTGAATATATTTGACGAAATATAAATTATTGTTTAACGATTATATATTTTTCTTTTAATCTAGTACTCTACAAAACAAATGAATTGAATTGAAATAATCACGTCAATATCATTTTCTAAACTCGATATAAAAAATGAAGTACTTTCAAACTATTTTATTTCTCGGCTCCCAAGCGCATTGGACGGAACGCTCGGACTCATGTCGACTATTTTTCGATGTAGAATCACCAGAAAAAAATTGGTCCAGATCGGTGACCTGATCGCTATATACTCCCCTTGTTAGTCGTCTTCAAGTGTTATATAATACGGTGCCAATTATATACAGCATATAATACGGTGCCAATTATATATACCATATAAAATCAATATTCAAACATACTTTAATGAAAAAATTTGTTTGTAATATTTTGGTTCAATTAAGTGATAATTATTTTTAGGGTTTTTACCATTAATTTAATGTATATATATGTATATATATATGTATATCTAATATATAAAATTCTCGTGTCACAGTTTTCATTGCCATACTCCTCCGAAACGGCTTGACCGATTTTGATGAAATTTTTTGTGCTTATCCGGTATCTATGAGAATCGGCCAACATCTATTTTTCATCCCCCTAAATGTTAGGGGTAGTCCACCCCTAAATTTTATTTTTTTTATTTTTTAGACAAAATATTTAATTTCTATTTTTTTATGATACAACATACAAAAATACATACAATCCTCAATTTTCACCCTTCAACGATCAACCCTTACTTTTTAAATGGCCAGTAAACAGCACGGAGTAGGGATGAGAACGAAGCCGGTCTCCTTTCTTTCTCACTCCCTACACAGTTGTCGGCCATCATTATTGTTTATGCATAGTGTAGTAGTAACGTTGACAATTATTATTTTGCTATCTCAGTGTAACTCTCATATTAACTTTTAATCATTCCTATTTTATCAATAATAATTAAATTATCAATTTTGAGTGTATTTTGCACGATTAGTTAATCAAATGATTTTATAACCTCAAAAGTACTCAACACGTGACACAAGCTTCCAATAACAACGGATTTTGTGTTGTAAGTATACTTTTTTTTATTTATATCGAAAATGTTGTTGATCTTATAAAAATGTAATTTTAATTTAATTTTATTAAAAAAATGTAATTAAACAATTAAGATTTTCATAGTTTACAAAATATCAATCATTATGAATCTTTATTTTGAAATGTCAATGGAAATATTGGTTGTATGAAAAAATTATAAGAAACAATGTTTTCATAAAATTTAATTTTTTACTTTTGTTTGAAAAATTTTTCAAACAATTTTTCATCGTTCACAGCGCTCCATGCTTATTTCACGCATATACCACATTCTTACATACATACAATATACACATTCTAACATACATACATACTTACAATAAGTAAGCTATTTTTTGTCTACACTAGAAATTACTAGGAAATTATTTATATGGCAAAACAACGTTTGCCGGGTCAGCTAGTATATATATATATATATATATATATATATATATATATATATATACATAGATAGGGAGAGACTTGGGATGTTTACATTTGAAAAGGTGAACAACCTTTGGAAGTGAAATGGTAAACCCTACAAGAAGAGTGTATTGACCTGCCAAAAGAAGACAGAACTTCAGGTCTACTGTAAAATAGTATTACATTGATACACAGTGTACGGGTATTTATTATAAAGTGTATCATGCACTTTATTATAAATTAACACAAATAGACGAGTATTCAAAAGGCATAATGTAGACCATATAACCTACTAACTTATGTAATTTAATTTAAAAAGTTTTTTTATGAAAAGGTGAACAACCTCTGGGAGTCAAATGGTAAACCCTAGAAGAGGTTATTGACCTGATAAAAGTCTTAAATAATGCAAGTAAAATTTCTTCAATTACAAAAGTCTTAAAAGGTTTCTTACTGGTTGATTATTGTCGTTTGTAATTATGTATATTTATTTTTTAGCTTGAGAAGGCTGTCAAAGTGCAGCTAGAAGGAAAAAAGGCAGATCTTCTAGAAAATCTATATTGGACGTTTCGGCTGAACTTTGGGAACCTTCTCAAGCTAAAAAATAAATATACATAGTGTAGATGGAGATAGTTAGCCGCTGTATAGATACGAAGACAGGTATAGTTGGGATTCGGCTAGGAGAAAAAACGTCAGACTTTCAAAAAGAAATCTGTATTTTGGACGTTTCGACTGCAACAATGGCAGCCTTCTTCAGCTAAAAAATATATACAACTTATATGTAAAGAAAATGTACAAGTAGTAAGTAAAAGACAGGAAGAAATGAGCGGAGTATATATATCAATACAATAAATTTTAACCATTCTTATTTTTAAAAACAATGAAAATACGGTAGTTGGAAAGAAAACAGCATGTAGAACTTGTTAGTAAAAACAGTACAAAAAAAATTAAACATTAAAAACAACGCACATTTTTTATGTAGTGAAAAACAAAATCTATTTTATAAGTGAATACAATAAACGTCCAAAATACAGATTTCTTTTTGAAAGTCTGACGTTTTTTCTCCTAGCCGAATCCCAACTCTACCTGTCTTCGTATAAATATACATAGTTACAAACGACAATAATCAAACAGCAAGAAACCTTCTTATTCATGGACTGCGCAGTCGAAATCTTAAGATATTTTCCTCAGCGTCTATGGGCAACCATACGGACTGATACGCAAACATTCTTCACGGTTATGAAGGAATGAATTCTACAGAACTGTTCTCCCTCTCCTCCAGAACAATATAAAGCAGAAACGTTGGCAGCAATAAACCCTTTTCTGTCATAAAATTTAGTTTTACTCAACATACGACCTACCCCAGACTATCCACAACTTCTCACAGTATTTTTACAAATATGAAGAATTTATTTACCCCCAAAAAAATAGAAATATAAAAATCTTATTTAACCCTTCAATATACTACAAAACGTGACAACCGTTAAAATTGCAGTTGAGTTAAGAAAAAAAGAAATAAATAAATAAATAAGCGGCCCTAATGTAGCCCTGTCAGGGGGAAGATGTAAGGGTGATTGGCATACAAAGAGCTCTGTATAGGGGCAGTAGGATTAGGAAGGCTTAGCATTAGGCAGGTGACTGGTGTCACTTCCTGGGGGGCACTCCAAGGGGTATCCCCTTCCTACGGGTCAGTCAACTCTAGGACTTTCCTATCTTGCGGTCGTTTCATGTTTGCATCAAAAAATGTTGGCAAGCAGGAGGTGCGTCATTTGGGAGCGTTTCCGTTCTTATCAATATTAGGCAGGTGATTGGTGTCACTTCCTGTGGGGCACTCCAAGGGGGTTCCCCTTCCTACGGGTCAGTCAACTCTAGGACTTTCCTATCTTGGGGTTGTTTCATGTTTGCATAAAAAAATGTTGGCAAGCAGGAGCTGTGTCATCTTGGTCCGTTTGTGTTCTTATCCCAATTTTGATTTGGCAATTAATACTTGTTAAAATAAATGGTGTCACAAATCTGAACTATTTTTCGTGTGAATACCGAAGGTCAATGAATAAAATTTGAAATTAACAAAATCATCAATTTATCAATATGGCTTATTGGTTATATTAAACAAATTATTCAGAAATGCAGTATACACTACCCATCTTCTGAGGAATGTGCTTAGTTATACAGCTCCTGCGTGATGGACCTTTTTTCCAATTTTGTATGATATGTAAAACATATTATGCGAAACATGTAGAGCAACCCTCAAAATTTTGATTTTATCCGGTAAAAATTTGTTACAAAAACCTCAAGAATAAATCAAATAAAATCTCATGGTTTAACAAATTTGCGAGCATAATACTGTTTTAGTTGGCTATTTCCAGTATTCCATACCCCCCACCCCCAAAATTACTGGTCCCCCCCCCCAATTATTTCTATATACGCCCCTGGCACAGACTTTAAGCTATTTACAGAAAAACGCAATGATGACACATTTCCTGCAGTCTTAAGTTTTATTTTTACTTAAATCTTTGGGGGCGAGTTTAGCTGAGTGGTAGAGCAATGGACTAATATGCTGGAGGAGCTGAGTTCGAACCCCGATATCACTATAGATTTTTATCTTCTAGAAGCTTCTTCCGTGGGTTGGATTGCCGTCTCTAGGCCAACCCAGCCTTCAATTACTTTATTAATGGGCAAAGGGGGAAATCAGGCTGCCCGAGCATCATACTGTCTCCCTTGTGTTCCGTATGGTGAAAAAACAGATACCTCTATAGTATCTGCCTCTCTGGGCCCTTGTAATAATAATAAATCATTTTTTCCCCTCTCTTCTGTGGACATTAATTTTTTTCTGAAGCGCCTCCAAATTTATTTTATTTAAATGGGGTCTAAGTTACTTCTTGGTGGTATCGTTTAATGCAACGCCGACATCAACTGTAATAGAGGATCCCAAAAAAAAAACATAAATGTGAAATAGAAGCCAAGTTCCTGCCCCACAAAGAAACACTCCCTTCCTCAAAAATATCCCCTCCTAAAACCCCCCAAAAACGCCTTACCATTCTACACTCCAAGAAAGTAGTATGAGTTGGTGTATTAATTCAACCAAAAATATTTGCCAATACAAGAGATGATACAAGAAAGAAATGTCCAAGTTCATTACTTGGAAGACCTCATAGTTACTTACTAAGAACAGTAAAGACACTTCAACTGACCTTTAAAAACAACAATAAAAATACTTATATCCAGTTACTAAAATATCACTTTCCTCAACCAGGTATATTCTTAAACTTGGCAATGTTTAGTTTTTCTCTAAAGATAATTTCGGCACAAAAAAAACATTGCCAAGTTTAAGAATATACCTGGTTGAGGAAAGTGATATTTTAGTAACTGGATATAAGTATTTTTATTGTTGTTTTTAAAGGTCAGTTGAAGTGTCTTTACTGTTCTTAGTAAGTAACTATGTGGTCTTCCAAGTAATGAACTTGGACCAATCTTTCTTGTATCATCTCTTGTATTGGCAAATATTTTTGCTTGAATTAATACACCAACTCATACTACTTTTTTTGGAGTGTAGAATGGTAAGGCGTTTTTGGGGGGTTTTAGGAGGGGATATTTTTGAGGAAGGGAGTGTTTCTTTGTGGGGCAGGAACTTGGCCTCTATTTTACATTTATGTTTTTTTTTGGCATCTCATTACTTTTTTCTAAGTATTAAATAGAATTTAGTTGCCGCATACCTACTGGCTTTAGTACTTCATGTAAAACCAGGGTCTTTGGATTCTGCATAAGGTTCTCCTTACTGCTTGATATTTGATACCAATTATCAACCTACATACATCTAATCACTAGACTAGAAAAGTTAGAAGCTCTTCCAGATGACATTACTCTAGAGAACAAATTGATTGCTCTCTTAACTAAACTATTACACTATAAAACGCAGGAACCTTATCCCGAGGATAAAGATCACAATAGGGGAAGTGCAGAAGGCCTTCAAGAAAAATATAAGAAACAAAGACGATACATTTTGGGTTTGTAATCTTAAACTTTGTAATTTAGATGGCTCGACTATGAAAAACTTAGTATCTGCTTTGAAGTATATTATGCAGTGAACCCCTACGACTTTATTTACTACATTTAAGAAAGAAGTCACAACTGTTTTTGTTAAGATGCGTCGAAATGTTTTTTAAAACATCAAATATAGGTTCTCCTTACCAATACGATTCATTTGATACCCCGCATGATGGGTTTCAGAAGGAATGATGGCATTTCGATGGAACAAAAAGTAGAAAACGTCATAGGTAATATGACACTCCCGTATCAAGACCTACCTGCGTGCCAAGTTTGGTCAAAATAGGCCAAACGGTGTGAATTTGTGTAAGGAACAAGCATACAGACAGACAGCTGAAAGACCTTTTTTACCTAGCCTAGTGCATTCCCCGGGCCAAGGCCTACCTGTGTGCCAAGTTTGGTCAAAATCGGTCAAATGGAGTGAATTTGTGTAAGGAACAAACATGCAGACAGACAGCTGATAGACGATTTTAACTGGCCTATGAAACTACCCGGAGAAAGACCGACATGTGTGTCAAATTTTGTCAAAATCGGTCAAACGGTGTGTATTTGTATAAGGAACAAACAGACAGACAGACAGACAGCTGAAAGACAATTTAACCTAGCTTATGATTCTCCCCGTATCAAGACCCATTTGTGTCCCAAGTTTGGTTAAAATCGGTCAAACGGTACGGATTAGTAAGAGGAACAAACATACAGACAGACAGCTGGTGTAAGATTTTTACCGAGCCTATATGCGTCTAATTGTTTCTTTAAACATCAAATATAGGTTCTTCATACCGAGACAATTCATTTGATACCCCACATCATGGGTTTCGGACGGAATGATGGGTTTCCGAAGGAAGTACAAAACTGGCACGCCCCGCCCCGGAAGCGGAGTCAAACACAACTTTTCGCGATTTTTCTATTTTTTCCTTTAATAACGTCTTCATATCTATCTTCATGCAAAATTTCAAGTCCCTAGCATCATGGGAAGTGCCTAATAATTTTGATGAGTCAGTGAGTGAGTCCTATAAATCCCGATTTTCGATCGCTTCTATCTCAGAAACTATTCGATGTAGAATTATGAAAATTTCCAGTTTTACTCACATCTAGTAGTATAATACCTGTGTAAAATTTCATAACTTTATCTTTACCTGGTTGAAAGTTATGAGAGGGTAAAAATCGGCTCTAAGACCTCCTGTAATATACACACAGTATGCTTAGGCCGGAACTTGGCCTGGCGCACTACCGTGGGCCTAGATATTATGGCAATCGCCGAGACTTGAAACATTAATCAATAATATATATATATATATATATATATATATATATATATATCATGAAGATTCGATAGTTAGCCGTCGAGGTGATAAGTAAAGATGGAATAGTTGGGATTCGGCTAAAAAAACCTCAATACGATTTTTGTTAAAAAAATCTACTAAATATAGATTTTTTTTTAAACAAAAATCGTATTGAGGTTTCTTTAGCCGAATCCCAACTATTCCATCTTTACTTTTATATATATATATATATATATATATATATATATATATATATAAGTGTTGTTTATTCGGCATCTGTCTCCAGCGGTCTTGCTCCTCCTGTCATCGCAATATTTCGCCGGATTCCTCTCCGGCTTCTTCAGGCAATCATTCATCCTTGCTGGTTGGTAAGTGATTCCCTTACCAACCAGCAAGGATGAATGATTGCCTGAAGAAGCCGGAGAGGAATCCGGCGGAATATTGCGATGACAGGAGGAGCAAGACCGCTGGAGACAGATGCCGAATAAACAACACATTTAATTCCCAGCGAAGTAGCTTGAAAAATAGCATATATATATATATATATATATATATATATATATATATATATATACATATATATATATATATATATATATATATATACATATATATATATATATATATATATATATATATATATATATATACATGTTTGTATTTTATTTTAATTTGGTGTGTGCATGTACCACGTAAATACCTCCGTTGGATTTAGTAGCTCTGGGCGAGTGGGTGAAGTGCATGGGTTTAGAGTTTTTTTTATTATTTTCCTATTATTTTATTTATTCATTTTTGTATTGTTAGTTTTTCTTTTAATAATTTCAACTGTTGTTTTTTATTTACTTATTTATTATTAATCAATTTAAGTTTTTAGAATACGGTGACTTGTCATGTTTATTTATTTCTTTTGTTTTATAATTTTTTATTTTTATTTGTTTTGATTTTTCTTCTTTTAAAGTATTTTCTTTCTTGATGTACTATTAAAATTGATTTGTATAAATTACCGATTTAGGTCTCACAGCAACTAGGCTTGTGAAGTTTCCAAGCCTCAATAACGAGGGTGAAGGAGACGCCCAATTGTTAAGTTGACCAGATGTATTTTAAGTCAACATGTATCAATAATGTAAGTGCATTTTATCTCCTAATAAAGTAAAATAAAAATAAATGTATTTTATATAAAGAATACAAAATAAATCCGTTCAAAAGTATAAATTACACATTTGATAGTTTCCAAAGGGATTTCCACTATTCCGAACCCTTTGCACAAGCTGTCTGTCAGGGGGATCCGTCAGTAGTTCGTCGACCCTAGGTTCGTTGAACTTCGCATCAATGTGTCATGTCATGTTATCCTGTAGGAGCGTAATTAGCTCGTAGGAACGGAAGGGGAGGAGGGTTAGTTAGACAGGCGGACAGGCGGGGGGTGCAATTTTCAAAACTCTTTAATATACATGGGCGCACTCTTTAACTAACACATTCATTAAAATGTGTTAATAATTTGTTAAATAAACAGATCTTAATTGTATATTCTAATACTATTCAATAATTGGACGCCTTTAAACGGAAAGGAACCAAGCGCCATTTTTAACGAAATTGAGTTTTTGGTGCTATCTTGTAGAGAATAAGAGAATTTATATAGTAATAAAAAACTGGTTAAAATATAATGTTGTCATTAAAGCAAGAAAAAATATAAAAAAAAGAAGTGAAATGGTGCATCCAGTATGCTGTAATAAACAGAAAAGAATCAAGCACCATTTTATCAATAACTATAAAAATAAAACCCCATTACCATAACAACAGTTTATTTTAATGAGAGAAAATTAATGAAACATTTCAGATAATAAAGGAATTTTCGACACACAAAAAACTCTAAACCCAATTCTCTAAAGAATGAACGAATGGCACTTGGTTCCTTTCCGTTTAAAGGCGTCCAATTAATTTTATAGAAGGACTCATTACATATATTGTACACATACACTCTAATCAGATAAAATTAAAATAAAATATTATTTTTTTTTATTAATTTTTTTATTTGAAATCTGTACAAATTATTATATGTACAATTATCAAGTTTGCTGATACAGATACATAATGTAATAAATTGAACAAAACGTTTAAAGTAAAAAAAAAAAAAAATAAATAAATAAAAACCATACAAATTTGGAAGGAGCCAACCATTGTTGGCACTTCCGTGGCTGTCTAAATATCTATTTCAATGATCATGATACGGTTAGGTGAGTAAATTGCCTCGTGGCCACTGTCTCTTGAGCCGCCTGGGAGGATTGTCTGGTTGGGATCGGGACGATAAAGATAGACCTTCAGGATTAGGATGGTAGGACAATTTGGGTGGAACATTTGGAAACGGGTTTTAGCAAGGTCAAGGACAAATGGAATGTTAAGGTCATTGTGAAGGGTTTTGTTTGAGACGTAGAAAGGGGCATTTACAATTTTACGGAGTACTTTTGACTGGAATGCCTGTATTCTGTTGATGTTGGATGGTTTTCCAGATCCCCAGAGTTCAAGTCCGTATGTCCATATTGGTCGAATGATTGTTTTGTATATCGTTAATTTGTTCTGTATTGATAATTTAGATGAGGGTCCAAGTAGCCGTCTGAGTAGTCCGTATCTTTTGTTCAGTTCTTGTCTTTTCAGTCTCGTGTGAGGGTTCCATGTCAGTCGGCTGTCAAGGTATAATCCTAGATATCGAACCTCGTTGAATACTGGTAGTGGAGTGTTATTGAGATGTACAGAAGGGCATGATCTCCGGTTGAGAGTGAATGTAACCTGCTTACATTTTTCCGGGTTGATTTTTACTCTCCACATTTAAAATAAAATAAGATAAAAAATGTATGTAAGGATGTGGGAAAACTGGCACGGACGTAGAATAATAAAATAAAACAAACGTTTTACAATAAAAAAAAGACAAAATAAACGAAAGAGATACCAAATATATTGTACAAGAGTATAAGATAAAGTCTAAGTAATACAATATATTTCATATTGGATAATTGTCGCAATTTAGTAAATCCATTTGAAATGGTCCACAAAAAAAAATTTGGTTGCTTGACCATTTTAGAAAAAATTGACATTTTTACCATCAATTGGGGCGAGGTTAGCTCAGTTATAGAGCACTGGACTCGTATGCTGGAGGACCTGAGTTCAAATCCCGAGCAAGCACTAAAGATTTTTTCTTCTAGTGCCTTCGCTCATGGGTTGAATTCGGCCTCCCTGACCGTCCCTAGGCCATCCCAGCCCTTTAATTAATTTAATAATGGGTACCTTGGTGCTAATGACTCTAGCAGTCGAAGCACCAAGGGGAAAATTTGGCGGCCGGAGCATAGTACTGATCAGACTATCTCCCTAGTGTGCCGTATGGTCATGAATCAGATACCTCTACTGTATCTGCCCCTCGGGGCCTGTTACCGCCCTACCGTGCAGATAGCTACACAAATTACTCACCGCATGCTCATGAGTTGTTTTTTTTTTTTTTTTTTTTTTTTTTTTTTTTTTTTTTTTTTTTTTTTTTTTTTTTTTTTTACCATCAAATACATACGGAAATAGTAGTTCAAAACAATTTTTAAATTTTTTTTAGAGTCAACTGTTTGAAAATTTGAAAATGGTGGTCATCTTTGTTTCACCGCGCTTGCCGATTTTGGAGTTTAACAGCTCTTACGAAAAAATCCTTTTTCTCAGAACTGATAAGTAATAGACTAATAATTCAAACACCATTGTTTTCCTAAAAATCTGCTCTATATTTGACTGCTTCTGTGCAATTTTAGTATTCTGAAGTCCAATACCTGAAAACTGCAATTGAAAACCACTGTCTTAATTTCTGAAAAGGCCGCTTTTGAGGTTAGTTTTTTAGCATAAGGGGATGAATATCAAAGTTTTGGTATGATAATAAACCTAAATAAGTAGCTTGTATTAAAAGTACTCTTAACACTATTATTTGTTCCCTTATTTTTTTTTTTTTATAAATTTTTACAGTTCACATTTTTGATAACTTTAGGCTTTAATACCTCTATTGGGGACCTGATAAAAATATATTTTTTTTATATGTTATAATTAGTTGTAACATAACACTACTGTGTCTTTACAGTAGTGTAAAACATACATTTATAATTATAATAATTTGTCATACTTCCCCTAATTGCTAATTTGAAATGTTTTAAAACTTGAGTATCCAACTTAGCTGGGAATAACCAGGACCACCATGTCTGCTTCAATTGTAGGGATTTCCAAAACCCTTGTCGAATTAAAAGGGCAAAGCGCTTAAAAAGGATTACCCATCCTTAAAATCCTCCTAACAACGTTAAAACGTTTAAGTGAAATATTTAACAATTTTTGTTGAACATAATAATTCAATAATTTTTAAACATGCAACTCTGATCGATAGAATTTTTTAGTTTATACTGTTTAAAAGTTGGATTGAAGCGTCAGAGTTATTGTAATTAACACTTAAAATTAATTAATCTCTGAATTTAGCTTGTCATCCTTCATCAGCACCATTATGCTGAAAAGTAAACTGCTGATTGGACAAAGAAAACATCTACAAATACCGTTTCTGTTTAGAAATAGCTACAATAACAGACTACATATCCAAACTTACTGACAAGTTTTTTTGGACAAGTAACACATTCCATTAATCCACACATAGCAAACACAGGTTACTACGACAAAAAATCACTAACTAGATACCTACACAGACGAACTAAACACATTTTACTTGACAGGCACAATGTAATGTAATTCAACTTAGTATTTAAAATGTTCTGGTTTTTTTTTTAAATTTTTCCCCCAAAATTACAAAACTATAAAAATCAAATAATTTCCTATAAATTAGCAAGAACATGTTTATTGTACATGTTATAAACACTTATGTATGATACTATGTAAATATTGTAAATAAAGCTTTATTATCTTATATCTACCGTTTCTGTTAACATTCTCAGCTTAAATTTTGGTACATTTTTCACTAAGGATATATTTTGTATTTATTTACCTTAACAGTTCCACTGAGTGCCTCAAACAAAAAGAAATGACGTAATAATATAAAAATTTAATATTGACAATCAAAATAGTACATAGGAAAATAAATAAATATAAAATAACAGGTGATTAAATATTTCAATAATTATAATAATAACTAATATCTAAATGTTTTAGAAAAAAATAACTAAAAAAAAATAAAAATCGTAATTTTTGAGATCAAAAATGTTGGCTTTAATTTAGAGGATTATTTGTATAATTGATATTTTTTATATATTAATTATATGGTGAGTATTTCTATATGATAAATTATTACATGGGTTCCGTGGTGTCCGTAGATTACCTATTTTTATGCAGTCTGTTAGTAGGTGTCAGCTTGTCTTGAAGTATAAATAAGTGTGAGCCGATTGCCATTCTCATTCTTAAAAGTGATCTTCCCTTGAGTAAGTTTATGTTGAAGTTTAAATTGTCCTGAGCATAAAAATACCGTTAAGTTCAGTGGTGAATTGAAAATAAATAATATCAGAATAACCTAACAGTCAAATGTATGTTCAGAAAATATTCGTGATGAATGGAGAGTGTATATATATATATATATATATATATATATATATATATATATATATATATATATATATATATATATGGGCGAGGTTAGCACAGTGGTATAGCACTGGACTAATAAGTTGGAGGACCTGAGTTCGAATCCCGAGCGAGCACTAAAGATTTTTTCTTCTTGTGTATGCGTTCATGGGTTGAATTCGGCATCCCTGACCGTCCCTAGGCCAACAAAGCCTTTAATTAATTTAACAAAGGGTACCTTAGGTGCTAATGACTCTAGCAGTAAGGGGAAAAGCAGGTGGCTGGAGCGTAGTACTGACCACAATATCTCCCTAGGATGCCTTATGGTCATGAATCAGATACCTCTATAGTACTGGCCCTCAGGGCCTTCGTGGCCTGTTACGGGACTGATTTATATATATATATATATATATATATATGTGTGTGTGTGTGTGTGTGTGTGTGTGTTTATGTAAAGAAGGGGAGGGGGAGAAAACGTTCCAAAGCAACCAAAATAAGACATCCAATAACAAAGTATCGTTTTCCGGAATATATATATATATATATATATATATATTCCGGAAAACGTTACTATATATATATATTTATATATACGTATTGATCTAAGCTTTTGATAAAGGAAGCATGGCGGATGAAGACCCAAGAGGGAAAAAAAGTTCTGAAAAATGGAAAACACATTAACCCTAGTATGGAAGTTTAATTCCGCTCGCAACTGGGGAAGGTCGCAATGCCTTTGATCAACTTTTTACATCAAAGGCCTGTCTAGAGTCGGCAACTTCAAAGGTGAAAAGGGTGAGATTAAAAACATCACGTGCAGCCTTCAGTGCTCGTGTAAATACTGTGCCAGAGGAAGATGAAGGTGTCAAGGGGATAATTGGTTAGAGCTCAAATCTACTTGGTTAGTAGTCAAAATGTTGGATAATACTAAAAAAATGTAGTTAGGTTCCATAAATTCACATAATAATAATGCTTAAATCTGACCGAAAACCCAAGTTACAAACTGTACTTCAATGACGTGACGAATATTACTCGTATCATATATCACTTGCGGGAAATAAATAAAAATTGCAATGTTACACACGTAACAAGAGTTACTTGAAATGTCTAAAAGGCCGTCACGCAGGAGCTGCATAACTAAGGACTTTCCTCAGAATTTGGGTAGTGTAGACTGCTTTCCAGAACAATTTGCTTAAAATATCCTACAAAAATAAAATAAAAACATGAATATTTTTTGAGAGGAGATCGTTGACCGTTGATGATGCAAGGTAGGGATTGTCGGGGTTCGGTCACTGCTACTTAATAAAACTACATTTTATCATAAAAATGGTTTTATTGTGCCGACGTTTCGGCTTGAACTTCAATACTCCATCCTTTCCACTGAATCCAACGAAGAAAAACGCCTCCTTTCCGAATCAATTTTTATCCACCTAGAAAATAATCCAGTTAATGACAAAATTGACAAAGAAGTCATCTCCTCTACCTACTCCAACATCTTCCATTTATTAAAAACTCCATCCTAATCCCCTATACCGACTGCAATATAGCCCTTTATACCTGCCTCCCTTTCCATTAACACAGCATTTTATGACTTTATGACCCCTTACTGTACTTTGCCGCTCTTTCTTTCATCTTCTATGTTCTCTGTCCATTGGGTGGTCCAGAACCCCCCTCCCCCTCACCAACTCTTTTCTTCCTATATTTCCCTGTATTAACTGTCAGAAATGATCCCGCATTTGTGAGGAATAGTTCTCTATCTTCCCATCGGTAAGCCCATATTGTTATTCTTATATCTAATCTAATATGTAATCTGTTATTCTTATATCTGTTTTCCTAATAATCCAAACACTATATATTATGTTCTTCCAAACACTATATATTATGTTCACTTCTATATATTATGTTCTAGTATTTTATGTTTTTGTCTTTTTCCACATATGTATGTATGTATATATATATGTGTATTTATGTTTGTAGGCATATGTATATATATATATATATATATATATATGTGTATATTTCAATACTACATCCGTCCTACTTGTTTTTTACAGCCCTGATGAAGGCTTGAAGTTCAAGCCGAAACGTAATGAGTAACTGATCAATTATTAATTTGCTTCCAGAGTTATGTTTACTCATGGTACCAACTACACTACGTAATAAATACAAAAAGCCTCATATTATCGTATTTTGATCTAACGCAGGAACAGGATATAGTCCCTCTAGTGATAGAAAGCGCTCCTTGCGGCGGCTTTGTGAACCTACGTCTGGCGGGCTTTTCTATTGAAATATATTACAAAGTAAACCCCCGCTTTCCGATTGACCGATTCAGCTTATTTTTACAACACTTCTTTCTCATGAGTTACCCACGACGTACACCGCGTTTCGTTACAATACAGCAGAAATTACGACCGGTATGAGTATATTAGGAATTTGGGTCCGGAGTAAACCCCCCCCCCCCTTCTAATGAACCGATTTGGTTTATTTTTACAACACATATTTACCTGTAGATTACCACTACGAATACGGAGTTTCGTCGAAATATACCAAAAATCACGGCTGGTAGTGGTGAATTGGTATTGTGGGTCCGGAGTAAACCCCCCCTTCTAATGAGCCGATTTAGTCCATTTTTATACCTCACTTTTCTCTCTACATTACCACTACGAATACCAAGTTTCGTTGAAATATAACAAATATTACGGCTGAAATGGTCAAATTAGTGTTTTGGGTTCGGGGTAAACCCCCCCCCCCCCTTCCGGTGGACCGACTTTGGTGGTTAACGAACTCGTTCAATCTTTTGCTAATTGAATGCTATATACCAAGTTTCGTGACGAAAAAACAAAAACTCTGGCCGCTATCGTGTTAACAGACACACACATATATATATATATATATATATATATATATATATATATATATATATATATATATATATATATAAATTTTAACGGGGGTCATTTTCGGTGTCTACTAGGTAGGATCGATAAAGATTTGAAGAAATTTTTCAAAAATTCCGTCATGAGTGCAACCTCAATAGCTACTTTCCTTCGGAGGAAAGTGCTAAAACAAAAATGGCAACTTATGTGGAATAATATGACAGACAACGAACTGACTCATATAGAACATATGTTTACTGGCTTTCTGCGCGCAAATACAGTAATACTAGCAGAGAGGAAATCGTAATTGCATGGCCTTTCTGTGCTTTACTCAAAAACAAATGTGAACAACAAACGGCGCAAGGGACGGATCCGGAGAGGGAGATGGAGTTTGTCGCTTGCTCGTGCGGAATCAAGCGAGCAAGAAAGCCGATCGTCTTATTGATTTCGTGTCACAATTTAACTTTCGCAGTTTTTAAGAATTTCAAATGTCACGATTTAATTGTATGTTTGATGTTATTTTTCGTCGCTGGGATAGTATTTTTAGATGGAACGGCATTTTTCTCCAGCGGTGGTACTCCTCCTCACTTCTTCCCGGAATATTTCGATGGATTCATCTCCATCTTCTTCAGCCAGGTACTTGTTTCCTCCTCGGTGGTAGCCAAGGGAATGACATTTTTCTCGATCTGGGCTCCTTTTCTCCCCTCTAGCCACAGTATCGGCGGACGAATGGTGTTGAAGCTCCCTGGTGTAGTTGGGATTCTGTCCGTTGGCAGCGCTGATGGTATTGCGTCTTTTTTTTTTTTTGTCTCATCCTGCTTCTATTTTCCTCGCCGTAAGGTTTTATATGTTTGATGTTATTCTTCGTCGCTGGGATAGTATTTTTAGATGGAACGGCATTTTTCTCCAGCGGTGGTACTCCTCACTTCTTCCCGGAATATTTCGATGAATTCATCTCCATGTTGTATATGTCTTATAATGTTGTACCTATTTTTTTCCATTTTATTTTGTTAATTTAATAAATTGTATTACGAGAATACTGTCGTATTATTTAATGTGTGATATCTATTGCTAAAAAGAAACGATGTTATTTCATTTTGACCCATCTACACAGCCCGCGAACGTATTTGCACGCTAAAGTTTGGCCCACAACATTTCAAAGGTTGCCCATTAGGGTGGGCCTATAATGGACAGGTTCAACTAACACAACAGTAATTTATACAGAACTATTTTATAAACGTGTCTTTATTGTTAAAAACTATTCTGTAACTTAAATATTTAAGCTTTTTAAATATACAGCTAGTAGATATGCACCATGCCCGTTATAACTGTTATTGCCCATCATGTAATAGGCCTAACTATCTTTTTTGAGGTCCAGTTTTCCTGTAGCATTGGCGTCATTCTACGGCCGAAATTTGTTAATTTATTTACACCATAATAAAACACAATGTTTTTATGTTCAAAAATAGAAACACCGTAACAATTACGTTTAAAAAAAAGTATACTAAAGATACATAAAATAACTCTTCAAAATGTAAAATTTTCAATTTTCGGGCAAATTTTGAGCCCTATGCACGACTGAAAGATATCAACTGATCTAAACCAATGTTTTTAGGCTCTATTCGAAGAAAAACTATTGTATCACGAAATCATAAAATTCAAACATTTAAAAAATTGTCGCAAAAAGGAAGATTTTTCATATTTTGTCAAATTTCAAAGCCTATGCGCGAACGGAAGATGTCAACCGATTTTGATCATCTTTGTTTCCTTTTATTTCTCTGTATAATTCGCAACTTCTAAATAAAAAAATGAGGTTTTTCGGACACACTGGTGAACACTCAAAGAAAATGTCGGATCTCCAATAGGAAACTAATAGTTAAACATTTACTGAATTCCTCGTTTAAAATAATTTAAACTTACTGCGGGACTTTACTGGCATCAACCATCATATTGCCACTATAACTATACATTTAAAAAATATGAACATGCACGACAAACTTCTCTGTTAATACACTAATATTATGTACAGGTCTTCCATTAAAAAGTCCGTCTCGCAGGACTGCATCATCTTAGCGCGGTTCCGTTCATATCCCTAGTCTAATTTGGAAAGATTAAAATAGAAGCAGTTATTATTTTGGTTCCACCAGTCTTTTTTTTTAATTAATTATTATAATGGCGTGTCAACCCTAAAGGTCACTAACGCCATTCCTGTGAGTAGTAAAGTCTTGAAAGGTCATGATTTACAATCTTACCTGGAAGGGTCCGCTACACTAGAAACAGACCCGCTAGTGACAAGGTCTTGGAATCTTGGAAATCTATATTTCTAACAATAAATTGTTTTTCTTATTTTTCTTAACCTGTTTTATTTTCAAATACATTATCCAACAATAAGCAATTAAAAAATAACAAGGAATAAAAATCAGACAAAAAGAACAGTTCGAATAAGCGAAATCAATTACTTTAAAGTTTTAAGCTCTCCGATTGACATCGCCTAATCAAAACTTTCATTAGAACCTTTTAGAGCATTTAATAAGCTTTCTAATGGTATTCTTCCGTTTACCAAGATTTTCAACTTTTTTCGAGATATTAAGGAAAGTAAACAAAGTTACTAAAACTTTTTATGTCTGTTAATAAAATATTTTATTCTAACCCTTCCTTAACTCCAAACGTAACCAAAATTTCAACATATTAGTTTTGATGAAAGTAGAACATGCAGAAAATGTTTCAACTGAATCCCATGATTCTAAGTACCCAAACCAAAAACGGTATTCAAAAAATATTTTTCCAATTTTCTCGAAAACGGTTAAAGCTATCGCCTTGAAAATGGTTTCATTCGTTTTCCTAGCCCAGGAATCATATAAAACGAGTACTTAGAAGCTTATGAACTCAAAAACGTAAGCGTTACGATTTTTTTTGCGCGAATTTCGCCCCAAACGCCATCTTCCAGTAGGCGGATTTTGCTGGTTAACGAACTTGACCTTTCAAATTGGACGAAGGATTTTTGTACCAAATTTCATCAAAATCGGACCATTCGTCTTCTATCTAGAGAGCGAACAGACAAATATATATATATATATATATATATATATATATATATATATATATATAAATAAATATATACATATATATATATATATATACAAATTTGAACCACCGTTATTTTCGGTCCCTAGGGGTTCTGAAACGCGAAATTTTCTAGTCGGCACTTCCGGATTGTTTCATTGTATCAACCTTATAAGCGGGGTTCCTCCCTATGGGGGAGGGAGGAACCGCGCTAAAATGTACTTTTCAATCTGTATGAAATAATACCACCTATCAGAATGTATATGCTATAGTCCGAGAGCCAGTAACCGCACATTTCATTAAGTGTTTTGTGCATCTTGAAATGTTGCTATAATGTACCTCTTGGATAGATAAGAAGGTATATTTGTGTTGGCTAGACTTACCGTGGAACAACAGGTACTGCGCATTGGGGAAAGGTTCAAAACAATATTTCCCAAAAATAGAGTTTTATTCTGAAGCCAACTATCATTAATGTGAAATTAAGACAATTTTACAATGAATAATAAATGTGGCAGACACTTTTAAGGGGTATAACACGTGAAAACAAAATTAATTTTTTTTATTCTAATATTAAATGAGTGTTTTATTCACGCTGCCATTTAAACCGGTACAGCTGTACAAGATCATGTGAGCAAGAACCATTGAGAGCCCATGTTATAGTTATAAGTCTTTGAGAAGATTTGTTACATTTACTAGGATTATCCAACCGGTTTCGAAATATATAGAAAGAAATATGTCCAAAATTTCCAAGGGAAAACCAAGATTTTTTTCCTTTTTTTTAGAAGACGGATATGTCCTTGAAAATGGTTCAAGATTGACTTATCAAAATCTAGAGAAGGCACTGGATCAGCAGCTATAACGGGAAATTCTTAATTCGGCATTAAAATAAACAATAAATCAACCGTTTTTTTTTCAGCAGAATTGCAGGGAATACTTTTGGCACTGAAAAATATAACAATAATTCCAAATAAGACAATTATTTTATGTTCAGATTCACTAAGTTCTCTACGCTCCCTCACCAACGTATACGACACAAACACACTACTGACAGAGATTTTTCAAGAAATACACGACTTAGAAGCTTACAGCATACAAGTAGTGCTTCTGTGGATACCGGGACACATGGACATCTCAGGGAACACAGAAGCTGACAAATATGCTAAACAAATTACAGAAAAATGTACAGTTGACTTGCAAGAATTAACGGTACAGGACTTATACACTAACATAAAAACTTACTTACAAAATGAATGGCAAAAAACGTGGACGAACATGACAAACAATAAACTAAGGGAAATCAAGAATAATGTTTGTGTTTGGCCCTCGAGCAACCGATCGAACAGAAGGGACGAGGTTGTCCTTACTCGATTGCGGATCGGGCATACGTTACTAACACATCGCCACTTAATGACGACACAGGATGGACCAGTTTGTGCCATCTGTAACACAAACTTGACTATTAAACACATACTAACTGACTGGAAAGAACGAGACAGATTAAACCTGCCATACGACATGACTGAACTCCTGACAGATGACAGTCCATACATAAACACAATGATCATGCATATCAAAGATACAAACATCTACAATCACATTTAGAATACACACATTGTAGAAATTATAATAACATGTATGTTTTAACGTGAAGTAAAGTAATGGACACAATCTTTCAAAACTTTAAATTTCCAGGCTTTTTTCTAGGAAATTGTTTCTAATATATATATATGTCTATATATATATATATATATATATATATATATATATATATATATATATATATATATATTGGTTTGTCAGTGGTTTCTACCGCCAACATATGAAAAAGAGCGAATCGCTTCTTTCGCAAGCTCTTTATTAAATATAAATAAATAAATAAAGATTGACTTAACGAGAAAACTTAATATCAAAATGGTATAGTTGTGTTCCTCTATGAGAATCTTGAAGTTCTACAAAAGCAATCAATTGTGAGTATCTAGAAACCTTGAACAATTTCTCGATCCTAACATATCTCCTGCATGCAAAACTGGTATTGCGTTTGATACAATAGTTTGAGCTTATTAAAATGTAAATTTTGAATCCATTCACTAAAGACAAATTAAAAAATAAAAAGCCCTGAGTTTTAAATAAATTATCTGCTGCCTGAGTTAAGTGCTACCTTGAAAAATGTAGATTACTAATGGGCTTATTATCACTCCTTGAAGCACACAACGGCTTGGCTTAGTGATAAACAAAATATATGGGCTATGAAATCTGTTTATCATCTTAGAAACCCATATAGATAACTCTAGTAGCCTAAAAAACCGTAGCTCCTTATTTACGACTTACATTAGCAAAATAATTTAAGTTCGTCCAGTGTTGTAGTTTTCAGAGCAAATTTGAATAATAAAAAGTGCTACTCCTAGGAGCTGCGTCAACTTAGAGATTTTCGTTCGTATCCCTGGTTTCGAAATGGTGTCACGTAACATTCACTCTTAATATGAGCACTTGCCCACCTGTATTCATTTGCAACAGTCAACTTCCTGTACAGCAGACTCACATGGAACCCACACACACGACTAAAAGGACAAGAGCTGAACAGGGGATTTGGTCTCTTACGAGGACTAGTTGGACATACTTCAAAGCTTACGACACACAACAAACTCACTATATACAAAACTATAATCAGACCTATCTGGACTTACGGACTTGAATTATGGGGAACAGTAAAACACTCAAACATACAACGAATACAAGCATTCCAATCCAAAGTCCTTCGTAGAGTAGTCAACGCTCCCTTTTATGTCTCCAACAAAGCTCTACAGAACGACCTAAATATCCCCTTCGTAAAAGACCTCGCAAAATCCAGATTCTTAACGTCTCATTCCAAATTGTCATCTCATCCAAATCCTAGTGGTCAATTCCTTTCTACTCGGACCCATCCTAAAGACCTACCCAGGAGACTTAAGAGACTTTGTCCCCGTGACCAGCTACCCTAAGAGAGGTTAAAAACTGTATTCACTGTGATGTAAACAAGACGAGCACAATTCATTTTTGGACTACATAAATTGTACAGATTTTAAATAAACACTAATAAATAAAAAATAAAAAAAAACCCTGGTGTCAGTTGGAAAACTTGGAATAGAAGCATTTAATAATATTTTGATATTTCATGAAGAATTTAAACGTCCCTTGCAAAAAAATATCCATGATAAGTGACTTTTACGCGCTACAATGAAAAGGAAAGTAGCCGAACGGAATCTATTCGCCTCCTCTATAAAAACAACAAGTGATACAATCATGCTTCTCAGTTACTTATTGTCTTTTAATGAAAAAATACAACTTAAAAAAAAACAAAATCAACTAATAAAAAAAACGGAAGCAAAAACTGACACAACATTGAATATTGAAAGTGAATTTCTATTAAACCACATTTAATGCTGAAAAAGTAATGTAACCTTGAAAAATATTGTGTACAATCACAGAAAATTGGTACTTTTCTACGAAAAACATGGGCTTTTCTAAATAACCTTTAGAACAGCCCATACCTCTGGAAGAATAACAGACAGAAACATGGAGTTAGCAGGGCTTAAATCCATTTTTGGTCTAGTTTAACCCGTTGACAACGCGCGGTATCCAGTAGATACAAAGGTTCAACGTCTCAGCGAAATTCGCTAGAGGATAGAGTGAGGCAGCTTCCGCCTCTTCTACCTGTTTTTTTATTGCTCCTGACATCTCAGTTTTTTTTGTTGCTCGTCTTATGAAGTTAAGTCTGTTTTTGCCCAATTTTTCTTCTTGGATACATCGCGCGTTTCCAGGTAATAATCCGTATTTACGGTTTTTGGTTGTTCCTATTAAGTTCCATTTGTTAGATGAACAAAATTCTAACAATTCCGTAAAATAATATTTCCATTGTTGAACAAACAAGATAAGAGTAAAATTTTTGAGTGCTTCCTTGAACACTGAATTTCCTATTTTTAGTTTATTTTTTATTCTTTTGATGATCTAATAAAATTGTTTTATGATAAATTTGTTATTCTTCTGATGTATTTATTTTTTTGTCTTGAGCTCCTTAAGCTTCTAACTGATTTGACCTTTTGTTGACCCAACAGTAATAGTTTCTTTCAAACTTTTTATATTTAGTTGTATGCTATCTAATCTTCTATTTTTATTTATTAATTAAATTGAATTTAAATGACTATTTATTATTCATTTTATGTCACTTAATTTAAACAAATTAAATCCACAAAGACTAAACTGGTATCTCCCAGATACATCGCGAGGGTTAACCCCTTTGAGTATTGTCATATATTTGCGATACACCCTGGATAAACAAGGTTTAATCGCTATTTTCGTTACATATTTGTTTTGAAACATTATATTTTATAGTTGGCATCCCTGGATTGCGTCATTCGGTTTACTGTCTACGGAGGGAAGGATAAAGCGCGCTAACCCCAAAGAACCTATAACAAAAGCAAAAGATGGCTAATTATAAATAATAAACTTTATTTTAAATATTTAAAAATTCTTTTAAACCGATCTTTGACATATCAATTTTAACCTTTATGTTATGAAAGTATACAGCTAGAATTGATTCTAAAAGCAATCCCTGACGTGGGTGTGATTGATGGAAAGCCGGGCCTCCTTGACAGACAACAGATCGGCTCATTATCTCGACTGCATTAACCGGGAGGAGAAGGTCTGTTTATCGGGTCCTGTCAAGAGTCCTGTCAAGGATTCGAGGCCCATGAAGACGTCTGTCTAATCCCAGCCTGTCGGATGTAATCCCCGAAAGGCCGAAGGGGGAAATTTTAAATTAATTCAGCCCCTCAGGCCGATGACAGCTTGTCTTCGCCCACCGGGAGATAGGCGGCGAGCGCTTTGTTCGTCCGGAGTCTCTCTTAGAGCCGACTGACATTTTAGAAACAGATGTATTGTGAAACGCCTTTAGGTGAAAACAATTTTGTAGATATTTTATAAGATCGAGTGTTTATATTTGCATGCATTTTTCAGAATGGTCAACCGCAGACAGAGAATCCAAAAGTCCAACGAAAGAACTAATCGCAAAAGAAGAACGAATCATATTACATGAGATTAAAAAATTTACTACATCCCTGTTCAGATAGACGGGAAAGTTCAATTCCGCATGCGTGAAATTTTGAGAGAAATATTTTCCCACGCCCTTTTCCCTCTAACTAAACCATCTATTTGAACGGGCTATAGCTTAATTTTTTGTTAGCCTTATCCTTGGTCAAGTATTGATAAAAAATAAACAATATGTCCCTTGCGTGACCTCTCAAAAGCTTCTCTAGTCCAAAGCGAGACATCATCAGTTTTTATTAAGTTTAAAGTAGCGTGTGGTTAATTGTAATGGAATTGCAAGTGGCGGAACCAGTCGGGAATATTTTACTCAGAATTTTCTACATGTGGAATTAAAACTATTCCATCTAACTGAACGGGTTATAAGAAGTCAAGGGATGGTTGGGATTCAGCTAAGAGAAACAAAACGTCAGATCATCAGGCAGAAATCTATACTGGTCGTTTCGGCTGCACTCTTCAGCACTAAAAAATGCCTAGGGGGATGGAGGAAACCAAGAAGACATTTAGGTGACCATGGTTAAATGTTGCAGGGAAAAAGTCCCAAAATAAACATTTAACCATGGTCACCTAAATGCCTTCTTGGTCCTCCACCCTCCCTAGGCCTTATTTAGTCATGAAGAAGGCTGCCAAAGTGCAGCCGAAACGTCCAATATACATTTCTGCCTGAAGATATGACGTTTTTTCCTCTAGCCGAATCCCATCCATCGTATCACCTCTACGGCTCATTATGAACGGGTTACGTTTTTATAACAAGGGGCAAAATACAAGGAGGCAGACAATGAACAACGTATTAAATTAAATGAATGAAAATGTAAATGCTAGACAATACAGAAATTGAAAGACAAGAAGCGAAGAGGAAATGATTATGCGGCTTAGAATAGGCCATACAAATCTCATTTAACGACTGCACGATAAGAAACTGTATGTACACTTTACAACATAACATTAACAATTAAACTCAAAAGGACAGTAAAAACTCTGACATGCCATACGACTAATTGACTGAGGTGGAGGGGGGTTTCCTCCTATATACATATATGGAGGGTTCAGAGCACAACGACTAAGTTATACAGTTTTCAGAAAATGATTATTATTCGTTCTAATTGCAGATACTTTGTAAAATCCTATTCACCAGTATAAGTCTTAAAAAGATTTGACCTTAAACACTGAGATTATTTATCTAGAGCCTTGTTCATAGTATTCTATTAGTAGTCTATGTAGTAGCCCATGAATCAGATAACAATAGTTATAGGAAGCCAATCCTTTGTCGAAAAGGAAATAGAGATAAAAGAATAATGTGATATTGCTGGCTATAAATTGTTGTTATTGCCTTTACAAAGGGCAATAGAGGACATTAATGATAGAGCGAAGTTAACGGACAGTTTAACTAGATTTAGCCCGTGAGACAAATGGCCGCCAACCGCCCTAAGGTGACCATTAGCAGAGCTATTTAGAAGGCAGTATTTCTTGCCGAGCCACGGCCACCTAAATATGGCTAACTCCCGCCAATATTAGCCCGAGAGATTTGTTGCCTGACTGTGTCGTTATCTAGCGGCCTGCCTCTCTATTAACATAGATACAAGAAACATTTGCATAGAAATAGAGTGGATACATGTGATTTATACACGGGACCCTCAGGGTTCCACCATTGTTGTACTGCACCATGGATGCATGGGTGTGTGGCCGTGGATTTAGCACCGAGCCCTTGAGAGGCCGGCATTGTTATAAAGATATTATCAACTAGGTCCCCGTTGTTTTGACATATTCCAACCCACATGGTGTACGACATGAATGAATAGATCATATGGTGGGTTCAGACATACAACTAGACCTAACCCATGTTATACAGTTTTCAGAAAATGAGTATTATTCATTTTTAATTGCAGAGACGTTGTATAAATCCTATTGGCCAGTAACAGTCTTAAAAAGATTTGAACTTAAACATTATTTACATGTATGTATAGCCTTGTTCATAAAATAGTTATAACTTGGACTTGGCTTACTTGTGCTCTGGAAACAAATAAGAATGACTTCCAGATGTGTAACAAGAACCGCTACAAGTGGCAAAATAATGAAGTTAGGACTTAGTCTCCTGTAGCACTGAAAAGAGGCATTTTAGTAATACTCTTAAATGCCATTACAACATAAAATGTCAAAAATGGACTTTGTCTAGTTGTGCTCTGAACGCTCCATATGTAAATATACGTCTTGATCCTTCTAAAGGATCCACGTCCATCAGTTCCGATTTTTTCTTCAGATTAACAAGAAATCACATAAGTCCTTGTGAAGTCACAACATTAGCGGTTTTTCAACTTGTTAATAGAAGGGTATTAGTTGAAAGGAACTGTATTTATTGCAGAAAAAGAACATGCCCCTGTTAGGAGGAGATTAAACGCATTTTACGATCGAGATCGTTCGGAAGACGACTTTTTCTCTGCAGCTCTTAAAAAGTCGTTTCTTCTCATCATTGCCTCTTTATGCCATTGGTGACTTCATCTCCCCGCTCTTGATGAACACATAATTACAAGCTCGTGAAAACCAAGAGGGTAACCCGACTCGCTCGAAGCATGCCAAGCAGTCAAAGTCATGTTAATTGCAGCCGAGGCGGATTCCAGCATCAACCATAACCGGACTACTGGAACGGTCTGGAGTCTTATTTGGACTGGGGTTGAAAACGGCCTCTCTCTTCTGGAATTATGTATGAGCCGAAGGGTGCCCTAGGCGGTAGGGCGTGCTTCAACTCCTGAACACCGGGGCTTGTCTTGTACCGCTGTCAGGATTCTGGAACACTACATCGTCTGTAGGTATCTCTCATGTTGTTACCTTATCATGTCGACATGTTCACCTCCAATCCGGCTATAATGATTAGCACTCTTCTCTGCTTTCATATACATTTTATCTTGTAGTGAATATTTTGGTTGTAAAATAATAATCCCGTCCCTGTTCCCAGAGAGGGATCTCGTTGTTTAATATGTATGCGATATTGGATAGCGTCTTAGGGTGGGTTTACACTTGCTAGTTATTGCAGGATATTTATATCAGAGAGAAATTGCGACTAATGAAACCCCATGTAAAATGTATGTCTGCAATAAATTGCTCATGGTAGAATTTATTGCAGACATACATTTTACATGGGTTTTCATTAGTCGCAATTTCTTTCTGATATAAATATCCTTCAGTAACTAGCAAGTGTAAACCCACCCTTATGAATGGCGTGTATCAGCATTGGTTTCATGATTATTATTTCTTCCTCGAATCACGATTTCTCGCCGTACGGTCGTCAACCACGATTCTAGCAACGTTGTCAACAGCAGGTAGATTGAATCTACTCTCCAGATGGTTCTTTAACAGGATTGATTACAATAGCCTAATTGTTACTTTATTATTTGTGAATGTGTTATTTAAATAATTTTAGCAATTCATTCTGCTCATTCAATAAATCTTCCTGCTCACTGAAGATGCGCCTTGCAAACCATGAATTGATTCGCCAACTGCCATAATGTAAATTTGTAAAAATTGATGTTCGTTTGGCATTTGCAGCAATGATCCCACTTTCTGATAAACTTGGCCTTTGATTTTGAATGTTGAATTAAACTGCTGAACATTTGCAGCATTATGTTTAACTATTTCCGTTGCTCCGAACATTAGGAACAGGTTAGAATCTGGAGCCATATTTCTCTTTTTGAAAAAATATATTAAATTGATACAACTCCAAAATCGGTTTTATTGACACCGATATTAGATCTTTAGAGTTATGAACGTGAAAGACATGGTAAATATCTCATTATCTACGATCCAATCTGTATTTGCCTAGCTTCAGAGCTTGTAAACCAGAGGACACTTCTGTCGTCCCTTCCTGTCTTAATACTAAGGCCCCTACATAGGCAGGAGTACAGGACATATTTTCATTTGAGTTGCGTTCACTTTAGAAAAACAAGTGCGACATGTTGAATAAAACTACATTTTATAATTAAAATGTATTTATATTATAATTAAAGTACTAATATCGCTAGGGGTTGATGGTAGATGAGTGAAAATTTAGGTTTGTTGTAATTTTGTCCTTGTTGTAATTTTTAATGCCAAATCATAAAAAAATAAAAAACGTTTTCGGAAAAAAGAAAAAAAATGTTTAGGGCGATAGTGTTTTAGTTAAATTTTATTCTTTATCACAGTGTCATAATTCAAATCTGTGACATATGTAAATAGAAAACATGTCTATGATTATTATTGGAGTCTGTGATTATTTATGATTATAAATATAATACTCACATAGGACTAAAATTCTTCTGGTCTCCCGGCTATTTTTCCAGCGGTGTTGGTTTCATGGCCGTTATATTTCGCCCATCTTCTAATGGGCTTCGTCAGACGTTGCTCCTGCCTATCTCAAGAGAATACAACAAGCCCCAGCGAGGAAGCCTAAAGGAGAACAGGACTAAAATTATTATATAACCTCCTTCCAATGGGGAAACCTTGTATCCAATAAATAAATACATTCCTAAAATTCAAGATCAAATTTTGATATTTTTTAGAATTAAATCACAATAAATCCGGACATATTAATTGAATTCTTTGAACATTTATGTGTTTGAAATAACGTATCCTCTAAATTCCGACTAAGGTGTCCTGAAAACCCCTGAAGACCACCCAGTGACGGGCAGCTGTTCCATCTCGTCCCATCATTACTTAAACAGCTGCCTCGGAGGTTGTATACTAACATAGGAAGCTCTCCATTTGTCTAGTCATAGAGATAAAGGAGTATAATGGAAATATACACTTTTGAGAAGGTCGCTGAAAAAAAGGGAAAAATAGGAAAAATATTTTACAGGATAAGATAACAAAAGTACAGAACGTTGCTAGAAAGGACGATGCTATTTTGTGTATATTAAAACTGTTAATGGTTTTAAAGAATGCTAAATATACCTCTGCAGTTACATCTTCAACTCATTTCTTAATTTTTTGTTATTTTTTACATACTCTCTACGAAGTTTATTGGGATTGCGATGGCAAATAGGGTTCGGTCTTGTTATTTTATTTTTGCCAAGTTTTTTTTTTAAATTCAAGCCTATATCAGGACTGTATAACAGGGATCCTATTTTACCCATAATTAACGTTTTAAATCTGAATTAATCTACCTTTAAGGGGTAATACAATCTTGCAACTTTTATATCCATTTTCTTTTTTATGGGCTTAAATTATCAAAAAACATAACCAAGAGTGTTTATGATGATTAGATAGTTAGCCGTCGAGGTGATAAGTAAAGATGGAATGGTTGGGATTCGGCTAAATAAACCTCAATATGATTTTGTTTTAAAAAAATCTATAGTGTAGATGGAGATAGTTAGCCGCTGTAGAGATACGAAGACAGGTATAGTTGGGATTCGGCTAGGAGAAAAAACGTCAGACTTTCAAAAAGAAATCTGTATTTTGGACGTTTCGACTGCAACAATGGCAGCCTTCTTCAGCTAAAAAATATATATAACTTATAAGTAAATAAAATGTACAAGTAGTAAGTAAAAGACAGGAAGAAATGAGCGGAGTATATATATCAATACAATAAATTTTAACCAATCTTATTTTTAAAAACAATGAAAATACGGTAGTTGGAAAGAAAACAGCATGTAGAACTTGTTAGTAAAAACAGTACAAAAAAAAAAAAATTAAACAGTAAAAACAACGCACATTTTTTATGTAGTGAAAAACAAAATCTATTTTATAAGTGAATACAATTTATATATATTAATTGTTATAAATTGTATTCACTTATAAAATAGATTTTGTTTTTCACTACATAAAAAATGTGCGTTGTTTTTACTGTTTAATTTTTTTTTTTTTTTTTTTTTTTTGTACTGTTTTTACTAACAAGTTCTACATGCTGTTTTCTTTCCAACTACCGTATTTTCATTGTTTTTAAAAATAAGATTGGTTAAAATTTATTGTATTGATATATATACTCCGCTCATTTCTTCCTGTCTTTTACTTACTACTTGTACATTTTCTTTACTTATAAGTTGTATATATTTTTTAGCTGAAGAAGGCTGCCATTGTTGCAGTCGAAACGTCCAAAATACAGATTTCTTTTTGAAAGTCTGACGTTTTTTCTCCTAGCCGAATCCCAACTATACCTGTCTTCGAAAAAAATCTATATTTCGGACGTTTCGGCTACTCATTGGTAGCCTTCGTCAGCAATGGAAATGCCGAGCGGCAGAGGAAGACCAAAGTTGGCAATTAAGTAACCATTGTGAAAGTGGCTGATTAGTGAAAGTGTCTCAGGCAGATTTATAATGATATTTGCTAGTAAAGTACGTAGGAATTTTCCCATCCGGACTGTGATGAAAATAAAAAAAATTTCACTAATTTCGAAAAAAATAATATTTACTAAAAATCCTACGTACTAGATTTGACCATCTTCTTTCAAAGTAATTTTACTTTTTTGTTCTAGATTAAAATTTGCCGCCTGCAGACTATCAACAGTGAAAAAGAGGGCTACTGTTCGTCAGGCAAAACGCCGCCAATTTTTATCTCGAAAAATTAAAAAAAACATTTTTGGTTACTTTAACAACCCACATAAAACTTATGACATAAAGAATTAAAAAAGTTGATTTATTTTTCTCCGTAAATTGGAGAAAATTTTCAAATTGTTTGCTTTTTACCACACAAGGAAGTATCACCCCTTTACAAATATATAGGTAGGTAGATAGATTTTAACGGGGATCAGTATCAAGTAGGTAGGGTTTATGAAAATTTGATGCAATTTTTTAAAACATTTAATAATTCAATCTCAATAGCCACATTACTACGACGGAAAGTGCTAAAAAATGTACTAGGGCAAACATGACGTGACGAATGAACAGCTGTAGAGGTTTTCCTCATATAATTATGGTAACTATCAGCATAAATCATCTGCTTAAATTATCTATATAAATTGACGCTATCAGGGCGGAAAAGAGATAATATCGCATTTTTCAACGAACATGAGCGTGTTCAGTCATAACATGTAATTTATTTAACATAATGGTATTTTAATTGGCACATTGTTACATTATATTCAAGGAAAAATAAATAAAAAATGTCTGTTCCGCTGGAACTGCGGGAGTTGCAGCTTATTCTTCCATTAGGCAAGGAATATAAATAAATTTAAACAGTTTTTAGCGCGGTTCCTCATGTCGCAGTTTCCATGTAATTTAGTACAAAAATTTTTCGTCTAATTTGAATTGAGTAAAATGTGTGCGAAAAAAATCGCAACTCTTCGAGTTCATATGCTTACAGGTACTTGTTTTATAGGTTCCTTGGCGTAGAAAAACGAATAATTTTTAAGGCGATAGCTGTAATTGTTTCAAGAAAGATTCATACCCCATCATTGGCTTTTAATTGAAACGTTTTATAAATATTTGAAATTCATTTGAACTAAAAAATTAAATTTACATCTAATTTACGTTTAAATTTTTGTTAAATTTGGAGTTAAGGATGTATACAGAAAAAAAAAAAAAACATTAATAGACATGAAACGTTCTGGGATCTCGGTATATTTCCGTAAATATATTCAAAACGGTTAGGAAGTCGTGGTAACAGGAAGGTGACCATTAGTTCATTACACCTCGACTGCGTTAGTTTTGTTATTTTGAACGGGGTTTTTTCTTTGTTTAATACACGTTTTAATTGGTTGATTTTGGTTTTAAATTGCATTTATTAGTATTTTAGTAAAAGAAGGCAAGAAAATGGTAATAGTGTTAACTTATTGGTTATAGTGTTTTACTAGAGCGAACGTTGAAGAAGGTCGTTGAGAAGGTGGGGGAGTCATTTCCGCTTAGGAATCAGTTGAGAAGGTGGGGGAGTCATTTCCGCTTAGGAATCAGTTGAGAAGGTGGGGGAGTCATTTCCGCTTAGGAATCAGTTGAGAAGGTGGGGGAGTCATTTCCGCTTAGGAATCAGTTTCCTGTTGTGGCACCTTAATCTTTTCTTTGAGATTTTATTTTATATTTTTAACGAAAGATCAAACCCTACCAATAACTGTTCCTATTGCTTTACTAATGGTACTAAGGATTAGAATTGACTTGCGCTAAGATGACGCAGTTCCTGCGAGTTGGACTTTTTATTTTCTTGATTCCATAAATTAAGAATTTTATAGGTAAGACTTGACTGGATTTAAGAATATTATTATTGATTAGGTTTGAATCTATATTATATAACATTCAAATCTAATCAGAAATAAGTATTCTGAAATCCAGTAAAGTCTTACCTAAAAAATTCTTAACTTTTGGGACTAAGAAAAGAAAAAGCAACAAAGGAGGTTTTGTTGCAATAAGAACAAAAATAATATCAATACAAAAAGATTTGACAGGGAAATTCATTTATTTGAACATGTCCTCACTTATTTTAAGTGCGTTTTCACGAACACAAAAACTTACCACGACACGCTTATAAATAGTGTACCCAGAATCCTATTAACACAACTACTTAAGCGCTAATATTTTTCCCCACGCATCGCGCACAAAAAAAAGTTCGCTTTCACGAATTCTGCTAGTTAACGAACATGACCTTTCAAGTTAGACAACAATTTTTGTACCAAATTTCGTCAAAATCGGACCATTTTTGAACCTGTGAGAGAGGGAACAGACAAATTAACACACATACACACACACACACACACATACATACGTAATATATGTGTATATATATATATATATATATATATATACAGGGAAATCTGGAGAGCTATTGTTCAAGAAGCCAAGGCCCACCCCGGGCTGTAGATCTGACGAAGAAGATATATATATATACATATATATATATATATATATATATATATATATATACATATATACATATATATATATATATATATATATATATATATATACATATATACATATATATATATATATATATATATATATATATATATATTATGTATGTATGTGTGTGTGTGTATGTGTGTTAATTTGTTTGTTCCCTCTCTCACAGGTTCAAAAATGGTCCGATTTTGACAAAATTTGGTACAAAAATTGTTGTCTTTATTTATTTTGTATTCTTTATATATATATGTACATTTGTTTTTATTTTTCTTTATTAGGAGATAAAATGCACTTACATTAATGATACATGCTGACTTAAATAGATCTTGTCAACTTAACAATTGGGCGTCTCCTTCACCCTCGTTATTGAGGCTTGGAAACTTTACAAGCCTAATTGCTGTGAGACCTAAATCGGTAATTTATACAAATCAATTTTAATAGTAGATCAAGAAAGAAAATAATTTAAAAGAAGAAAAATCAAAACAAATACAAATAAAAATAAAAAATGATAAAACAAAAGAAATAAATAAACATGACAAGTCACCGTATTCTAAATACTTAAATTGATTAATAATAAATAAGTAAATAAAAAACAACAGATGAAATAATTAAAAGAAAAACTAACAATACAAAAATAAATAAATAAAATAATAGGAAAACTACTAAATCCAACGGAGGTATTGACGTGGTACATGCACACACCAAATTAAAATAAAATACAAACATGTGTGTGTGTATATATACATATATATATATATATCTGGAGAGCTATTGTTCAAGAAGCCAAGGCCCACCCCGGGCTGTAGAGCTGACGAAGAAAATATATATATATATATATATATATATATAAATAAAATTGAACCACCATTCATTCTTTTCGTTATCTTCGGGTTCTGAAACGTGAAATTTTCTATTTGGCACTTTCGAATTGCTTCATGAGGTCAACCTCCACATGAAAGGACGAAGGAAACGCGCTAAAATGAGGTCATTATGAGTACTTTCATGGTTAAACGTTTATCTACAACTTGTATACTACATAAACAAACAAGGTTTCAGCAAGTTTTCAAATAAAATACATATGATATTGGCAGCTTATCGGAACAATATCACTGATTATGGATACTTTATTTGTTGCGCTGTCATGCAATTGTGTACATTTATGTATAAAGCACTATCAGATTGTAGTAAAAGGCTAATGTAAACAGTTAAACAGACTTGCTTACACCTTTAGACGAAAGGTTAACAAATTCAAAAGCGTCGTGTCCATGAGTAAGGCAAGCAGAAAATCTTATCCGTCTGACCTTTTGATAAATAGAAGGGACTTATTCTATATCTCGATATATTATATATATTGTCTGTTCGTCCTCCGCTGACAGGACGAACAGACAATTTTTTTTTTTTATAGTTTTAGGGTTGAAAACTGCGGGTTCTGTAAATCTTTGCCAAAAAAAAAATTAAATTAAATTTCGAATGGATGATAAGTAAGTGAAAGATATGATTACACGGCTTTTGGATGGCGCTGTTATTGTCGTATTAAGTGCCCTTCTGGACATTAGTATGCTTGAAAACAGAGGGAATGGGAAATACTCCCGCTTTTTTTGCCGTGGCGTTGTTTTACCGCCAAAAATTCCAATATATTTGGCGATTTTTATTCTGCAGGTATTTAAATTACCGTAAATGGGGTTTAGAAATTTATGGTTTCACAAACAAAGCAAAATGTTATGTGATTTTACGGAATTGCTGGTGGTTTGTTTTTGTGCCATAAATTAATTACATCAAGAATTTTAATGCTCTGCACCAATGGCGTCTTTTTCGGTTAATGTCCCATACAATTTTTTTTGGTTGGGTTTAAGTTGTGTCAACCTTTGAGGTCATTAACGCTAGATTCAACTTTAGTTAAGTATAAAAACTAACAAATTTTCAAGAACGTAGTGAATTTGTAAGCATGTGATAAATTAGGCATTACTATTTTAGTGATATTGGTAGGTTGCTTTGCATCATGGCTTTATTCGAATTATATGATAATTTGGAGCAATGGGAAAATTATAGAATTTTTAAATAAAAAAGGCCTACATCTTAACCCTTAATTAGTGGCGTGCTTTTTCTTCCATAACTAATGACTAACTAAATTGATTTTTTTTTGGGGTACAGTAATTTAAATAAATACTAATAAACAATAATATTTATTGAAATACAAAGATTTAAAAGGGCAAAGGTCGAATAAACAAATACATTCGGGTCAATATGACCCGACGCCACTAATTAAGGGTTAAGACAAGACTATGTCATAGCGCAGGACGTACTGAATCTACACAAGAGAGAAAATTAGTAATCCTCTTTTTTTTTTCTTTTTTTAAAAAAAAAAATGTTTATTTTTAGATGTAGGCATTAAACCAAAAAATAAAACCCAAGTGTCATTTTTAGTGAAAAAGTGATTCAATTTTCGAAACATGTGAACTAGGAGGATCCTTCACAATGTTTCTTTATTTTTATCATATCATAAGCTCCTCGATAAGAAACAGCGTACAAATGTTTCTAATGAAGAACATATGTATGTGTAAAAAGAAACAGTTGTTGACAGATAGCTATTATTTCAAGAAATATAATAGTACCGCTCGGAGTGTATAATTACCGTATTGCCAGAGTAAATGGAAAACAGCTGCTCATCCTGGCTATGAGTTATGTAAGCCATTAATTATACTAATGAACCATGAAACGTTGTCTCTGAAACGTTTAGGAAAAAGTATAGGCTACCTTGTCTCCGTTTATTTAATAATGTTGGGTATTTTTCAGGAATTGTTCAAGTACTTTAAGGTTATGTAATCTTATTTTTATTCTTTCGCAGGAGCTGTGTCATCTTAGTGATTTAAATATAAATATATAGGGAGGAAACCCGTTTAGAAGGCACTCCTAACGTGTCGACTAGGAAATTTAACGTTTCAGAACCCATAGGTCAGGAAAATATCGGAATATTCCGTTTTTGATGAAATTTGGTACATGGAACATGGGTTTCGGGACGATACAAATCGTTACGCTTACGTTTTCGCATTAATATGATTGCAGGTACACTATGTATACGTTTTCTAACGCAGGAAAACGAATGATACCATTCTAAAGCGATATCTGTAACATTTTACGAGAAATGTTGATACATCTACTTTTTCCTAATTAATTTTGGATTTGGCAATTCAGAAACGATTTGTTCAGTTGAAAATTTTTCCAGACGTTTTACATTCATCTAAACTAAGATATTTAAATTTTAGTTGATTTTTGAGCTAAGGAAGTAGTAGGAAAAAATTGTTATTGACAGACATGAAAAGTTTTGGGATCTTCGTATATTTTATTAAATTTCTTGAAAGCGTTTGGGAAATTGTGGTATGTGAAAGGTAACCATTTGAAAGCCTACTAAATTCTTCACTAAAAATACTCTAAAGTCGATGTCAATCGGAGAAATAAGTGCCTAAAGCTTCAAAAGTGTTAGTTTTGTTCATTTGAAACACCTTGTTTCAACCTTGTCACCTTGTTTTGTTGGAGTTTGTCTCTGTTTACCTGACATTTTAATCATTAAAATTTCATTTAATAGTTAGGCCCGAAGAAACTGATTTCATGAAACTTTAGTTTCATGAAACCGATAGATATAAAACCATAGGATGGTGCACACAGAGTTTCATGAAACTTTTGTTTCATGAAACCAGATTTCATGAGATCGATTTCATGAACCCAGATTTCATGAGATCGGTTTCATGAAATCAGTTAAATCAGTTTCATGAAATTATTTAAATCTGTTTAATTTTTTTCGCCACCACCACACAAGTGCATCGTCGTCTGAATCAATCACGAAACTGATGGAAAACAGTTTTTCTGTGTGCACGCATAATAAAATAGGTTTCATGAAACCGGTTTCATGAAACCAGTTTCTTCAGAGTGCACCGGGCCTTACATGAGTATTTGTGCAAACCAATGTAAGAAACTTATGTGTAATTGTGTTACCCTTGGAAGAACAATGTAAGGAAGTTTCCTGTTGAGGTGCTTAAAATATTCTGTCTTTTTGAGATGTTATTTTACTTTTTTAACGAGAGATCAAAATCTACTAATAACTGGTGTTTCTATTCCTTTACTAATTGTACTAGGAAAATGGCGCAAATATGACGCATTCTCTACCAGTCGGATTTGCTTATGCTCCATTTATGAGAACTATGTGGAAGAAAAATACCTCCTTATTCTTGTTTCCGTTTGCTTATGATTGAGAAGAGTAATCTGGAAATTTTCGCTATAAATGCTACTAAAGCACTAGTAGCACCATACCATATGGTCAGCTGACCATATGGTCAGCTATCATTTCAAATATAATATAAAATCGAATACACAAAGATTGCTGATTCTAACAGTTAACGCAAAATATCCTGTCGCTTTATTTTAAATACCATGTTTACAAATTTCTTACTTTAATTCCATAATCAATGACTTGTACAGATTTCAAATAAACAAATTAAATAAAAAAAAAAAATCCATAATCATAAATAAATAGCAACCTTGTAGAATGACAAGATGCTTGTTTTGGTAGTAAACTGGACTACTTTAACTTTATTCCAGTTGACGTTCTGAGCTGGAAAAAAATGTTTACAATGATCTCTCTTGAAATGCGAATTCACTCGATTTTACTCTACGAGTTAAAATTACGTCTACAAGCCACCGAGGCTGGTCGCAAACTGCGTAAGGTGTTTGAGGAGGATGCTCTCTCAGATCGGAAGGCGCAATTCCGAGTGGGAAGGAAACACTCATGGATGAACTTTGAAGTAGAAGGCCGGAAGTTGTAGATGACGACACCCTGACAAAATCATTGAGTCAGATCCACGACAAACTTGCTCTGAAATCGCTGGATAACTTAATCTTTCCGAATATCAGTGTAGCGGTTATCAGATAACCCCCAAAAAAAACCACATGTTTTAAAAATAAATAAAACATTATTAAGTGTTCTCTCGCAATTGAAAACTGCAAATCATTCTTGTAAGTTGTAAATCCTATACACTTAACATTGGTGACCCCTGATATTGAACAATACTTCTGATTTCACTTCTCGCCGTTCGTCATGTCCAAAAAAAACTCATCTACGTCCGATACAGATCTCCATGAAACCCAGCCTGAGGTTAGTTTCTACCAAGGGCCGAGTTCAAGACTACCGACATTCTGGAAACAGAACCCGACTTTATGGTTCGCGACGATCGAGGCTGTATTTGCGACATCCCGCGTGACATCGAGTCTAAAAAAATTCCAGCTCGTCATACCGAATCTCGATCTGGATGTTCTCAGCCAAGTCTCAGATATCGTCCTCCAACCGACTGAGCAACCATACGAGGACCTTAAAGCTAGGCTCATCAACACGTTCGGAGAATCCGAAACACGTAGAATTAGCAAGCTGTAGAAGAAATGCCACTCGGAGACCAGACTCCTTCACAGCTCCTCAGAAAAATACAACAATTAGCTGGCTCCGATGTATCAAACGGATTTATTAGCACCCTGTGGATGAAGAATTTACCCCCACGAATTCGTCCCATCCTCATTTCCACAGGCCACACTGACATCCAAAAACTGGCAGAAGTAGCCGACAAGATCTTGGAGGTATCCCCGTCAGCTGAAACGTACGCTATTCGAGACATGTCAGAACCTCGCCCAAACAAGTCTTCCGCAACTACCACATCAGTCACGAACAGATGCGAGCACCCATCCGAAGATTTCGGAGCTCTACGCCGCGACGTAGACGAGATCCTACGCTTTCTGAAGATGAAGAACCGCGAAAGAAGCTCCAGCAGCAGCCGGAATCAAGACAATCTCCCTCGATCTCAGTCGCGCGATACCTGCTATTACCACCAGAGATTCCGCGAGAAAGCCCGACGCTGCACACAACCTTGCAACTGGAAATCCGAAGAGCCAGCTTTAAACTCGGAAATGTGAAAGTTGCGGCGGAAACTTTCACAACCCAGCAGCACCGCCGCCTATTTCTGACGGACAGAACCACTGGTCAGCCCTTCCTCATTGACACAGGAGCATGCATATCTCTTCTCCCTGTGCCCAAAGGACGGCGTAAGACTCCATCTGATTTCACCTTAATAGCAGCCAACAACTCCCCGATTCCAACCTTCGGTGAAATCACTCGATATGTCGACTTAGGACTCAGAAAACCTCTCAAGTGGACCTTTGTCTTAGCCGACGTCGCCAAGGCTATATTAGGTGCTGATTTTCTCTACTGGCATCAGCTTACTGTGGACTTAAGAAACAGGAGACTGATCGACCAGCACTCAGGACGTAGCATTGTAGGTACCATATCCTCAGCAGAAATACCAACCTTCTCCATCTTTCCAGCCGATAATCGATTTGCCCGCATCCTAGGTGAATTCCCTACCGTCACTCAGGTCACTCCCATCCGTGGACCATCCAATTCGAATTGGTAAGACCAAAAAACTTGATAAGTGGGTTCCCCATAAACCGACCGACGCAAGATCACACGGGACAAACTCTTAGCGATTGGCTGGGAAACTCTACCCAGATCAGATTTGTCACCATTTGATTACCGTCTGTTCAGAGCTCTAAACTACAGTAGGCGGGGAAAAACGTTCGCGGATGTGACGACCTTGAAAAACACCTTAGAAACTTTTTTTTCATCCGAACCAGCTGACTTTTATAAAAAATGAGTTTGTGACCTTGAGGCACGTTGGAAAAAGGTTTTGGAGAGTGAGGGTGACTATTTCGATGAATAAATCTTATTTGAATTTTTTTTTTTGCTTTATTATTACCCTATTTAAAAAAAAAACGACCGAACGTTTTTTCGAAACCTTGTATTATAAACGGTCGCTTGATTTGAAAGTTCCTTCCATTCAGAGAACGGCGCAAGAATGATATTACGAGCAGATCGAATGTCGGCCATCACCGAGAGATCACTAAGACCCTACGGGAGACTAGACGGATCCTCCGATGTGGAAAACCGAAATAGAATTTACAACTCGTGACTCGTAAAGCGAAGAATCTTACGGTCTTGTGTCGGAGTGGGGAGTCAGGTTTACGACTCCAGGCCCCTCTTCTGGCCTAATTTATCGCTCGCTTTATAGGGAGCCAGCCCTGGGAGAGATGTCGTTTATAGCTCGGAGACGCTGAGTGGCCCTACGGTCCGTCTCTTGGATGGAGGACGGCTGGCATATTTATTTTACACAAGGAATTAGGGATTATGGAAGTGTGAGTGTCGGGAAGGTTGAAACGGTATGTCCGGACGTGTTTTACAGCCTTCTCGAGTCTAAATCACTACATAATCACTTTAGATGTGTTTATGTGACGCGGCTTGCCACTGCTGTCTTTATATTTAACCCTTCGACTCCCGGCAGGGCCAATCAGGGGCTGTCTCGCCTTACATACATAAACTACACCTTACAATGGCTCCGAAACTACAAACTGAAAAAAGAAATAGGAAATTTTTTAACTAAAAAGATAAAAACAAGAAACACAAAAAAAAAAATCTTCAATTTTTCTAACCACCATATAGCCCGTTCAGATAGATGGAAACATTTAATTCCGATGAGCGAAATTCTGAGGAAAATATTTCTGGCGATTCCGTCATTCATGGGCATATATAAGGGGGGGGGGCTGAGGGGGCTATAGCCTCCCCAACAAATAAATTTAATTAGATCAAAACAATAATTTTAAAGAAAAAAATAATTTTTTAGGTGTTATAGCGTTTTATTTGGCTAACTATTACAAGTTCTAGGTTGTTAGTATTCCATACCCCCCAAATTCCCGGTGCTTCCAGCCCTCCGAAATTATGTCCTATATACATCCCCGCTCTCATTTGCCAATTCCCATTTTAATGAACAACAGGCTAGATTAAACACAATAAAAACTGATTATAACTATAAAGTTCTGAGTTCAAATAGATGGTTTAGTTCTAGGGAACAGGGCGTGTTCCATATTTCCGCTGCAGTAAATATTCCATCTATTATAACCTTATCACTAGGAGTTTTAAAATTGTTCAGCCTTAGCTTTGGCTAAGTATTGATAAATATTAAACACTGTCCCCCTTGCCTGACCTCTCAAAGCCTTCCCTGGCCATAAACGAGACTTAATCAGTTAGTATAGTGTTTCGGGGTATCCTGTTGTTTTTGGAAATGGTGTTTGTCGGAACGTCGTCATATTTAGGTACCTATAAGATGCCTAAGTCCATTGCACAGGGCTGCATTGCTTAGACAATGTGTTGTACGCGCTTGATTCGTGAGTAATTCGTTTAAAATAACCTACACAAATACAAAAAAAAAAAGTTTTGTTAATGAAAAGCTGACCCATTTATTAAGTTTTTAATCAATTTTCTTCCGGGGTATTGTTTATGCGAGGTACCATACTACTCAATAAGCGCACAAAAATATCGCCTTTTTGTTTATTAATCTCAATGATGAATGCAAATGTCCATATGTACAAAGAAAAAAACCCAAAATCATATCAACGAAGAAACCGGGTATAGCTGTTCGGCCTCTCTGGTGGCAGCCCTAACAACCTACTACACCTTCTAGCATTAATATGATTTAGCAAAGACTAAACTGGAAAAAAAAGAAGGGCCGTCACGCAGGAGCTGCATAACTAAGCACTTTCCTCAGAATTTGGGTAGTGTAGACTGCTTTCCAGAACAATTTGCTTAAAATATCCTACATAAATAAAATAAAAACATGAATAGTTCTCTTTTAAATTTGTAATGAGTAACTGATCAATTATTAATTTGCTTCCAGAGTTATGTTTACACATGGTACCTACTACACTACGTAATAAATACAAAAAACCTCATATTATCGTATTTTGATCTAACGCAGGAACAGGATACAGTCACTCTAGTGGTAAAAAGCGCTCCTTGCGGCGCCTTCGTGAACCTACGTCTGGGGGGCTTTTCTATTAAAATATATTACAATTTAAACCCCCGCTTTCCGATTGACCGATTCAGCTTATTTTTACAACACTTCTTTCTCATCAGTTACCCACGACGTATACCGCGTTTCGTTACAATACAGCAGAAATTACGACCGGTATGAGTATATTAGGAATTTGGGTCCGGAGTAAACCCCCCCCCCTTCTAATGAACCGATTTGGTTTATTTTGACAACACATATTTACCTGTAGATTACCACTACGAATACCGAGTTTCGTCGAAATATACCAAAAATCACGGCTGGTAGTGGCGAATTGGTATTGTGGGTCCGGAGTAAACCCCCCCCCCCCCCGTTCTAATGAACCGATTTAGTTCATTTTTATACCTCACTTTTCTCTCTATATTACCACTACGAATACCAAGTTTCGTTGAAATATAACAAATTTTACGGCTGACATAGTCAAATTAGTGTTTTGGGTTTGGGGTAAACCTTCCGGTGGACCGACTTTGGTGGTCAACAAACTCGTTCAATCGTTTGCTAATTTAATGCTATATACCAAGTTTCGTGACGAAAAAACAAAAACTCTGGCCGCTATCGTGTTAACAGACACACACATATATATATATATATATATATATATATATATATATATATATACATAAATTTTAACGGGGGTCATTTTCGGTGTCTATTAGGTAGGATCGATAAAGATTTTAAGAAATTTTCAAAAATTCCGTCATGAGTCCAACCTCAATAGCTACTTTCCTTCGGAGGAATGTGCTAATACTTTTCTTCGGAGGAAAGTGCTAAAAAACGTTGCAAAAAAGTGTCCGCTGGCGTTCTCGCATGCGCGGTAGCCATATACGAAATAGAAGACTGCTTTACAGTACATGACATAGGTTTGTCGGGCGGAACTAAAGCATATTTATGTTTCTCAATTTGAGCGGAAGGTTCTAAACGATTTGTTTTTTATTATTTCTATTTTATATTGACCTAATCTTCTAAAACTAATAAATACATGAAAAATGTGGATGATCAGGATAATACAACTGCTCTGGCTAATCATTCCATAAATTAGAAGCACATATTCGTCCGGAAATGTAGAAATTATAGAAAAGGAAAGAAACTTGAGGAAGCAAAAAATAAAATAAATCAGTTATACTATAAAATACAGTTAATAAAAAAGATAAATCAAATATTTAAATAGTATATATTTTAATTTACTAAAAAAAAAATTAATTAATTTTTATCTAGTGACAAATTCTAAAGAAAAAAATATTTTATTATAGTGGGATCATTTTTTCCTGGATGATCGATTTTTATTTTTTGGAATCTATCCATTTTACACAGATGATTGACGCTATAAGTTGTAGTCACTTTATTTAAGACGTGGTCATTGTACGGGAAAGTTCGCCTTAATACAATTGGGCTGTATTTTTTAGCTAATGAGTTTTTTGGCTCCTTAAGAGGCACCTAAGGTGTGAAATATAAGGAGCAAAATCAAATTGAATTGCCTTTGTTAATTCTCTTTTGTCCTTTCTCCTGAAAAATATTGGATTTCGTTTTGTGGCTTAGTTTAATTTTTAACATATATGATTTATAGAGCTAATCCGTACCTTTTTTTTTTCTTTCTTTTCAAAATATGCTCCTCATTGATCAGCCAACTTTCGTCGCAAGAAATTAAAGGATAATTTCATTGGTTCTCCTGCTGTAGAATGGGTATAATTTAGGAAGCTTCAAGGGGACAGAATTTTTAAATTTTAGATCTATAAATTCTGCACTATGGTTATAATCAATTAAAGAACAAAACTATAAGTAAGGCAATATAATCTTCTGAAATACTATTTGAACAAGACCTCCGCCAGATTTTGACCTTAGGAAGCTAATGAAAACATAGGACGCCCGATATTGGAATTGACACAATCGGGTCAGGAGTGTCTATCTGATGGGGTTTTAATAGAGGAACAATCTATTCAGACATTTTATTGGTTTCACTTTTATCAGACCCATTGGATCTGTGGGACTTCCTATAGTCAAACCAGAATCTGTAGGTCGTCAATATAAATGCAAATTATTGTTTAGAAAATAGGACACAGAATGTAAAATGTTAGTATTTAGCTTTCTGCTTTTAGTCGAAACTTAAGCGAATTCGGTTTTGCGTTAATAATCTTCTAGGTAAAACTTTTATGTTTTATTTATTTACTTTATTTTGAGCTTCGCAATTGTAGTGATGAGCTCATGATGAGGAAAGTGTTGTCAGTCTAGTCAAAAAACAAGACAATAATTAGGTAAAAAAAAGAAAAAAAAAAAAAAAAAAAAAAGAAAAAAGAAAGAAAGAACACCAAAAACTTAAAAAAGTCCGTCAAGCAGGAGCTGCATAACTAAGCACTTTCCTCAGAATTTGGGTAGTGTAGACTGCTTTCCAGAACAATTTGCTTAAAATATCCTACATAAATAAAATAAAAACATGAATAGTTCTCTTTTAATTTTGTAATGAGTAACTGATAAATTATTAATTTGCTTCCAGAGTTATGTTTACACATGGTACCTACTACACTACGTTATAAATACAAAAAACCTCGTATTATCGTATTTTTATCTAACACAGGAACCGGATACAGTCCCTCTAGCGCTCCGTGCGGCGCCTTTGTGAACCTATGTCTGGCTGGCTTTTCTATTGAAATATATTACAAAGTAAACCCCCCTTTCCGATTCACCGATTCAGCTCATTTTTACAACACTTCTTTCTCATGAGTTACCCACGACGTATACCGCGTTTCGTTACAATACAGCAGAAATTACGACCAGTATGAGTATATTAGTAATTTGGGTCCGGAGTAAACCCCCCCCCCCTCCTAATGAACCGATTTAGTTTATTTTTACAACACATATTTACCTGTAGATTACCACTATGAATACCGAGTTTCGTCGAAATATACCTAAAATCACGGCTGGTAGTGGCGAATTGTCGGTCCGGAGTAAACCCCCCCTCCTCATGAACCGATTTAGTTCATTTTTATATCTCACTTTTCTCTCTATATTACCACTACGAATACCAAGTTTTGTTGAAATATAACAAATATTACGGCTGAAATGGTCAAATTAGTGTTTTGGGTTCGGGGTAAACCCCCCCTTCCGGTGGACCGATTTTGGTGGTTAACGAACTCGTTCAATCGTTTGCTAATTGAATGCTATATACCAAGTTTCGTGACGAAAAAAACAAAAACTCTGGCCGCTATCGTGTTAACAGACACATATATATATATATATATATATATATATATATATATATATATATATATATATATATATATATATACATACTAGCTTACCCGGCAAACGTTGTTTTGCCATATAAATAATTTCCTAGTAATTTCTAGTGTAGACAAAAAATAGCTTACTTATTGTAAGTATGTATGTATGTTAGAATGTGTATATTGTATGTATGTAAGAATGTGGTATATGCGTGAAATAAGCATGGAGCGCTGTGAACGATGAGGGAATATAAAAATAACAAAAGGCAAACATTATTTTTAAGTTATTATAATTTATTCCTTAAAATTATATATCATTAATTAAACAATTACGACAGTAACACTATTAAACAATATCAATCTCTTAATGCTATAGCGTGAACAATATTTTTTGTTAGTCCATCTTTAGCTAACACAAACAAACTGGATGGTTTACCCACTCGAGAGCATGCCACGTATAATTGTCCGTGTGAAAAACATGGCGTTCTCAAATCTAATCCACAAACAGACATCGTTTGACCTTGGGATTTGTTGATAGTCATTGCAAATGCCAATCTAATGGGAGTTGTTCTTCTGTTCTTTCGGATCTGCTATTTCGCAAGTTTCGAGCTTTACTTGTACTGCGGCTCAAATCAGCCCCTTTGCGTTTTCTTGGCATTGCTCACTGTACAAAACATACATAAATAGAATTAATGAAATTATTTAATGATGAAAAATGTTAAAAGTATAATTAGGGCCAGGATTTTTGCCGCAGTTTTGAAATGATTAGTTTTAATTTATGAAATTATAACAAAAATATAAGTTTTATGGAAAAATTTTTCAAACAAAAGTAAAAAATTAAATTTTATGAAAACATTGTCTCTTATAATTTTTTCATACAACCAATATTTCCATTGACATTTCAAAATAAAGATTCATAATGATTGATTTTTTGTAAACTATGAAAATCTTAATTGTTTAATTACATTTTTTTAATAAAATTAAATTAAAATTACATTTTTATAAGATCAACAACATTTTCGATATAAATAAAAAAAAGTATACTTACAACACAAAATCCGTTGTTATTGGAAGCTCGTGTCACGTGTTGAGTACTTTTGAGGTTATAAAATCACTTGATTAACTAATCGTGCAAAATACACTCAAAATTGATAATATAATTATTATTGATAAAATAGGAATGATTAAAAGTTAATATGAGAGTTACACTGAGATAGCAAAATAATAATTGTCAACGTTACTACTACACTTGATGCATAAACAATAATGATGGCCGACAACTGTGTAGGGAGTGAGAAAGAAAGGAGACCGGCTTCGTTCTCATCCCTACTCCGTGCTGTTTACTGGCTATATAAAAATAAGGGTTGATCGTAGAAGGGTGAAAATTGAGGATTGTATGTATTTTTGCATGTTGTATCATAAAAAAATAGAAATTAAAAATTTTGTCTAAAAAATAAAAAAAAAAATTTAGGGGTGGACTACCCCTAACATTTAGGGGGATGAAAAATAGATGTTGACCGATTCTCATATATACCGGATAAGCACAAAAAATTTCATCAAAATCGGTCAAGCCGTTTCGGAGGAGTATGGCAACGAAAACTGTGACACGAGAATTTTATATATTAGATATATATATATATATATATATATATATATATATATATATATATATATATATATATATATAAATTTTAACGGGGGTCATTTTCGGTGTCTACTAGGTAGGATCGATAAAGATTTGAAGAAATTTTCGTCATGACTCCAACCTCAATAGCTACTTTCCTTCGGAGGAAAGTGCTAAAAAATAAAAAAAGTACAAAAAAAAAAAAAAAAAATAAAAATAAAAAACAGTAACAAGAATTAAATAAACTAATTTGAGTATCTAAATATATTCAAGTAATTGCTTCTTGGTACAACATGTATAATGTAAGCCTATTTATATAGTAAACTGGAACTTGAATGCCACACAATGGCATTGGTTCTATACCCGCAGCGCCATGTTATATTAAGGAAATATATTCTTGAAAACAAACACAACTTTCTTCATTCTATTGTATATAACATCTGTTTTTAAATTTAATAATAAAAACAAGAGCCTGAACTCTGTTCTGGCGGTACAGTCTGCAACCTGCTTTAGGCTTCCAATACCTGCTGTCTTATATAGGATTCCTTAATTGAAAAGGAACTTAAATGTAGAATGCATACAGGCTCTTGTTTTTATTATTAAATTTAAAAACAGATGTTATATACAATATAATGAAGAAAGTTGTGTTTGTTTTTCAAGAATATATTTCCTTAATATAACATGGAGCTGCGGGTATAGAACCAACTGAAGATGGAATTTAATAAGCCTGGTAAGCTGAGAACTGATGGAAGTCTTTTTTTATACGTTCCTAGAATACGGCTAGAATATTAGTTCAAAATTGTATTAGTAGACTTTTATTTTGGTGTCCATTCTGTTTCTAGAGTTCCTTCATTTATGATCATATCCATAGACAAAAACCTTATTTTATAATTCCGTGGCAGCTTTGAATTTACTGCGAAATTTTAAACTAGAAAAATGCCTATTTATCTTTCTTTTTAATTGTATAAAAAACAACAACTTTTCTTTTATTATTAATAAAAATGGTAAATCTGAAGGAGAGCGTCCTCAGCTACGATTTTCTTCAAAGTTTGCACTGTAACGTATTTTGATGCACTAAACACGAATCCGTTGAAAAAAAATCCCGCTCTCAACTAGGAAAGAAGTTATTTAAAAAAAAAGTTCACTGTTATGAAGGTTACAAACGATCGCATAAACAACGTACTTGTAAACTCGCGCATGCCCAATAGTCCCTAATGAAGAAGTGTAATTGAAATTAACTATCAATTGTTAAAATTTACCAACACTTATTTATTCAGAAACATTTTTTTAAATAATGAAACATTCTTCAAATTTCTTGTTTCGCTCCTGAAAAGTATTATATAACAGAAATCCCTTAATAATTAGCTAATGCCTTTATGATTTGTTCCTTCTAAGCTTCTCTAATTCCCTCTAAGCTGTAATTAGGTTTTTATTGTTAGCGTCATTACAGTTTTTTGTAGCAAGTTAAAAATGAAGTTACACGACTTCATAAATATGAAGAGCGCATAAATGCTTTTTTCGGTGCGATTGCGGACTTATATCCACCGGACATCGCGTCTGAAGATATCTAGGAGGATTAGAAGAATGCCTTGGACGACTTTTGGGCATAGAATTCTTTTCATTTCTGCGAGTTGGATTGACTAGGGGTTTTGATGTTTTCTTGAGCGAGCGGAGCGAGCGGAAACGCATAGCACGTATGCCCAAAAGCGACAGTTTACGACCAAGTCAGCTACCACAGGTGAGTCTACATTTCAATTACACTTCGTCATTAAGGACTATTGCGCATGCGCGTGGTTACATATAAGCTGTTTACCCCGTCTTTTATAACCTCCATAACAGTGAACTTTAGTGCTTAATAACTTCTTTCCTAGTTGAGAGCGGGTTTTCTTTTCAACGGATTCGTGTTTAGTGCATCAAAATACGTTATAGTGCAAACTTTGAAGAAAATCGTAGCTGAGGACGCTCTCCTTCAGTTTTACCATAAAAATTTCTTTTTGTTTCTGTTTGAACAGATGCTGAAATCAACTGTCTTCGGCTTTATGAATACGGCTATAAGTGTCATGAAAACAAAAAAAAAAATTGATTTCTAGACCTACTTGTTCAATATGGTTCATAAGTACATTGTACCTAATACCTAATACTTGTAAATATCTATATTTGTTAAAAAGTGTATAACTCATACCTACTTGTAAATATCTACTTGTTAAGAAGTGTATTTGTAAATTACACCCAAATAAAGTCTCATTATTATTACTCTGAATTTACCTTTGTTCATTTTTATCCACATAATAAATTCATCTCTCTGTAGGCAACTGTCATTCTATATGGATGGGGTCAATGTAACCCATCCATATGGGATGGGCTAGGTATGCTTCCTGTAGCCTACATGGGTAGGATACAGGAAGCAAACATCAGGATGCTCGCAGCCTATATGGGTAGGCTGCTAGAGCCAGTATCAGAGTGCCAGCAATCTTAAGTCTAGGGGTACGCACTTGAAAGTAGAGTGCTGGGCACTCTATTGTTGGATGCCAGCTTTGGGTGTGAAACTCTACCATGCAGAATTAGCATTCCAGCACTCTATTATAAAGTGCGGGCACTCTAACTAGTGGAATCCTATTTTAGGCTGAACTATGTGGAATCCTATTTTAGACTAAAATGTCCTATTTCAAAATACTGGCATTGAGTCACAGTTTTCAGGCTGCCGGCAGCCTGAAAGAAGGTGCGAGCAGCCTGTATTTTTTCTCCGTGTACCAACCATTTTTCACATTCGATACTTTGCATTTGTATCGACGATATAAGGAGAGTATATTCGTACGATATAAGGATTTTATCCCTATAAGCAACGATTTTTAGCCTTTAGGCAAAAATGCTGGCCCTATAAGCAACGATTCTTGCTCGGGGTTTAAACCTTGGTCCTCCAGTTCATTAGTCGAGTACTCTACCACTGAGCTAACCTCGCCCCTAATAATTATTAATATAATTAATGGTTTGGGTTCCATGTAAGAAACGTATTGTTTAAATACATTATTATTCTTTGAATTTCTCTCGCTATCTCTCTTTACCTGGGCGTTTAGCATGTTGTCAAGTGACATAATACCTTCCTTGTGTTTGTTATTTTACTTGTTTAAATATAATGAATTTTAAATTTAATTTTTAATTAGTAGAGTTTAAAATTAAAAAAAAAATGCAACATTAAAATTGAATGTGTTAATCTATTTTAGCGATTGATTCACATTCCTGAGCCTAAAATTGGAGAATATCTTGACAGTATTTACTCAGTATCTTATCCGCGGAAAGAAACAAATTTCTTTACAAAACCTTTTGTTAGATTTTGTAAGAAGTATTTTTTTTTTCTTTAATAAAGTGAAACCATCAATGAGAGTAAACATGACATAATCGACGTATGACATATCGATGTGTTGAGTCATGTATGGCGCCTAAACAATTCACCTTCAGTAATATCCTAAAGTATTTTTAGTTTATCGTGTATTTCTCAGAATACTTGACACAGTTTGAATGCAATTGTCCCATTTATTCCAACCCACAATGCACTTCTATCATTATCACGAGTACTATAGACCCAATTTCCGAGATTGATAAGATTAATCTCTCCATGTCGTCGGCTGTTGGTTCTATTCCCGATATGTATTGTATTTATGAAAAAAAAAACTCGCAGGAACTGCGTCATCTTAGAGTTTCCCTTCATTTACTCCGAAATAACTTCATTAAGGATTTCGAAGCATAGGTTGACACATCTCTTTTAATAATTATTACTTAATTAAAAAAAAAAATAAGATTCATTAACTAGTATTGATATATTTTGGTTAGGTTTGTATAAAATTTAATACAAAAAAATATTTTATCGACAGACAAAAAGAGTTAGGACTTTTCCCTTTGTTTCTCAAATATCTCGAAAACGGTAGAGGAATTATGGTAATTAGAAGGTAACTATTCGAAAACCTAATAAATGTTTTACAAAAGCCCAAAAAAGTGTTCTACTAAAAATCGTAATAACTGTCATAAGAAAAAAGTCTAATAAATGTTCCACAAAGAAATTTGTTAAATGTTATACGAAAAAGTCTAATAATTGTTCTACTAATAAATCACATACGGAAAAATCTAATAAATTTTCTACTAAGAAACCTAATAAATGTTAAAGGAAAACACCTAATTAATGATCTACAAAAAGAACATTATTTATATATCAGTGTTTTTGCAACATAGGCAATAAAACATATAAAAATCATTGAAAAATATGTATCAAAACCTACAAAACGAAGCTATTAAATGATCTACAAAATGAACCTAATAAATGATCTACGAAAGGGCCAATAAATGTTCTACAAAGAAACCTAATAAAGGTTATAAAAAAACCTAATAAATGTTCTATTAAAAAAACCCGAATAAATGTTATACGAAAAATCCTAATAAATATTCTTATATTTATATTTATTCATCGCACCACATCTTTGGCGAAGTGCATTTTGTTGATAATTTTCAGTAGAGGGCGATGTAAAATAGGTTTAGTCTAGTATTTTCTTAAAATAGTGGATGTCCTTAACTAATAATTTTAAAATATTTTAACCAGATAATAAATGTTCTAAAATTAAACCTAATAAAGGTTTTACTTTTTTTTTTCTTTTCTGCTATCACGGTAAACATATCTTTATTTTTGCTAGTCTAATCATTTGAACAAAATTAATAATATTTTAAAGCCCGACCCATCACGGGATTCTAATTCAAATAAGTTTTCTTTAACGCAAAATTTAAAGGTTGAAATTGACCACTGGGCAAAAAAATTCAAAGACACAATTAAACATATAGCAATATTTTCCCCAGTAGAGTACGATGATACAATAGTCAATTTCCTCAGGTTTTTAAAAGAGTCCAATAATATTTTGCCTGGACCGAAACACCCAGCAGTCAGATACTACCAATCTCGTAAAAAGGCAAGTAAAGTAGGAGAGGATAAGGGTGCAGGAGAAACCTCGAATCCTCAGCGAGCTAACAAGGCTGCCAGGGCTAGAAGAACTGAGCAGTATCAATACGAAGTTGCTCAGTATGACTATTATAACAGGCGGAAGCGAGTAGTCAACAGTATCATGAATGCTGACAGTCCGAAGCACTGTTCAATCAAAGCACAAACTATCTATGACCACTTTCAATCAGTTCTTGGTCATAATAACGATAAAACAAGGGAAAAATATGAAACCGCTACTAAAAATCCGAATATAAAATCAGTAGATATCAAGTCGATTCACAAAGCCATTAAATCTACGTCTCTTGATACTTCGGCTGGTCCTGACGGGGTTCTTATAAAAACAATCAAAGGTCTAAGTGTAGCTCATATTTTAAAAGACATTGCGGATATTATATTAATGACTTCATATGTCCCAGAAGCATTCAGACAAGGAAGGACTATATTAATATACAAAGGGAAAGGTCTGGTCAATGAGATGTCATCATGGAGACCTATAACCGTATACTCTATAGTCAGACGCCTCATAGAAAAAGTGTTGGACTACGAATTAAGGAAACAAATAAATTTTCATTCTAGCCAACGAGGCTTTATAAAGGGTCTTGCAGGATGTCACGTAAATACTCGTATTATCGAAGCTATCCTTCGTAAATCTAGAATTAATAAAGAAGGCAGCGTCTCAGCATTTCTTGATGTTACAGGTGCCTTCGATAATGTGGGTCATGATCACATAATTCAAACGTTAGTGGCAAAAGGTGTGTCACCCGATCTCACTGGTGCCATATCTGCCTTGCTATGTAACAACAGGATTAAAATAAGAGCTGGCTTGAGTCAAACGGATTCCATCGAAGTAAAGCGTGGAGTACCACAAGGTGGCCCCTTATCTCCGACATTATTTATAATGGCTATAGACCACGTCTACAGGGAGGTGTGCGACCATGAATTTGCAAGCCAACTAGGATATAGACTAACAGAAACCAACAGTCCAGTAATCCTAACAGGGTTTGCAGATGATCAGGTCGTTACTTCTCCAGATGTGGATTCAGCAGTACGAGTTATAAACGTGGTCACCAGAATTTTCAATGAAATCGGACTGGAGATTAACCCAAGCAAAAGCTCAGCGATTATTATTAAAAAAGGCAATTTAGTGACGGGAAAGCTTCTCTTAGAAAATGGCGGAGAAATACATTCGATCGCAGAAAATGATACAATCAAATACCTCGGGTGCAATTTCTCCACCGAGCTGACTCTTAATGAGAAAGCTTTACGCAAAGCAAATGAAAATTTAAACAGGCTAACCACATCAAATCTGCTAAGAGCTGATCAAAAATTAAATGTTATCAACCAGTACCTGTTCCCATCACTAATTTACCCCCTGCAAACAGCTCCTCTAATCAAAATGAGCCCATCATTTCTGGAAGGAGTGGACGTAATAATAAGGCGGAGTGTGAAGGCCATGTTGGGTCTGCCTGCGAATACGTGCAGCGGAATGTTGTACGCTCCAAGACGCTTCCGAGGCCTGGGGTTGTTACGGTGTCTTTGGGAAGCACCGCTTCAACATTGGTCTATCGCACAGAAGCTGGATCGAGTCTCCGATGACCAGTTCCAGCCAATGTTCAGCTATTCTAAAGAAGCGGCAGAATGTGCCAATAGACTGAACATTAACATTGTCCAGCTTAATGAAGACCACAACATTAAAAAGATCAGGCGTAACCTTCGGGAAAAAGCTTTCGAAGAATGGTCGCAATCGAAGTGGCAAGGCATAGGAGTTGAGCATTTCAGAGACTGTCCTAAAAGTAACAAATTTATTTACAATAAATCGGTTTTATCATGTTCCGAATGGACGAATGCTCTGAAATTGAACACTAATTACGCGCCATTGAGAGGTGTACCCGGTGTTTCAGGAACATCAAACGTTGGACCCCTCTGCCGCAGATGCGGTAGAGAGACCGAAACTCCAGCACACGTGCTTGGGAAATGTCCAATGAATATGCTCCTGGTCACACGGAGACATCATAATGTCAAGCATAAAATTATTTCACTTCTCCATGAAAAAAAATTTATATGCCTTGAAGAAGTTTATGGCGTCGACGATGAAGGATGTCCGAGATATGCCGACATAATTGCGTTCAAGGAAAAATCAAGAGAAGCGTACGTTATCGACCCTACCGTGAGATACGAGACGAACGATCTACAGCAAGCGGAAGGAATCAACGCAGAAAAACGAGGAATTTACACCAAATGTCTTGAATTTTACGAAGAAAAATTCCAAGAGAAATTCGGGCGAAGGAAATATATTGTTCAAGGCCTTTGGTTTGGAGCTAGAGGAACAATCCCGAAAGAGACGCAAGACTTCCTGCTAGATCTAGGCGTGGATCCCAAGGAACTACCTATCCTCGCGGAATCTATTTTAGTAGATTCTCTGGGGATACTCCATAATCATATATATGGGAGCTAACCAGCTGCTTATCAATCTTTCGAAAATCATTTGAACAAATCTGGTCAAACTTATCATTATAATTCTTTGTATTCCAAATATTATCAAAATTCGTTTAATATTAATTAATTTTTTTTTTAACTAATCATCAAAATTTATTTTCCAAATTAATACGAAACCCTTTTTAACCAACAAAAATGAATTTTCGAAAGATTGATAAGTACGCTGTGTTTATAGCACCCCAAAACATTTGGGCAGCATACTTTATTTTTAATAAAGATTTTTCTTTCTTTTCTTGTAATACAATAGCAATATTACCTGTATTTTGATTAAAATTCTATGATATATCAGGCGAATAAAAAAAAAAGCCCAGGTTTTAATATATAAAATTAATTTCAATTGAGCGATTTCAATGTTACAACAGAATCGTTTTATATATATATATATATATATATATATATATATATATATATATATATATATATATATATATATATATATAAAAAATCTCGTGTCTGTCTGTTTGTCTGTATGTCTGTTCTTTAGACAAATCCACACCGTTTGACCGATTTGGACCAAACTTCGCACATATGTACGTCTTGATATGGGAAATCTCGTCTACTATATATTTGTCAAATACTCACACACTGACCTATCATCGCCCAGCCCAAACTACATGATAGAAAAGTTTGAAATTTTGCATGGACGCTCCCTTTAGAACGTAAACACTAGCTAAGAAAGGATTTTTTCATATTCGAATTTTGAGGTATTTTTAGATTGATTTGAATTTTTATTTGGTTAAAAATCAGGGAAGCCAAGGCATCAAGCGTTGCTAGGACAACAGGTCAGCTGTTAGCGTACTTATTTCATAATATTATTTCTATTTGAGTTACTCATATGTTTACCCTGTATTTGGTGATGATACTCTGATACTGGTAACCTATAGGTAACGGGTTATCTCTTTCTTGACACTCGTCCGGGGCGCCAGAAACATTATACTATGATTACTTATCAATTGACTAATAACATATAGCATGACGGGAACCGTGCTATAATAAAATGCACAAAATTATATTCATAGTAGCCGTAATTTTGATGTTACAGCTAGTGTTCAATAAAATAATTTCGTTGGAATCTCTTTGTTTACCCAGTTCAAATGCTAAAAATATAAGAAAAAAATTGATTTCACAGCTGTTTAAAGAATTTCATGCTCCAAGAACTAAATCAGATGTTGCCGCAATGGCACCTAATCAGGCTTTTTTACCCTTCCTGATAGCGTGAACAATATTTATATTAATCATTCGGCCTCCGTTATCGGCCGATTTAAGTATACACACGAACATTTCAGTCATATCAGCTGTCAGAAGTAGAAAGGACAGGGGAATTATAGGTCACGGAACTGAGTTACCGCCATTATACGGGGACTTAGAAATGGGGATTTAATCGTTCCGCTCCGACGGCCCTTTCTGGCTTCCAATTAAATACAAATTGACAGGTGTTTAAAAGCTGCCCTGACACGATATAGCCGAGAGAACACGATAATAGGAGGCCTGTCAAGAAATTAGGATCTTCACTGTCTTGACAGTGAAATGGATACTTAGACCTGTCAGTCCGCATTTCCTTATCAACTCTCTTCCTTACTCACTCCGCCCTCTCAATCTCTCTCACTCTCTCTCTCTCTCTCTCTCTCTCTCTCACTCTCTCTCTCTCTCTCTCTCTCTCTCTCTCTCTCTCTCTCTCTCTCTCTCTCTCTCTCTTGCTGTCTTTCGTTCCTAAGGCTCTTAGTCATCTTAATTCAGACTCTTTGACAGTTCTCAATTAACATAACAATGCTGACAGTATTTACTTCCGCTTGTGTAGGCAGCGAATATAAGATGTGTCATGTCAATGCAAATAGGGGCTCTCTCTTAACTATTAATTCCTTTTTATATGTTGTAAAATATCTTTCTCTCTCATTTTATTTTATTTTTCACTAGCGGTTACCCGGTGTGCCATGCTACACCTACTTTCTGCATCTAGAAAAGCCCAAATAAATTAGAAACCAAATAAGTAATATTAAAATCTAATGCCAACGGCCATAGCCACGTTGAATGCACCGGTTCCCGTAGCTCACCGAAGTTAAGCAGCGTCGGGCGTGGCCAGTATCTGAATGGGTGACCGACCACGTACTGTTGGCATTATAGAAAAGGTCGGCAACCTGTAGACAGCCCGGCGTTAATAGCCCTAATGTTGATACGCCGTTAAAAAAAAAAAAAAAAAAAAAAAAAAAAAAAAAAAAAAAAATCTAATAACACAAAGAACCCGTGTGTTGAACCCGAACTTCAAACACGCTAACCTTGCTCCTCACTAACTTCAGTCAAATTAAACGTGAAGTAATCAAGCTTTCGATTCAAAATGTTTATAATAATTCGACCATCTGGGCCATTAGCGCCGGCATCAATGGTGCAGCCGGGAATTTTCTCAACGGGCCCTGAAATGAAAAAATATCTCAGCCGCAGGTCGGACTCAAACCCCCATCTCCCGCATGAGAATCTGAGGCGTTAGCCACTGGACCGCAAGGAGGCTCTATAATTTTGTTATATCAAATTATAATGCAGGTAAAAAAAAAAGACACCGGGGCCCCATGACTTCACCGTGCCCCCTTCCCCCTAGCGGAAACCCTACTCAATTGTGTACAGGTTCAGGGAATTTGAATCATTTTTTGTAGGTACTTCCTATAATCCAACATGTATAACTCTCTAAAATGTCAAGAATTTTTTCGGGTTCTATTTAATATGGTTGACAAGAACTCTTTATATTATTATTTTAGCTATAGTTATAGCTTTATATTTATCTTGTAGCTATTACATTACTGAGAAGTGTCCTCTATTTACGCAGCTGCGTACGGACTATTCTGTGGTAATGAGTTTCTTTGGTACGTGTCTCGCCTAAGAGTATGTTGAACATCAAAGATGCAGAGAGGAGAGCGACAATGCAGTTCCAGGATAATAAGTGTAGATTCTAAATGAAAATTCATGACATCCTTTTTTTTTCTTTTTTTCTTTTTTTTTTTCTTACGGTCCTTCAATGAAGCCACTTTCGCGTCGCATTTCAGCCCATTGAGTATTCCGCGAAGCACCTCGGGGAAGCTGACAATGAAAGAGTCTCAAGGAGAAGAGCAGCTGATTCCAAAACCTGTTCTAACTCTTTATCACTCCTTATCACTCTATCTCTCCCACTCTCCCTCTCTCCCTCTCTCTCTCTCTCTCTCTCTCCCTCTCTCTCTCTCTCTCATCGAGAGAGAGAGGAAGGCCTAAAGCGTTTTACAGAGAGAGAAAGAGAGAGATATGGGCCTGTAGCTCAGAAAGAACTGAACTTCAGAGTGTATAAAATATGACGATCCGAGAGTGGAATACATTTTTTCCTCTGAATGCGCCCGTCAGTCCACACAATCGCCTCTGAGTGATGGCCCTACCTTCATTCAATATCGTTATATATGAGTGCAATAAATTGAGGTAAAGTGTTGTTTGTATGTCTAATAATACCCATGCATGCCAATAAATTAAAACCCGCTAAGCCAGTAGCCTGGGTGTCCACATTTATTTCTGGGATTTCTTTGGAACTTCACGCCTTTTATATCTTTCCTTTTCAAGACATAAATATTATAAAATCCACATTTTTTTCGACTCTCTTGTTAATCTCTCTTTATAAGGAGGCGAATATTTATTCAGCACCATATATGTTGCTATTCCTTTTTTCATGAATTTACTTTTTGATACCTTTTTTAAAAATTTCACAGCCATAATCCTGCAAAAACTCCATTACATAATACATAATAAATGTAATATTTTTACGTATAATACGATGTATAATAACAGGGATCGAAAATAACTTTTATTTTAAAAAAGTATTTTTTAAACTTTTACTTTTATTTTCATTCTGAACAAGTAAAAGCTCGAAAATAATTGTTTGGGTGAACACTTTTTTCAAAAAAGTTTTTTTTTTACTTTTTATTTTTCAACTTATAAAATAAAGGTTTTCAAGTAATTGTTAATAAAATATCTAACAGGAAAAAGTTTAAAGAAATAAATTTTGTTTTGTATCAACAAATATATTTCAGTACCTGTATAAACAAAACTAAATTTCAAAACAAAGGAGATTTCACTTATTTTGAAGAATTAATTAAATTTCTATAATAATTTATCTTGTAATTCGGTGGATTTTAGATTATATAATAATCATTTAATATATATTTTAGGGTTGAAAAGGCTCTTTCAGGACTTACTTGAGTGGCTGGGCTGAGGGTGTAGGATAAGTGGTAGTTGATATAGGTATGGAAGTGTATATTTTCTTTCTTCCCAGTATTCTAGGTATTGTAAACCAACGAAACCCTAAAATTCTGTAAATTAAAAACTTTTATTTCACATTGAAAAAAATTACATTAACTCCTATTTTCATGTACTTAATTTTAGGATTTCCTAAATAACTTTTACTGTTAAAACATTTAGATTGACGTTTTTTTAACAGTTAAATTTTAACTTATTCGATAAAAATAATAACTGTTTCGATCCCTTTGTAATAAATATTTAAGAATTTATTTTGACAACGATTTGTAAAATAGCATCAATAAAGTTTCTATTTTCGAAGCTAATCGTATTTGTTGCCAAGCTCTTATAAATGAATGTGTACCAAAACTGCGCATATATAACAGTTAAATGATTATTATTTTTAGAAATTCATACCACTCATTTCGATATAACAATAAAAAACTATATAAATATGTCTATTTGTATTGAGATATTGTATGAAATGACATTGTGTCTATTTATATTAAGTGTGTATTTTTATTAATAAATAATTCAAATAGACACTTCAGCGCCACTTATTCCCATGATAATTTTTGAGATTGGATGATTAATTACACATTGTCAGTATCTATAAATCATCGCTGAAGACAACAAAAAATATTTTAAAAAATGATTAACATATTTCTCTCATTAGTTTGATTAAATTCAGGAAGCCTTGGGCGACTGCGCAACCTTCCTTGTTGATTGAGTCTCTCAAGGAGACTCCTGACGGATTCTAATAAATCAAAATGTCAAATCAGCTTTTAAAATGTTTTTCACTTAATGCCTTCATGTGTCAAGTTCACAGGTTTTGTTTCCTTCTTATGATCATTCTTTGCCAATGATTTTTTATTGACGTTCTTGCTGGAGGTAATTTATCTTTATCTTCCTATCGTCCTATCGTCCTGGAGGTAATTTATCTTTATCGACCTTCGTCCTATCGTCCTATATCACTCCTTCCAATAATGGGTAAAATACTTGAAAAACTCCTTCTCAAACGCCTTTATCCACTCCTGGATCCCATAATCCCATCTTCCCAGTTTGGGTTTCGCCACTCCCACTCCACTATTCACCAATGCCACCGTATCGTCGACAGCATATCCTCATCCTTTGAGAATAAGCAGTATTGTTCTGGCGTTTTTCTTGACGTAGCTCAGGCCTTCGATCGCGTGTGGCACCAGGGCTTGCTGTTTAAACCCAAAGAAACCTTACCTTCAACATATTACCTACTAATAAAATCCTACCTCTCTGACCGTTTTTTCCAGACATCCTATGGTACCTCATTATCTCCAATCTCCCCCCAACGTGCCGGTGTCCCACAAGGTGGAATTCTCAGTCCCGTATTGTTCCTGGCTTATACGGCTGATATCCCTTCCCATCCCCAAACATCCATTCACATGTTTGCTGACGACACCGCTATCCTCACTGTTAACCAAAACCCAATTCTTGCCTCCAATTCCCTTCAAGAACACCTGTACCTACCATGGCTAAATAAATGGAGAATCAAAGTCAATGCGGAAAAATCTAGCCATGCAACATTCACACTTCGTAAATCAAGCTACCCATCAATAACCCTCCAAAACATTCAAATTCCACAGAAATCGCAAGTAAGGTACTTAGGACTGATACTAGACAAACGTTAAACTTGGAAGCCACACATAACACAGAAAAGACAGGAACTAAACAGACGTTTTAGACTTTTATCACGCTAACTGGACAAACGCTCGAAACTTTCATTGACAAACAAACGACTTATATACAATACCATACTCCGACCAATATGGACTTATGGACTAGAACTATGGGTTCCACTAAACCTTCCAACTCCTACAGAATACAAACAATGCAGTCCAAAATCCTTCAAAAATAGCCAATGCTCCTTACTACGTCTCGAACCTAACCCTGCATAATGATTTCAATATCCCCTTTATCCAAACCCTGGCCAAATCAGTCTATCAGAAGTTTCATTCCAATCTCCCTGGCCATCCAAATCCTTTGATAAACTCCCTATCCTCCTTCCATAATCCACAAAATCCTTATAGAAGGCTGAAGCGGCGGTGGCCTAGAGACAACTTGTTATAACTTGCCATCAGCAATGCTCAAAATTTATTATTCTAGTGGGTTGTGTAATTGTACATATTCCCACATCATGTCTCACAAAGCTATTGTTCCTCAACCAGCAAAATTACTGGAAATATGTATAGCATATTGTTGTAATTATCAATAAAGTTTAAAAAAAAAAAAAAAAAAATCGTTATCGTCGGCATGTAAAGAAAACGTCAGACTTGAAAGAAATGAGCCATTTTAGACCAAACTTTTATAAATCTCTGGGTGTCCACACACGTTGAAGAAAATATCAAGATTTGGACATTGAATAATGTTATTTTTTATCTTCCAGATAAAACCAATAGATTAACTGTACAGGCCAAAAAGGCCGGGGCTGTGCAGGTATGACAAGAGAATATTCATATTCAGTGAGTCTACTATAACTGGACTGTGCAGCCCTGCCTTGGAGTTTATTATCTTATCTTGTGAGAGCTAGACCCTTAAAGTTCAAACCTTGAGGCCAAACTGTGCAGTCCCGGCCTTGGAGTTTATTATCTTATCTTGTGAGAGCTAGACCCTTAAAGTTCAAACCTTGAGGCCAAACTGTGCAGTCCCGGCCTTGGAGTTTATTATCTTATCTTGTGAGAGCTAGACTCTTAAAGTTCAAACCTTGAGGCCAAACTGTGCAGTCCCGGCCTTGGAGTTTATTATCTTATCTTGTGAGAGCTAGACCCTTAAAGTTCAAACCTTGAGGCCAAACTGTGCAGTCCCGGCCTTGGAGTTTATTATCTTATCTTGTGAGAGCTAGACCCTTAAAGTTCAAACCTTGAGGCCAAACTGTGCAGTCCCGGCCTTGGAGTTTATTATCTTATCTTGTGAGAGCTAGACCCTTAAAGTTCAAACCTTGAGGCCAAACTGTGCAGTCCCGGCCTTGGAGTTTATTATCTTATCGTGTGAGAGCTAGACCCTTAAAGTTCAAACCTTGAGGCCAAACTGTGCAGTCCCGGCCTTGGAGTTTATTATCTTATCTTGTGAGAGCTAGACCCTTAAAGTTCAAACCTTGAGGCCAAACTGTGCAGTCCCGGCCTTGGAGTTTATTATCTTATCGTGTGAGAGCTAGACCCTTAAAGTTCAAACCTTGAGGCCAAACTGTGCAGTCCCGGCCTTGGAGATTATTATCTTATCGTGTGAGAGCTAGACCCTTAAAATTCAAACCCTGAGGCCAAACTGTGCAGTCCCGGCCTTGGAGTTTATTATCTTATCGTGTGAGAGCTAGACCCTTAAAGTTCAAACCTTGAGGCCAAACTGTGCAGTCCCGGCCTTGAGATTTGAACTGAACGACTATGGCCACCTTTATATTTGGTATGGTTTTTATAGCGTCTCCTCCCTTCTTCCATGTTGAGGAAATACGCTTATGACGTAGGACCAGACCCCCAAATGTATTAAGGAGTAAATAGGGTTTGTCTGTAGGGCAATTATTTTTTTATTTTATATTTATTGAACGATATTGAACTATTTAATGTACATTTTCTATAATTTTGCGCCTAAAGGCCACTTCACTTAAACGTGAATTCTATATGACAATTTTAAAAAGTTTGTTTGTACGGGAGATAATATGGCCGTCCACTGAAGCGGTAAGGTTCCTTATGATTTCTGTCCTAGGTCCGTCCCGTAAAGTACAACCGTAAAGCAGATGGACATAAGTCTGTCCAGTTGAATTTACATGAGTTATTAGTAATTAACTTAAATTCATGTAAATAAAATTTCGTCGGTTTATATCGTCATATAAATTGTGTAATTTTAAAATAGTGATGTGTCAATTTTTATCTGATACGTATTGGAGGTATGTGTTTGTGTATGTGTCTTTCTTCATGTGTGCTACTGGATATTTTATGAATGGTTTCTGATAGACCATGAGATTTTTTTTTTCAGGTCACTTTCCATGGTGGAGCAGAGAATTTTTTTATGGGGCCCTGATATAAAAAAAATTCAAGCGGGGCTTGAACCCGCATCTACCGAATGAAAATCCGAAACATTAGCCATAGGACCACTGTCTGTTGATAATATATGTATATATATATATATATATATATATATATATATATATATATATTATCATACCGTCATATATATATATATATATATTATTATTATACCGTCAACAAAACTCATAGATTTTAGTTTTATAGGTTGCGTGAAATGTGAAAAAGTTTCGGAAATCAGCGCTAAGTCATTGTATATCCAAAAAAAAAAAAAAAAATGTTTCCCTACATGTCTCGAAATTGGCTAAGTATATCGTATTTAGTCTTAATTTAAGCAAATTTAACGGAAATCGGATTTGGTATCATATGATTCCCCGCGTAATGCCTATAAAACGTTTAGCAGGTAACCCAAAACCCTAAACGCTACATTTTTTTCTGAGCGAATATCACTGCATGATAGGTAATTTTAGTTTTTCAAGTGTTCCCAGATTACTTGACTCAGATAAAATGCACTTGTCCCATTTATTATAATTCATAATGCACTTGATTTTTTTAAGCAATTATTTAAATCAAAATCAATATGACCTGATTTCTTTGATTGAAAAGACTAATACTCTTAATATCTAGAGACTGTAGACCAAGTTTGTTACCATATCTTGTGAAAACGCCCGACTAAGTATTTTTTAACCAAAACAATGTTCTTCCCGTTCTTTACGATTGGCTATCATATTACAAACATTTAAAAAAAATATTATTTTATTTGTTATCATTAAAAAAAACGCGAAACAAGTCCTTAAACTTGTTCAATAAAACGAGGCAAGCAGATTAAAAAAATTAAACACAATTTTCCCGGTCAGAGATGGTCTGAAATCTTCTATTTGCCAATATTTCACGGCCGTTTTCGAGCTATTCAACAAAATACAAGAAAACCCAAAAAATGCTCATGTCTCCTAATAAATTGTTTTTTTTTCATGAATATGCTTTAGCGATGACTAAACTGAAACAAAAAACGTTACAAAAAAGTGTCCGCTGGCGTTCACGCATGCGCGGGAAAAATAAGTTTTCATGCTATACAGTACATTACATAGATTTGTCGGGTGGAGCATATTTATGCTCCTGAATTTGAGCAGCAGGATCAAAGCGAAATCATTTTTTTTTATGCTTCCTCAAATGCGTACGTAATCAAAATTGAGATGTCTCAATATGGATAAGTTTCAGACTTGTGAAAAATATTTTAATTCCATCCGTCTTTTTAGAGTACCAGAAACTATAGTGTACTTCCAGTTCTCTAAATTGGGTATAGATATCGCCTTGCAATTAAATATCTTGATTCGTTGCCTCAAAATATTTATAAAAAGTTTTTCTTTAAGTCTATTAAAGCAAAACCATAATCAATACAATATATTTTTTCTTGCGAATTTCGCCAAATTTTCGGCTGGTAGGATGCTCCTGATTAAGTATTTTGGCATATCTTATTCAAAAAAGTATTTTTTAATGGTACTTCATCAAATTCAGAATATGTATTTTGCAAGTAGAGCATGAATGAATATTCTCAAAATAACCCCAAACTTACAGTTTTTGTTGAACGTATATTGAGGAACATTTCTGGCTGATTTTGCTAGTTAAGAAAGTTTGCATATTTGTGTCAAATATTTGCAAGCAGAAAAAAAAAAATCAGATATTTTGAAGCAGTATTTTGGGTCTTTACAGAGAATACTTCTCGGCAACTACGGATCGTGTCATCGTTCTTGGATCACAAAGGCGGATTTCCTTCTAACAGAATAACATATCATAAAACTCTAGTGTTGGTATTTGGACACATCATTAAAAAATAATACTACAGTAATAGAAAAGGATGAAACATACAAATAAGCAAAAAAGGATACAATTGGCCTAGAATCAATTCATCAACCCGTCCTAAATGTTGGTGACCCAAAATAACAAATACCATAACCCCTGAATGTTATCTTTCTAGTTTCTGGCGAGTTTAATGACAGCCAATATGTCATCCATGTAGCAGTTAGTGAATAACCGCAGTGATTGCAATCACAGAGAATTAGCCCTAGATCACTGTGATTGATAAATGCCCCGTCATAACTTACATGGTGAATTATGCCTGATTGGCCTGGTTACGTAGTGCCCCGCTCGTGAGAATATCTCACCCTTTCTAAACAGGAACCTTTCTCTCTCCCTCTATCTCTCTCCCTCTTGGATTTAAGAGATAGACCAATGACATATTGTACGTTGGCTAATACCTTCGGGCTTTTTATGCCCGCCACGCATAAAACAAATTTATGCTCCTCATTAGTGTGTAGTAAGCAAGTTTGTCGCTACGACGTAAGTTACCTGGCTATTCAGCTAGGAGTTTATGATCCAAAGAGTTTGACATGCAACAACTCCATCATCCTTAAGTGTTTCCATATACAGTGGAACATGGATAATTCCAATTTCGATAATTCGAAATCGTCTTTAATTCGAATATTTCTCTCGGCCCTAGAATTTAGACCATAAACAATGTAAGAAACTCGTGGTTAATTCGAATAAAATTTTGGATAATTCGAATTTTTTACGAGTCTGAACCTCCAATGGGAAGTGAACAGAAAGGCAGCAATATTCGAAAAATCATTCGACACCCGTGCCACCTCGCTATGGAATTCCTTACCTCTGACTGTCCGCCATTCTACCAATCTAGAAACCTTTATCATGATGATTAGATAGTTAGCCGTCGAGGTGATAAGTAAAGATGGAATGGTTGGGATTCGGCTAAATAAACCTCAATATGATTTTGTTTTAAAAAATCTATATTTCGGACGTTTCGGCTACTCATTGGTAGCCTTCGTCAGCAATAGAAATGCCGAGCGGCATAGGAAGACCAAGGTTGGCAATTAAGTAACCATTGCAGAGTGTCTAAGGGTCTAGCTTAGATTAAGTAACCATTGCAGAGGTCTAGCTTAGACACTCTGCAATGGTTACTTAATTGCCAACCTTGGCCTTCCTCTGCCGCTCGGCATTTCTATTGCTGACGAAGGCTACCAATGAGTAGCCGAAACGTCCGAAATATAGATTTTTTAAAACAAAATCATATTGAGGTTTATTTAGCCGAATCGCAACCATTCCATCTTTACTTAGAAACCTTTAAATCCCGACTCTTCTATCCCTGCAAGTTTTACCCAACCCCTAGTCTATATTTAAGCTGTACACTATGTACTGATAGCATTTATACGTTTTTAAGTTTATATATAAAATTCACAATTACTTTGTAATTTCAAAATTATTCCTATGGGACTTGTGTCCCGGAATAAGAATAAAACTTTTCATTTCATTTAATTTCAAAGGCGGCCAATCTTAAATCTCGTCAAAATATTCCCCCTTGGGTAACAAAGCAGGAGTTTTAATATCAAATGAAAGTGGATTAAGTCGCATCGATTCTGTTGACGATTTACAACCAGTGGTTGGATGACAAGACGTCGCTCCAAACTGTCGGATAACCTATGAAGATTTCATTGATGTCAATGAAGATGTCGCAGTGAGCGGTGACTTAACTGAAGCCGAAATAATCGCCGATGTTCTCAAATCTTAAGTTTCAATTAGTTTTAATTAAAAACTGGGTGAAAATATGAAGTTTGATTTTTTAGGCCATTATTTTCAACAACTTTTGTAATTCGAATTTTGGATAATTTGAACTTTTTCATCAGTCCCTAGGGGTTCAAATTATCCAAGTTCTACTGTAATGCATAAGTATGATGCTATTGGAAAGATATTAATGGAAAAAGCGAGCCACGTAGGAGCTGCATACCTAAGCGCTTTCCTCAGCAAGTGTACGTACCATTCCTAATGAATTTGTTAAAAATAATCTATATACATATAAATTAAATAGGAATAGCTTGTTTTTTTTTTATCATAGGTGGCTCTAGACAAACTTTATGGGCGGGGGGCTAATTTAGTATGGGGTGCCTGGGGCAGTATTTGATAAACTAAGAACATACATTAATTAGGACTTATTACTGTAGATTTACCTAAACAATTTATTTTTCTAACTTAATCGAAAAATATTGTGAATTTTTATTCTGGGGGGGGGGGGGGGGCTAAGCTCATCCCTTTAGCCGCCACTGTTTTGATATATATGAAATAAACAGCTGACCCAATTATTCTTCTAAGTTAGAAGAATAACTGGGTCAGCTGTTTATTCCGAAGTTCTAAGTTCTAATGGACCGATTTTCTTTTTCGCCAAAAGTTGTTCCTCATGTCCACCGAGTTTTGTTGGAAGGAAATGAAAATAACCGCCGGTATGAACAAATTAATTATTTGGTTCTTGAGTTACCCCTCCCCCTAATAGACCCCTCTTTTTGCTCTTTGGATAAACACGAAGCATACCGCGTTTCGTAGAAATATAACGAAAATTGCGACCGGTATAGGTGAATTAGTTATTCGTGTCCGAACGCCCCCACCAGTTGGACAGATTTTGCTGTGTAACGAACTCGTTCAATCGTTTGCTTTGTGTATCCCACATACCAAGTTTTGTAGTTCCAATTCGCGTTTTTGATAAATTAAGTATATACTAATTTCCTGGGTATTCTTTCAAAATATAGTACTTATTTTTCTCTGTTTGTACTTCTTCCTTTTATAATTGCCCTGAATGTTTCGTGGCCTCCATGCCACCTCCTCAGAGGCCATTAAAACCTAAGTAAGTTTAGTAGTGAATAAAAAAAAACGGTGGCAATTTTTGTGTTGACAGATGCATATATAAAAAATGTAACGTGGGGTCATTTTCGGTTTCTTATAGGTAGGAACAATGAAGATTTGTAATTCGTATTCACCAATTCTGATTGGATCCTCTCAATTCCTCCTAAGTTCCTTCGTAAAGTGTTAAAAAAAAAATGAAACTAGCCATTTTAAAGCGAAGCCAACTTTGTCATAAATAGAAACAATTTTAGTACCCAACATACAGAAGTAAGCACTTCTATTCTATTTTTTTCGTGATAGATCTTAAAAAACTAATAATAATAAAAAAAATAAATAAATTAATTAAAAAAAAATTATTATAAATGAAATAAATAGATAGATGTAGCTAGATATAATATGTGTAAGTATTTTGATATACGTGTATATGTGTGTGTTTATGTATATTTGTTTCTATGTGTATGTATATATATATATATATATATATATATATATATATATATATATATATATATATATATATATATATATATCAATGTTCTAGCGGTTGTAAAGTATTTTAACAATAACATTCAAAATACTACGCCGTTTTAATACATTTTTTTAACCTAAAGTTTTACCATTTTCACTATACTTTAGGGCGGTGAGGGCCTTCCAATTTCTTGTCTTAACACGTCGACTGTCAGGCTATCCTTTACCTTTGACTTGATTTATTTCGGTAACCGATGACAAGTTTACAAACCTATTTCAAGCGTCACGGTAGTTTGGGCTAATTTGACTTCTTTGAGTTTTTTGACCTGAAGCAAAGGCGGTTTTGGCGCATAATGTGCCGAATATTTTTTTTCTTCTATTTTTTCCTTGTTTATTTATTCACGTTTGAGTTGTCTTCTTTCCAGTGGAAGTGTCCAGCTATCCTCCTCTTATCCTTGTAAATCACTCCAGGGATATGCGTTATAAACTATTACACTAAGATACTGCAGTTTCTATAAGTCGGGCTTTGAAATGAAGAGGTATAAGAAGAGAAATATGTACTTGGACTCCCCGCAGTCAAAAGCCTAAACCAATAAAATTCATCACACGTCCTAGACTCCCATGGATAAGGCCAATTTCACAGCCCGCTTCGGGTCATGGAGTCGGTAGCTAAGTACCACACATATTTTACACTATATTGAGAGAGAGAGAGAGCTATCGCTATAAATTCTCATATCTATTGTCGGGGCCCACCGTGGGGTACAATGGCGTAGCAGTAAATCGAACAAGAACCGCGGGTTCTACCTGGCAGATGGCCTGCACGGCCCATTGCTTCCACACATATCTCATGACGGGGGGTACGGGAGGAAGTCACCCTCGGCCGAACTCGGGATTCGGAGGATGGGGAAAAGGAAAGATAGGATAAGTTATCACTTATTGTTCGGCTACAATATTGTAAACATCTGTGTGGTCCGATCAGTTGAGAAGACAAACTATATTAGTCGCCTTACACAAAACCCCATCGCTCTGAAGTTACATTAACATCACCAACAATCAAACACTTTAAAAACTAACTATTAAAATATTACCTCCAAATATTGTTCACATTGGAATACAACAGGGTTGGGCAAACGTTAGCGGTCGCTAATATCTAATACCTTCTCGCTAATTTAGCGGTACTGATAAGAGCCTGCGCTAACGATTAGCGCATAGCGACGGCAGTGCGCTAATCGCTAATTTATTCATGAAATGTTTAAATATCGTGATAGCTAATACCTTTAGCTATAGTTACAACATTTTGTCATCTCAAAGTACACTTCCGGTCTGCTCTGAGCCCGGGGGCATGCAACGCATATAACTTTGGGTAAAACTGAAGTTTAGCGTCCTCCAAACCGATTTCTTTCAAATTTTGTACAATAACGTATTTTGATGCACTAAATACGAATCCGTTAAAAAAAAAAGTTCGCATACTTAAAGTTAGGTAAAACTGCAGTTAAGTGTCCTCCAAACCGATTTCTTTCAAATTTTGTACAATAACGTATTTTGATGCACTAAACACGAATTCGTTAAAAAAAAAAGTTCGCATACTTAGAGTTAGGTAAAACTGCAGTTAAGTGTCCTCCAAACCGATTTCTTTCAAATTTTGTACAATGACGTATTTTGATGCACTAAACACGAATCCGTTAAAAAAAAAGTTCGCATTCAACTAAGAAAGAAGTTATTAAGCACTAAAGTTCGCTGTTATGGGGGTTATAAGAGCTAATGTAAACAACTAAATTTGTCAACATGCGCATGCGCGCTTATGGAAAAGTTCGTAATAAAGAAGTATAATTGAAATTTACACTCAATTATTTAAATTCAACAGCAGTTATTTATTCACAACCATTTTTTTTTAATAATGAAACATTCTTCACATTTCTTGTTTCGTTCATGGAAAGTATTTTAAAACAGAAATCCCTAAATTAGCTAATGCCTTTATAATTATTAGTTCGTTCTAATTCGCGCCTGCTGAACTCTAATTGTCAACATACTCTTATTTTATAAAAAAAAAAAATAGCAATAAAGTTGCACGAATTTATTATTCTCTTCAAACGTGCTCATAAATATGAAGAGCGCTTAAAGGCATTTTTCTGTGCGATTGGGGATTTGTGTCCACGGAACATCGCGAAGAAGAAGAAGAAAGCTAAGAAGGATGTCTAGGAAGATAAGAAGAATGTTAGGACGACGCTTTTAGGCATACATGCTATGTGTTTCCTCTCGCTACGCCCGCTCAAGAAGATATCAAAACCTAGGGGTGAGGATGCCCTTTAAATTGACAATATTTTTGAATAAATGGGTCATGAACATTTCAAACGAGTGTTCTCTGTTTCGCAATGTTACATATCTGCGCATGCGCGTGTTTACAAATACGCTGTTTACGCCTACTTTTATAACCTTCCTAACAGTGAACATTAGTGCTTAATAACTTCTTTTCTAGTTGAATGCGAACTTTTTCAACAAAATGTTGTAACTATAGCTAAAGGTATTAGCTATCTCGATATTTAAACATTTCATGAATAAATTAGCGATTAGCGCACTGCCGTCGCTATGCGCTAATCGTTAGCGCAGGCTCTTATCAATTCAATTCAATTTATTTATTTGCTTTTGAGTTACAACTCATAGCACTTATATAATTCCGTTAGTTGCTACGTTAGTAATATTAAATTATTCATAGGTTAGGTTACAAAAATAAAACACTAATATAAAACATTAACGCAATGTAAGTTCTTTTCTTCATATAATTATGTGAAATAAAAAAAAAATATACATGAAGTAATTAAAATAAAATATATATCTCTTCTTAGTTCTTATTTAAATTAAATAATATTTAATAGTAATAGGTTTTTATTTATTATACTACAATTATTACTAAATTATAACATTATAATCTTTCAGTATTTCTGACCTTACTTGTAAAATCTTCAAAATATTGCTGGCAAATCTGACAAACGTTTCTATGCTATTACTATTGAGAACTGCAAGAAATGCATTCTCTTCAGTGGGTGGAATGGTGGTGGGAATAATGTTTGTCGGATGTTGTCATAAGCAGGACAGTAGAGTAGGATGTGGTATATGGTTTCTTCAGCTGTACTATTACATAGAGTGCACGGGATTCTGGGCAGGCTCTTATCAGTACCGCTAAATTAGCGAGAAGGTATTAGATATTATCGACCGCGAACGTTTGCCCAACCCTGGAATACAACACTGTCTTAACTTAAAATTACTTAAGATGCTGAGAAGTAATTACGAGGTAGCTCGGAATAACTAAATAGTCTGTGTTAATAAAATATTTCCTAAGTCATGTTTTCTCTACTCTAAGCGTAACCAATGTTTATTTATTTAAGTTTTTCTAACGCGCGAGAAATGTTTCAATTGAATCGATCATTTAGGAGTACTGGCAATCAACGATTTTTTTCACAAGAATAACATGCAATAGCAAGTGTACAAAAAAAAGTGTATTTAAATAATTAAGTATATAACAATAACATCATAAATATATAACAATAACATCATAAATATATAACATAACAATATATAACATATTTATTATCAACCAGTATACAACTTCTTCCTAAAATTGGATCTTTCGACTTTTTTCGGCAAAACTACTATAGGCGCAAAACATTTTTTAAATCGCCTCAAACATACGATTCTGGTATTTGAAAACATTCCGGACGTAGCTATTGAGATTGGACTTTTTAAAAATAATATCAAATCTTCTTGAATCCTTCCTATATTAGCCGAAGGAAAGTAGCTATTGAGGTTGGACTCATGACGGAATTTTTGAAAAATTTCTTCAAATCTTTATCGATCCTACCTAGTAGACACCGAAAATGACCCCCGTTAAAATTTATATATATCTATATATATATATATATATATATATATATATATATATATATATATATGCATATATATATATATATATATGTGTCTGTTAACACGATAGCGGCCAGAGTTTTTGTTTTTTCGTCACGAAACTTGGTATATAGCATTCAATTAGCAAACGATTGAACGAGTTCGTTAACCACCAAAGTCGGTCCACCGGAAGGGGGGGGGGTTTACCCCGAACCCAAAACACTAATTTGACTATGTCAGCCGTAATATTTGTTATATTTCAACGAAACTTGGTATTCGTAGTGTTAATATAGAGAGAAAAGTGAGATATAAAAATGAACTAAATCGGTTCATTAGAAGGGGGGGTTTACTCTGGACCCACAATACCAATTCGCCACTACCAGCCGTGATTTTTGGTATATTTCGACGAAACTCGGTATTCGTAGTGGTAATCTACAGGTAAATATGTGTTGTAAAAATAAACTAAATCGGTTCATTAGAAGGGGGGGTTTACTCTTGACCAATATTCTTAATATACTCATACCGGTCGTAATTTCTGCTGTATTGCAACGAAACGCGGTATACGTCGTGGGTAACTCATGAGAAAGAAGTGTTGTAAAAATGAGCTGAATCGGTCAATCGGAAAGCGGGGGGTTTAATTTGTAATATATTTCAATAGAAAAGCCCGTCAGACGTAGGTTCACAAAGCCGCCGCAAGGAGCGCTTTCTACCACTATAGTGACTGTATCCTGTTCCTGCTTTAGATCAAAATACGATAATATGAGTTTTTTTGTATTTATTACGTAGTGTAATAGGTACCATGTGTAAACATAACTCTGGAAGCAAATTATTAATTGATCAGTTACTCATTACAAATTTAAAAGAGAACTATTCATGTTTTTATTTTATTTATGTAGGATATTTTAAGCAAATTGTTTTGGAAAGCAATCTACACTACCCAAATTCTGAGGAAAGTGCTTAGTTATGCAGCTCCTGCGTGACGGACTTTTTTTATTTGTTAAGACGATTCTGCCGCTACTCTGTTTGGTTATTGACAGTGCGGTCCTTTATATATTTTTAGTAAACGTGAAAACGTATTGCATTGTCTGTTCATAGTCTTGTAAAATCTGGTTATATTGAGCATTTGTCTTATGTCTTCGAATTTTTGGCTGTTTGTTATAAGTTCAAAAGAGTTTTTTTGTGTCGGAAGTGTTCCTATTTGTGTGATGAAGGTTTTTTAGGAGATAATTGTGCATGAGTGAAGTGCTTCCTATTTTTAGTCTTGTCAAATCCATTTCTTCCCGTCTGAATCGCCGTTGAGCTGCAGCCCAAATGTCTGTGTTATTGTTTATACTTATAATGTGGATTGAATTAAGGACCGTGTGATGTTCCATTTTTCTCTTGTGAAATATTTCTAATATCACTCTGTCTTCTTTGGTGTGATCATTAACTGTTCTTATAAATCATTGTTACACATTACTCTTACACATCTTACGTTATTGTCTTTTTGACTGGCAAAGGTTCATAGTCTCCTCGTTTGATGAGAGTGATTTCGTGATGTGATGGAGAATCCATATAAATGATATTTTTATCGGCCTGCACTAAGAGAATAATTCTTGACTCCTTTGGAAAAATCGTTTGTTCGATTGACCTGCTATGATTGCCTTTATTGTTCATCGTTATTACCAGCCGTAAAGACCAAGAAAGCTTTTATCGTTCCTTCCTAGAAACCTCTTCTAATAAATATTTGAGTAATGAAAGATACTTTGTTCCCTGAGGTAAACTAGGTTGATCAAATATTTGTACTTCTTTCCAAAGATTTGCAACTGAGTAATCAAATAACCTGAATCAGTTAATGACTATTCATTGGGCTGTGGGTAACTTCGAAATCTATACTACATTGGGTTGAATACTCTGAACACTAAAAAACAGATGCTGTACCATTTTAGCCTATTTCCATATAATCATATACCATTTCATTTTTTTTTTTTTTTTTTTTTTTTTTACAAAAATCTTTCAGCAGTGAAATGAGTTGAAAGATAACTAGCCATCAAAAATGAGAATGATGGTAGATTTTTTTATCACCTCGTTCCTTAAAAACTAGCGGAAATCGAGAAACAGATGATCCCTGGATTAGATATTATTATGTACTTGTATAGATACTGTCGTTTTCTAATAATAGACACGTTAGGGAAGGTTTAGCACCAAAATTGGATTTTTCTTTCCATCAAATATTTAAAGTAGTTTAAGCTTGTATTTAAGCTAGGCATTTAATACTGAAGGAACCTGACAAAGGGCATGCCAAAACGTCCAACTTATAGATCATTTTACAAACCTGAATGTTTATTTTTTAGAGGAAACCTATTTCTTGATTTTTACTGGCCTAAATGGCTAAATATTTTTATCCCATTATAAACATAATATAATGATTCCTAAAACAAAAACAAAACGATTTGATACAACATTTTACGACTTTCTTTTCTATTTGTTTTGAAACCACACGAGGAACAAGGATCACTTGGCAATACGCTAGTGAGTTTCATTCTCATAAACGTAATTTCCCACAATCACATTGGTTGACAGAAATGTGTTCTTATAAAATATGCATGTAATTATTCATAAAATAATAATGTGTTGACTGTCATGAATGAGTAGTTTGTTCATATTTTGTGGTAAGCTAGCATATTACCTGTGTGTACGGTTTGTCAGAATTTTGTTTATTGTAGGAGTCGAATTACGGTAACAAGACATTTCTCTATCTTTTCGTCTAGGACTCAAGTTCGGAGGTTACGGGATCGAAACTGTAAACCCGAACAGTTAAGCAGGCTACACACGATTCAGGCATGCCTGTCAGTTAGACCTGAAAAGTCCACCTAAAAGCCGGACGCCTGAACGCGTATATATTCCGGCCGCCTGAATAGTCGTAACTGGCCGTGTGTAGCCTGCGTTACAGATTTGTGTTTTTATATTTTAATATTACTTAGTTGGTTTCTAATTTATTTTTGATTTTCTAGAAGCAGAAAGAAGGTATAGCATGACACGCCTGAATAAATAAGACAATGGGAATGGCCTATCCTCAGCCTAGGCAACATATTTTTCGCTTTTACATCTGCAACCTGAAGGCCATTAATGGATAGTTTCTTTAAGGTGTTGTTGTTTCTTGTGCTGTATTATGCTAATACTTGAAAATCCTCTTGGAAGTGAAATACAAGCAAAATACGACAGCCATTATGCCGCCGATAACAGGCCAATAATTCACTCCACACACAACGGGACATATAATCTGTCCTGTCATCCATCCACGGACTCTCGACACAAAGAGAAACCAGCTGAGGAGGGTTGCTCCAATCACACACTTGTAATAAATAGCTGTGAAGGGCCTAGGGATAACTACATTATACCATGCGACATGCCGATTGTGCTAATCCTCGCGGTGGGTTTCGTACCCCCAACCGGGTGGCTTCTATACACTCCAGGCACTAGATCATCCTTTCAGGTTTCCACGGGGGGTGTCGTGATTTATGCCCGTCGGGGGCTAATGGTCCGGAAGAGGACATCTGCCGGCCAGCCCTAGGATACAAACCGAAATACCCTTCACTAGCACCCCATAGCATTGGGGATTCTCCTTGCTTTTACAACGGGAGGACCTACCGCATCGGATTGATTGCACTTGAATGAAACATATGTCAACAATCACTTAAAGAAAGGAAATTTCGGTGAAACTTGTTACAGACGAACCTGTGCCTCCAATGTGCAAGAACCATACATACTGTCTGTCCAAAAGCGGCAGACTGAACACTGCACATCTCATCAATGCTGCACAAACACTTTTTGGTTGAGGTTCCTCTTGTGCGTGAAGGAGTCTGACTTCCATGAACTGCACTTCAAAGTGCGATACTTAAACGTTCTTATACTTTGTGTCATTTGGTAAACATTGAATACAAAAAGTTATGTCATTGCGAACGGAGATTAGTCAGGGTTTTGCGTGTATTTGTCTCATTTTACTTGCCACGTTTTATTGAAAAACTAATTTCTCTCCTAAAAGCAACCGAAAAACGAGAACAATAAAGAAAAACTGAGGAAAACAGAGTAAGAAACCGTTCAAAGAAACGAAACCAACGCTTTCAAATTGTTATGCCCTAATTTCTCCGACTGAACTCGTATTATCGTAAACTCCATAAGAACCTTTTTTGTTGACAATTTAGTAAGCTTTCGAATATCTACGTTCCAACATGATTTTATTTTTATTTTATATATTGATAATGCTCCGCATCTAAAGCGAAGAGCATTCAATACCTTGTAGTAAGCTGATGTAGGCGCTGCATTAAACGATGCCACTCCAAAATATTAGCAAAGAAAATTAGGCTAGTATTGAAGTATGAATAGTCAAGAAAACAAGAATTAAAGTAATTACTAGAAAATAAATTTTAAGTTAATAAGTTATGTTAATTTTTAAATTAGTTGAGTGATTTATTTTTATTGTATCATTATCATTATACATTATATTATTTTTATTACCAACATGATTCAAACCATTTATTGAATATAATTAAGGAAATATACAACGATCATGTCTGATAAAATATGTTTTCACATTGTCCACCATCTGAAAAAAAACTAAAATGTATGTATGTTAGTTTTCTCTTATTGAGTTACAAAATTTGGAATTCAAGTTTTACCGAATTTTCTGGAAAAACGTTTATACTGTAGTATCGCATTGATTTTATTCGGGTTCCTACTCAAAACCTATGTACCTGGAAGCATATTAAGGCAAAACGGTAAGTCCTACTCTTAAACAAATATTCTTCCGGTGGGTTCATTCATCTGACGTACTTCGCCCTTTAAATCATGCAATGTTTTTTTTTGTAAAGTTTTATCAAAATCGGACTGACAAAAGAGCAAAAAAATGGAAATACATGCATAAATTTGACCATCGGTATTTTCGGGTCCTATGAGCTCTGAATCCTGAACTTCCGTCGGAATTTCCGGATTGTGTCATAGAGCCGACTTCATAAGCGGGTTTCCTTCCTATGAAGTAAGGAAGGAAACGCGCAAAAATGCCAGATTAACAAATAATTCCGTCTTAAAAAAGAACTAACAATAAAAGTGAAAAATAAATATTGAATTGAAACACCCAAATCCAGGACGAATGTCTTAGCATTCGAATGATACGATATTACCAAATCTCCTTCGAAACGACCAGCTCCGGCCCACTTTCACGACACGATTCTCACGGCCTGCCATTCATATCCACCTCTTATCTCTAGAGTATTAAATCATTCAGAGTGATACATTAATATTGATGCCGGCTATAAGTCAGGGTTATTACAGTATCAGATTCCTCTTCCATAGGATTTTATTGAATATATTAGTAGAATTTAATGGCGTCCGTCAGCTCTCCGTGGATTATAAATCATTTTTAATGGCCGACAACTCTAGTAGTGATTGCTTACAAGAATCGGCGTTGTATTTATTTCCTCGAGGTTTAATAGATTTTGTGAGTCTGATCGATTCTTTTGTAGAGAATGGTCAAACCAATTTGTACTGTCCACTCATAAATTTGGCTAAACTGATTTTATTTGTTTAATGCAAATCTCCTGAATAAAGTGGACAACCTTAGTTATTAGTTATTTATTTAATTAAAAGAGCAACTCGAGCAATGAACTATTTATACGGATTAATTTATTATAACGAGGAGTAGGTAAAATTTAAAAGCGAAGGAAACTAAAAACTATAACTAATAATAAGACACAAAACAAATGATTAAAAAAATGAAATAAAACATATAACGAGGAAAGGAATAAATAAAAAATACAACATACGAATTTTATCTATGTTTCTATAGTTAAGTTTATACCTCTATATATTTCTGTAATTTTTTTTTATTATTATATTTTATTTGAGAGTGATATCGATGGATATCTTCTCTCCTCGTGATATCACAGGCCACGCCTCATTCGCCTCCAATCCTCCCTGCTAGTCGCAGAGTGTGGTTGGATGGCGTAAGGTAACTCCAGGTCATCCTAGAATCCTTCCTAAAGGAAGGTATTCGGTTGACAACTGGTGGCACCTGAGGCGTGGTCAAGCTATACCTATACCTATGTCAAATTACATAATACATATACTGTAGATTGTAATATTTCTGTAAATAAATAAAAAAAAAAAAAAAAAAAAAAAAAAAAATTATATTTTATTTTATTTATTTATTTTACGGCGCATCTACATCTAGATCTGTAATATACTCATAATTGTGACTGATTTAAAAATTGTTGTATAAATATTTTATAACATTTCCAAATATTTACTAAAATTGAAGGGGTCGGGGAAAAATAGTGCCAAGCAACATTTTTAACAAAACTTAACTGTAGCTGCTAACATGTTGGATGTTATGTGGGACTATCAGTCTATGATGCAAATGTTACTAAAATGTTACTACAAGCTCTGTATAGCTACTTAATCTTGTTGCTTCTAACATTTCAACTGTCAGTACCACATACTATCCAACATGAAGCAGCTACAGGTGCGTTTTGTTAAAAAAGCTGCTTGGCACTAGTTTCCCCCGACCTCTTTAATTGATCTTATCCTACATTCTATTTATAATTTATAATCTTAAAAATAATTATAACGCCATTAAAATTTTTAAGAATCTCTAGTAATACAAAATGGGTTGCTATGAAATGTATCATGCTTAGAGACCTTGTGTAAGATCCATAAAATAGATCATACACCACGTCTCTTCTGGATTATGGAAGTGTAGCATACTCATGTGAAACATTAAGAGTACTCAACACAAAACACAGCAATGGACTCAGCCTCGACACAGGAGCTTTGAGGACCAGCCCATATACACATATATAATTATTCTAAAATAGTAATGATTCTCTTGATAATAAATGAACTGAAATGTACCAGTAAACTAAAAGAAAAATAAGTTTTCTAATATCTTAACATACATTTATTATAAATTGAAATTTTTTCGCTACAATTAATGGAGGTGCACTATAAGTTAGGAGGGAAAATATTTTAAAAATTGACGACAAGAGATTTACTGTTAAATAATAATTTGACGAGGAAATAAGAATGGAATGACAACAGAAACCTTTTAGTGCTGTTGTTAGCAAACCATTCGTATTAGGAATTTTGCTGACAGGAAAGGTCGTACTTGCATTCACTGGCCTTTGAATTCCATGAATCGAATTAATATGTCAAGCAATGAATTCTAATGAAAAGGTATGTGAAGTAAAAAAAAAAAAAAAGATATGTACGATCAAAAAAGGCCATTGTTGTTTTTAGTACTAAACATGCCTGAGGTTTTTGATCAAACCAAACGATACCAATAAAATAAGTTTATATTCTTACTAATTGATACGGATTTCTAAATGCAGTTCGCTTAATCATAAAAACAAGGATAAGAGATGCATCTGTGCGAACAATGGTAAGATGTGGCCTTGAAACCGTCAGATTTTCAGAAAAATCTATATTTCCAACGGTTTAGTATGCTCTTTGGCAGCCTTCTTCAGCTAAAACATACATATATTTAATTACAAACGAGAATAGTCAAAATATTTTTTTCTTAATACATTACTATATATTCAGGAACAATGTTTTTATATGAACTGACTGATCAGTAGTTTTATTCAAAAATTAGATGAGAGTAATTCAAAAAAATTACCAGAGACCCAAAGTGCTGTTGCTAATTTGATTTTTTGCTATTTGTCTTACTTTGGGTCTTTGTTAATTTTTTCTTACTTACTATCAAGAAATTTTGGTATAAAACTAGGTACTGATCGATTTGTTCTTATAAAAATCTCTCTTTACCTAATATTTACTTTTAAAAAAATCGGTTCTTAATCTATTTTTCCGGTGTATTAAGAAATGCCAAATTCATATTGCTTTGATTTGTCTTGTTTGTTATTATGTATATTTATTTTCCAAATAGCATGCCGTTCGGAATTTAAATTTTCTGAAAATCTTGCATTTTTATCCGAATCGCAACCATTACTTGACTTTGAATCACCACAACGGCTAATATTTTCATTAGTTGTTAACGATATATAGCAACTTTTGTCTACAGGGACCTGGATTGCGTTCATTAAGGTTACTTTAGTAATAAGTGTTAGGGTTTGTTATAAGCTGTCACAAGAAATTGACCTATTTTGCTGGCAAACGAACTGGTCCTTACTTATCCTATGTAAACGCTGAATACTGACTTTTGTGGCATGGGAGCAATAATTTAGGTCACTAGAGTGTTAATAGTTTCACATATAAATCATAAGAAGAATCTTTTTTGGTACCTAAATGCCGCATAACTCAAATCGTTGTACGCCAACAAAGCTTTTCTGACTGCAACAATGTTTCGGGAAATGCTAACAAATACCATCGATGAAGATTTGATCTATCTGTCGTTGATCTTCAGGTCTGTCAAGGTTTTTTTAGATTTTATAATTAATCAGGTGAAAGCTTCTTGCCAGCTTATTGCCCGATGTGCTAGGAAGGAAGATAGATTGCAAAACGGCTTTAGTTTGCCAATCTCGTCAGAATCAAGGAGCTCATGCATTTATTAGACATCAATAAAGCAACTCGTCAGGTTCATTAGTGCTTGTAATTCATAACACATATCAACCGACAAGATGTTTCTGCCTTATGAGGAAGGCTGATTGAAACTGGGCGGGATAAAACCTCCATTATAGATTATTATATGAGAATGAATCTGGACGGTCGGAGTATGAAAGTTGTTGAGTGAGTGAAGGTAGCAGATGTGCTGGCTGCTCCCTTGACTGATGGGGTAATGGATGAAGGCGGTGCCATCTTGAGAGGAACACTAACCAAGATATGCCGTTCTTGACAAGGACTGAAAGGTAGCTCCTGTCTCTCTCTCACTCTCTCTCTCTCTCTCTCTCTATACGCATCCATCATAGGGGTCTCTCTCTCTCTCTCTCTCTCTCTCTCTCTTTCTGTGTGTGTGTCTCTCTCTCTGTCTCTCTCTCTCACTCTGTCTCTCTCTCTCTCTCTCTCTCTCTCTCTTGTGTGCTCTCTCTGTAAGTCATATTCGCATCATCATGTCCCAGATATGAAAGACCCTTTGACATAACCAATGAGTTGGTTTTGTTCGGTTTGATGACTAACGCTACATTGCAACAGTTCGATTAAACCCTCCAATGACCAAGAACTGTTAATTTATGATCTTAGTTACAGGAAAATATATATTATTTATTACTGTTAATGTTGGAGGACATAACCTCTTAGAGAAATATGATTTTTTTTTTTTTTTTTTTTTTTTTTAATGTAGAATGTTTCTACTATGGCATGGAAAACCTGCTTATGACGTTGGCCGGATAACACTACCAGAAGGTGCTGATCAGAATTGTCGATTGTTTATTAATAGGTTTTCACAAAAAACGAATCGCTCACATCCAATATATGTAAATACATTTTTAAGTGAGAAGGTTACTTCAGTGGTAGAGCAATATTCTATAGGATTTTAGTTCAAAACTCGTACGTCCACTAAAGATTTTATCTTTTAGTGTCATCTTTCGTGGGTTGGGTTCGGGTTCTTCCTAGTGCGCCGTATGGTCAAGAAGCAGACACTTCTACAGAATCCGCCCCTTTGGAAATTTGCGACCTTATACGATCATTTGAAGGCTGTTTATTCAGTTGACATAATACTGGTGTTGATGTTTAAGAGCTTTATTAGTTCCTTGAAATTCTTCGTTTTCCTGATATTTCTATTATGTTCTGAGATCATACTTAAGCAATTACTCTATCAATCAATGCCTTTATCTTCTCTGGCCGACTTGAGAAAATAGTTTTATCAGCAAACCGCTTGAAAGGGCTGTTATGTGTTCTGTTTAAAATTTTAAAATACAGGTCAGTTGGACGTACATCATAAAAATATAAATTGAATTCAGCGCCAAATTAAGCGAATTACTAAAGAGGTAGAATAATCTCTTCACTTTATATAAATTGCTATTCAGTAAGAAGTGCTTAAGGAAAATAATAAATAACATTAAACATTAATGAAATGATAAATTATTGTAAATATCGCTCTCAAGACAACAAAAAACTATTAAATTGGAGTTGGGAGACTGTTCATAAAAGGAATGATCCTGACAGGAGAGGTCATGGTTGGATTGGCTCGCCTTTGAATTCCATGAATTACATTAAAATATCATTCAATCAACCCTAATTGTAAACCTTGAAATAAATAAAGATCTGAAGAAATCACGAGGAAAACCTCGTTAATTAAGGAAAATAATAAATGACATGAACCCTTGAGTGGTCACCTATATATTACTTTCATTACAGGTCACCTCGGGTCATTATGACCCGACTTTTATTTATACCTTTTCTATATGAAAAAGGGAAATAATAGCTGCTTTGTGTTTATAATTTACAGTAAAATGTATTAAAATGATTTGTACATTGGTTTTGTATCTTTTTCAATGCTTTTAAATGAAAATAATTGTACTTGAAATTTAGTCTATGAAAACGCGTATATAAAGAAAATACATCTATTTCTCTTAAAAAGATTCAAAATTATGAATAATTTGTACTAGATACAATTAGGAAAAATGATTTTCATGGGAATTTTACACAAACAATTATTACTCTCGGTACAAAAATTTTGAGTCTTTGGTACTCGAACACACAGAACACCTTTTCCTTTCATTCTCCCTGCTGGTCACTGCTTCTTCAGTCACTGGCAGAAAACCAATTTCCTCATCTTCTAAACAAGAATTGAGCCTTGTTTTCAAGGTCCTTGGTAAGGTTTGGCATACTGATCTGGGCAGTTAGATGACTTGGGAGAAGTTGATGCCCGAGGTCAAAAATATAGGAAGGGTCATTTTGAAATTGATAGTTTTTTTGTAATTGATTTTGTTTAAAAACTATGACTTGATGCCCGTAACATTCATCAAATCAAGAAATACATCTAGGGGCCATTTATTAGTTCGTCGTGAATCTCACAATAACAGAGTTACACAAGTGGTCACCTCGGGTCAAAACGGGTAAAATAAAAGGAACAATTATCAATAGCACTGCCAAATATAAACTGGAGTAAAGGAGGGGGAAAATTAGGAGGTAAGCATAAGGCTCAAGCGTGTACTTGCAGGATTTGATATGAATCTACAAGAAATAAGAGAGTGTCGGGTCACTATGACCCGACGTGACCACTCAAGGGTTAAACATTAATGAAATAATAAATTATTGTAAATGTCTCTCTCAAGACAACAAACAACTATTAAATTGGAGTTGGGAGACTGTTCATAAAAGGAATGATCCTGACAGGAGAGGTCATGGTTGGATTGGCTCGCCTTTGAATTACATTAATATATCAATCATTCAATCCTAATTGTAAACCTTGAAATAAATAATGATCTGAAGAAATCACGAGGAAAACCTGATAACGTCATAATTATTGCAATATATATCATTTTGATATATTTGAGGTACAAATAAATAGTTGTTGTGTCATAACTTATTTTATGGGTCGCATTTTGTCAGGGTTCGTTTATGAGGTTAACACAAATACATTTTTTATATTAAAAAATGTGTTATATTTGCCGACGTTTTGGCTTGAACTTTAAGCCTTACTCAGCTTTTCGATATTTTACCGCAAAATGCTTGAGTCTCAAGGCAAACGTCGATAAATATAACATACTTTTTTTTATATACATACACAAGGGCCCAGAGGGGCAGATAATGTAGAGGTATCGGATTCTTGACCATACGGCACACTAGGGAGTTAGTGTGGTCAGTTTTATGCTCCGGCCGCCTGATTTTTCTCTTTGCAGGTACCCATTAATTAATTAACTAATTAATTAAAGGCTGGGGGAGCCTAGGGACGATCTGGGACCCCAAATCCAACCCTCGAACGACGGCACTAGAAGAAAAAATCTTCTAGTGCGCACTCGGGTTTTAAACCTGGTGGGTCCTCCAATTCTTTAGTCGAGAGCTCTACCACTGAGCTAACCTCGCCCCTGTATATATATATATATATATATATATATATATATAAACATTTATTTTTATTAACCTCACGACCGAACATCGATAAAATCATGCTTCGCAACCTCAACGATCAACGATCCTCTCTGAATTATTTATTTCTGAATCGATAACGTGATATATGACCATTACTAATTGTAAGTAAAGATGGAATGGTTGGGATTCGGCTAAATAAACCTCAATATGATTTTTGTTTTAAAAAAATCTATATTTCGGACGTTTCGGCTACTCATTGGTAGCCTTCGTCAGCTAAAATGACAAAAAAGAAATTAATACAGAAACAAACAAGAAAAATTTATAATTGTGATAGGTAACAGAACTATAGATACAATTTAACTTATAACAGAACATATCGTCTTAAATTCTTAGAATGAGTAGAATGAAAAAGAATATAGGTACAGTAATTGATTTTAATAGTAATTAGTAATCAATCAGTAAAATCAATTACTGTACCTATATTCTTTTTCATTCTACTCATTCTAAGAATTTAAGACGATATGTTCTGTTATAAGTTAAATTGTATCTATAGTTCTGTTACCTATCACAATTATAAATTTTTCTTGTTTGTTTCTGTATTAATTTCTTTTTTGTCATTTTAGCTGACGAAGGCTACCAATGAGTAGCCGAAACGTCCAAAATATAGATTTTTTTTAAAACAAAAATCATATTGAGGTTTATTTAGCCGAATCCCAACCATTCCATCTTTACTTATCACCTCGACGGCTAACTGTCTAATCATCATCATTACTAATTGTATTAAATCAATTCATTTTTTCCATTTTTTCAAATTTCTTCAAAAACATTTCTTCACCTGACGTTATATAGTAATATGTCCATGTCCCCATAGCACTCCAAAAGTTTTAATTCTTGCCCATAATGTGAACACATTTAGCGGACTTTGCAAAATGTAGCTTTTTTTCGATGTTTTACAGAGCTTTTTTTGGATGTTTAATTTTATCGCATTGGTTGTAGGAATGTACTAAAACATAGGAGGTAAAATTACCAAAATTATTAGCCGTGCTCACGAATTGATGTTAATTGAGACCAACATTCAGCATATTAAGAGTATCTCGTAGATCTGAGGCTCAAAGGAGTGGAAGATCAATTATATATAATGAAAATAAGGTGGGGACGAGGAAGTTCCCTGTGGTACTCCACGGGGAAGGAGAAGTTGGCTGCAGGGATTGCTATTGTGGTCACCACTTACTGGGACAGAATTGGAAGTGCTAGATGACAAGTACAGTGGGATAGGAAGCACTTTCAAAGAATAATTTGAAGGTCAACAGTATCAAAACATTTGGAGAACTTGGAGAGTCAGTTGTTGGGTTTCTATGATTTTTCAATCTTATCATCATTTTAATAACACTAATTTTTTGGGTAAGATTATCCTTAGATTACCACCCTTTTCTAGCTAGGATGGGAATGATACCTTTACTTTCTTAGGTCGAAAATACAACCCCTATTTTTCGATGAAGCCCCTAGGCAAGGAGTGCTCCCACTTTAAGGCGAAAGGACACTCAAGTGTTTAAATCGCCGAAGTATCGGGACGTTGTTTTTTTTTTTAGTTCTATCCGGAGAAACATGTCTTCAAATCTTCATCGACCCTACATAGTAGATACCGAAAATGATCCCTCTCGCCATCCGGCGAAATGGTGCAAATGGTGTGTAGCTTCTGAGCAAGAAGGACACCGAGTTGGCTGGCACACAGACTTTGAGAGCAATTGAATGTCTTGAATGACAACAAGTCAAAGACTCTACTTGGAATGTAGTTGGAACGCGAGGCTAGTCTTAGCTGTCAGCGATTGAGTGATGATATCTTCAGGTCTACTCTATGTGGCTAGAATACCACGGCCAGAAATAGAAGTCATTCTTCTAGAGTCGTCTCTTCAAACATTCAGTCGGGTATTTGGGCCTTTTTTTTTTTTTGGTATTGGTTTTTAAATTGTATTTATTTTTAGCGCCCAGTTTGTTTAGGCTAATTGCTATTAGATTGAGATTTTTTTCAGATTATTATTATATTCAGTATGTTTATCATTTTTAAGTCCTTTAAAAAATTTTGATCGTGAAAATGTCCTTTGGGAAGTACAGTAAAAACTTATTTACCCGGATCAACTGGGAACGGGCCGATCAGAGCTCACGAAAATCCGGGTTATCCGGAGAATTTAGAAAAAACGAAAAAAAAAATAAACATATAAACTACCGAAATATTATTATAGAGTTTAAAAATTATTATAGATACTTTTTTTTTTTTTTTTTTTTTTTTTTTTTTTTTTTTTTTTTTTTTTTTTTTTGGTTGAGTTTAAGGCGTGTCAACCGTTGGGGTCATTAACGCCAGTTAGACACTCTCTCATAACCTATGTGTTAGGTATGTTGTACTCAATTCAGCTACAACTTGTCTGTAGTACAAAAGGCAGTGTGCTTCAGCTGTCTCAGTTTAGTGTATCGCTTACGAGCAGCGCGATCTAGCAGCGCGATCTCGCATCCGCTTTAACATTAGAAGTTCAATTTGGCAATGTTTTGGCTTGACTCTCGAAATATACTAACAATTTTACAATGTTTACTACTGCTTCTGCTTGGGCCATAACCACCATAAATTGTCTTTAGAAATCCTCTTGAAACAAAAGTCTTCAATGTGTTTTCTTTTCTTTTTCCAATCAGATACGATCGACGTTCCTACCCTAAACTATGCTGCAATGTTCTTGAACGATTCTCCCTTATCAATTCTTGTCCATCGTTTTTTCTAGTCACAACAATGTTTTTATGTTTCGTCTAAAACTGGCGTTATTTACCTACTGAGAATAGGAATTTATCGTCTGTAAAACAAGTCTTCAGTTACTACACTGAACAACATAATTTCGTTTTCAAAACTGATCCGGGTTATCGGTCCGATGTAAAGAGGTCTGGGTTAACGAGGTTTTACTGTAAATAGAAACCAATTATTCATTTATTGTTTAAAATTGTACATTAATTTACATGATTTATTGAGTCCATGGCCAGTCTGGACGTGGCCCTACTGGTGGAAAGTTCTTCTCAAGTTGAGGCTGTAAGTTTTTATACTTATAACAGGTTCCCCTAAAGAGGCACCAAAAAGGTGAGAAACATTTAGGGAAAAATATAGACTATGAAACTACTCAGAGAGCTTCTGATTCTGTTAACCTTCCGCCTCTAACAAAAATGCATGATTCCAAATACAGCCGTTTTCCTAAAAACCAATTCAAATCACACAAGATCCTTGTAATAATTCTCACTTAGAATACACATTAACCAGCTTCAAGAAAGAAGAATGATATTATTTATTTATTTATTCATTATGAGCTACGCAACTTTAGCGATAAGCTCATGATCAGAAAAATCTCTGTCTAGTCAAGAAAAAAAGAGAGAAAAAAAAAAAAAAAGAAAAAAAAAACAAAAAAAAAAAAAAAAAAAAAAAACACATAGAACAAAACGAAGACAAGAACATCCAGAACAATTTGATAATAATTTCAGTGACTTTTCACTGATGTGTGCAAATATTCGCGCATACATATGGTTAATGTATATATATATATATATATATATATATATATATATATATATATATATATATATCATATCCATACAATACTCATACATAATTTTTAAGTATGTTCATACATCAAAAATGAAATCAAGTGAAAAAAAACAAAAAACAAGTAACATATAAAACTAAGTGGTCACATTAAAAGATAAGAAAATGGCTAATATATAAACAAGTAATAAAAACGATTCTGCTGTCTCTGATTAACTAAAAAAAAAAATAATAAAAATAAAAATAAATAAAAAATAATAATAATAATACAAGAAGAAAAAAAAAAGAAAGGAGAAAGGAGGAAATAAAAAAGAAGAAAAAATATTATATATAGCTACATACAAGAAAAGTAAATTCAGGGTATTTTAATGTGTTATATTTCGTTATAAATGTTGAGTGTCTTAAAATGTCTAAGTATTGTGTCGATGTATAGACTACCTTCAGTCAGTAATTCGTGAAGGTCGTGAGGAATGTCTAAGTCACTTCTAAGTCTACAGTCTGTCAGTATGTTGATGCGGTGTTCATTTTGCCAGGCTGTCGTAGTGTTTTTAATTACTCGTAATTTCGAGTCTGATCTCTGCCAGTCTAATTCCCATTCTTGGAGGACCTGTGCATGTAATGCTGTACATTGATATTATAAAATTAATGAATAATAGAAGTTGTTAAAATATTTATATTGTTATCGCCAGCCATAGCCATGTTGAATGCACCGGTTCTCGTTGATCACCGAAGTTAAGCAACGTTGGGCTTGGCCATTACCTGAATTGGCGCTGTTGGCATTATGAAACGGCTTATACATATCTTTATTTATGAGCTCCGCAACTTAATGCGATGAGCTCATCAAATTGATGATTTCAGTACTTACTCAATAAAAACAAAAAGTCTCAAAAAAAACAAAAAAAAAAAAAACAAGTAATTTAAATTAAATAAGTAATGTGACAAAATATGCAAAATGTTTAAATATAATATCACAAAAGAAAAGAAAAAATAGCAATAATTTCAGTATTTAAGAGTTATAGGTTATATTTCTGGTGATTTATTTATCTTCATTATTTATTTTAGATATTTATAATTTTTTCCTGAAACTTTTTGACTTGATAAATTTAAATTTTGAAAAGTTTTGTGATTATTAATTTAGCTCTATTATAGACAAATATGAAGAATAGTCAATGCTTGAAAATTAAAATTTAGGTTTACCTATTTAAGGAAATTTAAAAAAAAAATAAATAAAAAAAAATAAAATAAAATAAATAAATAAAAAAAATAGTACTTATACTTATATGAAATTACTCAGGTGGATACTAAAAGATAACATTCCAAGAGACAAGGGAAAATTGAAATTAAAATTAAAAATTTTACTTTCAAATTATTAAAAAAAAAAACAAAAAAAAAAAAAAAAAGCTGAACTATTTTTCTTGGAGCAACAAAACCAAAACATATCAGTGTAAAATATATTCTAAGAATATTTTTATATAAATGCTCTAGGATGTGCTCTTCATACGGTTTCTCCAGTTATTTCTGTAAAAATAATCATCTGATGACTACTCATAATTTTGAACTTAATCCAACTTTATAAACCACAACTCTAGAACTAAAAATGCTTTTAGATATTTAGTGTCAGCTTGAACGGATATAAAATACTGATGACTTAATATCTCTCCTGGTTGATTACATAAGTGGTGTGGTTCTCAAACTATTTTAAGATATCTCAACATAATTATGAGGGATTTAAACATTTATTCACACTAATATTTCTCAGAATATATATGCCACAGGCATGTGAAAATATGTGTAGATATTCTTTAAGTAATGTACACCAAATACAATATAGGTATTATTTATTTATTTTATACAAAATATTATATGTAATTTTTGTGTTCCATATTTGGTAGTACAATATATATATATATATATATATATATATATATATATATATATATACCTTATTTACAAATGTGATTTACTTTTAGAAGATTGAAAAAAAAAAAAAAAAAATAATGTAAAAATTGGCCAATTACAGAAAAAGACCTGTTTGATGAACATTACTCAAGTTTTAGAAATTTTTGTAAAACAACATTATCTTCAATAGAAGTGATACTCCCCAAAACTGATGAATTTAAAAAAAATAAAAATTGTAATAACAACATAATTGAATTCCCTTTTAAGATTTTTTTTAGTCATTTATTATCTTTCCTATATAATTCTTAATGATTTTTATACTATAAAGAAACTACTATATATACATTCTTGAAACTAATACTTATATATATATATATATATATATATATACATATATATATATATATATATATATATATACATATATATATATATATATATATATATACATATATATATGTATATATATAGGTTATCTTGTATATATACCTAAATAACTTTTTTTTTACCTTCTATTTAGTAAATCCTATAAATTATTTGTATGATATTTATATATATGTATATATATGTATATGGGGGCGAGGTTAGCTCAGTGGTAGAGCACTGGACTAATAAGCTGGAGGCCTGAGTTCAAATCCCGAGCAAGCACTAAAGATTTTTTCTTCTAGTGTCTTCGTTCTTGGGTTGAATTCGGCCTCCCTGACCGTCCCCGTCCCTAGGCCAACCCAGCCTTTAATTAATTTAATTAATAATGGGTACCTTGGGTGCTAATGACTCTAGCAGTCGATGCGGCCAAGGGGAAAATCAGGCGGCCGGAGCATAGTACTGACCACACTATCTCCCTAGTGTGCCGTATGGTCATGAATCAGATACCTCTATAGTATCTGCCCCTCAGGGCCCTCGTGGCCTGTTACGGGACTGATTTTTTTTTTTATATATATGTATATATATATATATATATATATATATATATATATATATATATATATTCGGTTTATAGGTAAGAAATTAGAGAATTCTCCTGTAAAAAAAAAAATTTAAGAAAAGAAAGTATAACAAAAAAAAATAATAATTAAAGAAATAGTGAAGATGAAATATTTAAAATTGAAATAAATAAACAACTATAGAAAATTATAATATACATATCTGAGTACTATGAATAGTAGGAAACATTAAATATAATACCTAAACACTAACTTATTATATTCAGTTTTTTTATGATAACATTTTAGGATGCTGATGTCATAACCTTCCTGCTGTTAAGCCGCAACCATCCTCCTCCAACCTTCGGAATGTGCTAATCACTAAACGCTGGCGGAATTAAAAGTTGCCCAATTTGTTGAAGTTAATTGCGATTTTCAATGAAAAAGTTTCCCACTCGTGGAATAAGAAATTTCCTCTTTCTTTTTAGTTCTTTTGTATAATTAAATGTGCTCAAATTAATTCAATATACAGTCCGATTAAGCTTAACTGTTACCAATTACAGACTGTCAGAAGAAAAGGAAACAACAGGTGAGTAACGCATGCGTGATGGAATGGACTCAAAGTGAAAAACTTAATTGGTGCCTCGTACCAGTCAGACAGGCGGACCGGACAAGATGGCTGATACATATTCATGAAGGAAGGCAATGGACGTGTCGACAAACGAAGCCGTCAGTAAGACGTGGAAATAACACTACAGACATGCCAAGCTCTGAGGCTATGCTTTAATGCATATGTCGAGGGTAACATGGCCGGCAGTCCGACGTGGAACGTAGGATGTGTTTACACTCCCTCATGAGGGCTGTGTGATGTTTTGACAGGTCGAGGCTCCGAGCTGTCTGAGGGGTAAGTGGTGTTGGGGATTCCTGCCCTTCGGGAAGGCATACAAATTGCTTTCGTATGAAAGGGCTTTTTATCTGCGATTGGATCGATGATAAGTTCCGTCGGACGTATTCGAAAGTATCGTATCCAAGGTGTATAACATATCGAGAAAGTCTCGACTTTATCCTACAAAATAAAAATTTAATTGGAATGCATAATCACACTAAGACACAGAGTTTCCCTTGTTTAACTTTGTAGGCTATCTAGCAATAGAATGAAATCCAGAAGTAATAACACAAAATTAAGATCCATCTGCGGGAGCTGACTGTACCCACAAAATTAATCCCAAGACAACTGTTACAGTATCTTAAACAACATAAAAGATCAAAAGATTATATTAAATGATAGAATGAAAGGTTTTATTAAAAGGTTTCTTCGGCGGAGAGGAAGTTCATATTAACAAGGTCCTATTGCAGAATGGCAGATTATATTAAATGGTAGAATGAAAGGATATATGAAAAGGTTTCTTCGGCGGAGAGGAAGTTAATATTAAAAGGGTCCAATTACAGAATGGCAGATTATATTAAATGATAGAATGAAAGGTTATATTAAAAGGTTTCTTCGGCGGAGAGGAAGTAAATATTAAAAGGGTCCTATTGCAGAATGGCAGATTATATTAAATGGTAGAATGAAAGGATATATGAAAAGGTTTCTTCGGCGGAGAGGAAGTTAATATTAAAAGGGTCCAATTACAGAATGGCAGATTATATTAAATGATAGAATGAAAGGATATATGAAAAGGTTTCTTCGGCGGAGAGGAAGTAAATATTAAAAGGGTCCTATTGCAAAAAGTAAGATTATATTAAATGGTAGAATGAAAGGTTATATTAAAACATTTCTTCGGCGGAGAGGAAGTACTTATTAAAAGGGTCCTATTGCAGAAAGGAAGATTATATTAAATGGAGCCTATGACAAAACGAAAGGTAATATTAAAAGGTTCCTTTGATAAAATGAAAGTTTATATTAAAAGGTTACTTTGGCAGAAAGAAAAATATATTAAAATGTATCTACGCCAGAGAGGAAATTAATAATAAAATGTCCCAATGAGAGAATGATAAAAAGTCCATCAAATAACTTGGATGGAAATATTAAGGGCAATTGTATGAATTCAGTATGAAAAAATGTTGTAATGTAACTGTAAAGATTTCTTTTGAAGAAAGGTTTTCGATCATTGTTATTTTTTTTTAATTTATTTTTTTTTTTTTTTTTACGGCGCATCTACAACTTGGCCATTAGCGCCGGAACATTGTTATTGTTTTCATTTTGATTAGTAGGCTGAATTAGTTTAGTCTAGATGACAGATGTACATAATATGTTAGGTATATATTATAGACCTAACAAAAAAAAAAAAAATGCAAACAGAAGCTTAAAAAAAAAAAAAAAAAAAAAAAAATTAAAATAATATATATATATATATATATATATATATGTATATATATATATATATATATATATATATATATATATATATATATATATATATATGTATATCTCATTAAATAATAGGGACTTGAGAACGTGTCAAATTCTTCAACATGCTCCTTTTAGCACTTTCCTCCGAAGGAAAGTAGCTATTGAGGTTGGACTCATGACGGAATTTTTGAAAAAGTTCTTCAAATCTTTATCGATCCTACCTAATAGACACCGAAAATGACCCCCGTTAAAATTTATATATATTTATATATATATATATATATATATATATATATATATATATATATATATGTATATATATATATATATATGTATATATATATATATATATATATATATATATATATATATATATATGTCTGTTAACACTATAGTGGCCAGAGCTTTTTGTTTTTTCGTCACGAAACTTAGTATATAGCATTCAATTAGCAAACGATTGAACGAGTTCGTTAACCACCAAAGTCGGTCCACCGGAAGGGGGGGTTTACCCCGAACCCAAAACACTAATTTGACTATGTCAGCCGTAATATTTGTTATATTTCAACGAAACTCGGTATTCGTAGTGGTAATCCACAGGTAAATATATGTTGTAAAAATAAACTAAATCGGTTCATTCGGAGGGGGGGGGGTTTACTCCGGACCCACAATACCAATTCGCCACTACCAGCCGTGATTTTTGGTATATTTTGACGAAACTCTGTATTCGTAGTGGTAATCCACAGGTAAATATGTGTTGTAAAAATGAACTAAATCGGTTCATTAGAAGGGGGGGGGGTTTACTCCGGACTCACAATACCAATTCGCCACTACCAGCCGTGATTTTTGGTATATTTCGACGAAACTCGGTATTCGTAGTGGTAATCTACAGGTAAATATGTGTAGTAAAAATAAACTAAATCGGTCCATTAGAAGGGGGGGGGGTTTACTCCGGACCCTAATTCCTAATATACTCATACCGGTCGTAATTTCTGCTGTATTGTAACGAAACGGGGTACACGTCGTGGGTAACTCATGAGAAAGAAGTGTTGTAAAAATGAGCTGAATCGGTCAATCGGAAAGTGGGGGTTTAATTTGTAATATATTTTAATAGAAAAGCCCGCCAGACGTAGGTTCACAAAGCCGCCGCAAGGAGCGCTTTCCACCACTAGAGTGACTGTATCCTGTTCCTGCGTTAGATCAAAATACGATAATATGAGGTTTTTTGTATTTATTACGTAGTGTAATAGGTACCATGTGTAAACGTAACTCTGGAAGCAAATTAATAATTGATCAGTTACTCATTACAAATTTAAAAGAGAACTATTCATGTTTTTATTTTATTTATGTAGGATATTTTAAGCAAATTGTACTGGAAAGCAGTCTACACTACCCAAATTCTGAGGAAAGTGCTTAGTTATGCAGCTCCTGCGTGACGGACTTTTGTTTTGATTAGTAGGCTGAATTAGTTTAGTTTAGATGACAGATGTACATAATATGTTAGGTATATATTACAGACCTAACAAAAAAAAAATGCAAACAGAAGCTTAAAAAAAATAAAAAATTAACTAATATATATATATATATATATATATATATATATATATATATATAAACATATATATATATGTATATCTCATTATATAATAGGACTTGAGAACGTGTCAAATTCTTCAACATGCACCTTTTTAAACATTTTAAAGGAATTTCAGACATCTATTCTTAAATAATAGAATATTAAAATTAAAATTCACGTTACAACAATTTTCTTAAAGAACTGATATAAAATTTCGGCCACTTTCATTAATATTTTGCTCTGTACAGTCATAATAGACAAATCTTACTGATTCACGAACTCTTCTTCCCTTCTGACTTGGAAATATATAGATCCAATGAACAAAAATTATTGCTGGTTAACAAACCCATACATTAATTAATTTAATTTTAATTTTAACGTCCATTTATTATTAACTACGAATTTTCGGACGGGTTATCTATAGGTTACAACCCTTTTCTAGCCAGGATAGGGGCGATGCCTTTTCTTTTTTCTAAAGAAAAGCCACCACCCCTAGTGGGAATCGAACCCACGACCTTTGGCACGGAGTGTTAAGTGCTCACGCCTTAACCCTCACGGCCATCGGGTCTCCACAAACCCATACATGTGTGTATATATAAATTCATATAAATATTAATGAGATGTGCTAAAAGCATTTATTTAATATAAATTACCGACTCGCTGAATAGTTATTAGAACTATTATAGAGATTAATTATTATCCAAGTTAACGCTTCTAGTTTATAACGGGTGCTCTAAGAAATTAATTATTCATTACCCGCACAGAATGTACAGCTAGTTTAATATGGGCAGTTGATTTTTCAATGAGGTCTAATCCAAAACATTAAATATCTCTGAGCCCTGTTAACTTTTGCCTTGCATCGTTCAATTATGTAAATACGCCATTAGGAATATCTAGTAGAACTACTAAAATTGCTTCTCTTTGGAATTAATTATGCCTGGACATCAGGTACATACTATATCACCTTTGGGCATTCGAAATTAATTTGCATCTCTCGGTTTTATCGGGGGTCTCATTAAAATTCTAAATTTCCCTAACTAATACTTTGAAAGATTCATTAACCCCTTGCGCAATTTCTACAAATCGACATTGGGTCTAGTTACCTATGCAATTATAGAGGATTTAATTATTTCAAAATAGACCTAGCTGATTGGGCTAGGGGACTGTGCTGTCAACTAATTTACAGCTGACAACGTCATTCCCGCATTTTGGATTCGTCTACTGAAACTCAAATAGTTAATTCGTTTGAAATCCATTAGCCATTCTAGCTCTTGTCAAATTACTAGTCCAGAAATTCTAGTTACAGCATATTATTGGAATTACCTATTCTCCTATGTTGTAACTAAAAGGCTGCGCTGTTGCCCACAGCCACCCTTAATGAGTGCTGTCACCGTCATGTCCTGTTGACGTGGATAGTTTCCGCGTAGGATAACGTCCACCGAAACTAGATTTGTTAATTAGCTAATTTTCTATGTACATTAACTGATCCTATCGAGCATTAGTTCGACGTTAATTTATTGGTTTGACTATTGTTTAAAGTGCATTCGATTATTTTAACACCTATGGCTTTTTGGCATACGAGTTCGGGCATAGATACCGTAAAATGGGGTCACATTAGTGCAGTGTGATGAAATTGTAACAAACTAACACTGCTAGGATATTCTGTTTAACTGATAGCAAAGGGTTCAACTTTGCCCAAAAAGTACGATCAGACAAGTATATGGGATGGGCGATCTGAATCGATATTTTAACACCTTGGCTGCGGATGACGCCGCAAGTGCGTCATTGGATCTACCTGGCAAGCTGGGAAAAAAGTTAAAAGTTTTGGGGAACTTTCCTCCGTCATCTCAGGGAGTGATTCGAGTGCATTATCCTGGAATCGTTCCGGGCTCAGACCACTCTGTAAATTATTGCAGAAGTTGCTTCACCACATGTCCGTCATGCTAGAAAACATGTTTCTGAAGGAAATTATCCAGAATTTCGTATGGGTAGATAATTTTTTCACATTAACAGAACAAATGAAATCATAAAATGAAAAAAAAAATTACCATTTTTCGGATGGTTTGGGGTTTACCAGTCCCGTAGTCAAAGTGTTAAGAGATCGATATTTTTAACGGGATATATCGATCTATATAATCCAGGATAACGGGATAGTATGATCCCGTTTTATCGTTATAAATCTACATTTTTAGCGTATTTTTTCTCTCCTTTTATAAGATGAAGTCCTCTTTTGGGGTTGGCCTCACGACACAATTCGTCCATTGGAACATAGTTTTTCGAACGAAATTCACTCGAAAAACAAAACAAAAAAAAACAAAAAACAAAAAAAAAAAAAAAAAAACGTAGCGCTTACATTTTATCTTGAATAGGCGTGCAGTTAAATTTCAAATATGTGGATACATCTAGTTTCCTGAATAATTTTTGGTTTGATTATTCAGAAACTATTAATTCATTCTCATTTCTGAGACACTGTGAGAAAAATAAAAATAAACATGTTCTCTATTAAAACGTAATTGTAGATACTCTTTATCTAGAATAATGCATAACAACAAGTAGCATTTCTCAGGAAAGTATTTAATGAGAACAGCAGCTGTACACATGTTGTTTAAACATCACTTACAATAACAGGTGGAAAAATAGTGAATAAATATATTAAATTAGAGATTATACTAAAAAAAAAAGAAAAAAAAAAAAAGCGTATTTATCGTTGCCGATGAGCTTCATGTGAGAACCAAGATAAGTATCCAGACAATTATGTGTTATTAGATACACAGCTACTAACTATCTAAGGCCGAGATAGCTATCCACCAAGTATCTCGGAGCGAGCTGTGAAATTATATCTAATTGCTATGGTAAACTGCAGGGCTCTGCTCCATGTGAGTAATTAAATTCAATGGTGCAAGCCCGGGTGAGCGCAGTTCTGCTGTAGGTAGCGGTTGGATGGCAAGTTATATCCAGCTGGGGAATATATTGCCTGTTATGACACAATATTTATCGCCTTCTCAATACAACACTAGTTACAATCAAATATGGCATTAAATGACTTTTTCATTAATGATGTTTTTAATTTTTTAATATACTAGCTGTTACCCGGCGTGCCATGCTACACCTACTTTCTACATATAGAAAAGTCTAAATAAATTAGAAACCAAATAAGTTTTATTAAAATCTAATAACACGAATCTGTAACTGTTTCGAACCTGTGACCTCCCAATTCTGAGTCCTAGACGACTTTCACATAACCTATAACACCCCCCGTATCAAGACATACATGTATGCCAAGTTTGGTAAAAATCGGCCTAACAGTGTGGATTTTTATAAAAAGAAACAACAACATACAGACAGCAGCTGGTAGACGTTTTTGACCTGGCCTATGACAATCCCCTGATCAAGACCAACCTGTGTGCCCAGTTTGATCAAAATCCTTCAAACGGTGTGGGTTTATATAAAGAACAAACATACAGACAGACATCCGGTAGAAGTTTTTAACTTAACCTACGATACTCCTCAGATTAAGATCTACATGTGTACCGAGTTTAGTCAAAATCGGATGAACGGTATGGATTTGTATAAGGGACAAACATACAGACAGACAGCTGGTAGATTTTTTTGACCTAGCCTAGGAGATTTCTCGTATCAAGACCTACCATTATTCCAAGTTTGGTCAAAAACGGTCAAACGGTGTGGATTTGTATAAGGAACAAACAAACAGACACGTGATTTTTATATATATAGATTATTTTCTTATTTTAATGTCCTGCAGCGAGAAGGAGTTAGTACTTGGATATGCGCGCAAGTGCGGCACAAAGTTAATAAAACCAAACATCGGCCAAACAGGCCTCTGCTCTCATGATATCTTGAAGAAAAGTGGTATTTTAGGCATCATAATGTACATAAAACGTACAGTTGCTGAAATTAGTCACTCGGACACCGTCTAAGTTTTAAGCACTTATTACACCAACTGAGGTCATCGAATCGAAAATTGCTTGAAAATAAATTTTTTAGAGGATTTAGTAAGCGTTTGAATGGTTGCCTTCCTCGTACCACGTATCATGTCTGTTAATAAAACATTTTTTTCAATACTTCATTAACATCAAGCTTAAGCAAATATTAAATATCTTGCCAAGCATCTGGAAAAATTTATAACTGAATCCTGCGTTTCTGAGTACCCAAACCAAAATATTACTAGGGAAAACAAATTTTTACCCACTTTTCTAGAAAACTGTTACAGTAATCGCATTAAAAATGGTTTCATTCGTTTCCCCCACGGTAGAAAACCTTTTGAATGTGTAAGCAAAACCGTAAGAGCTGACATTTCATTCTCGCAAATTTTGCCCAAAATAATGTTTTAGTCGAAGAATTGTGCTGATTAATGAACTTAGCCTTTCAAATAAGACAAAGTATTTTTTACCAAAATTTCATCAAAATGGGAGCATTTTTGCGCCTGCTTGAGCGTAAACAGGCAAATGTATATATGTATATATATATACATATGCAAAATTACAGTTTCTATAAAAAATTCAGTATTTTAGTGGGTTTTCGCCATCGTTCCACCGGAAACAAACACGCTAAATGTTTATATATACATATTCCAGAAGACGTAAAACACATTCTCATCCCACAAAATTTCTTTATATTGCACTAGGCCTTTCAACACAAAAGTGCCATCATCAGGTGCTAACAACAAAACAGAAACATGCAGTAATATTGTTAGACTCAAGCATTGGTACATTTTAAGGCTTAGTGTACATTTCAAGGACAGTGTATAATTCAAATTTATAAACCTAACTCTGACAGTATGTAATGGAAAATATATAACTTTATATACCTAATTGGAAATGTTTATATAACGAAAAATATAATGTTGAAGCAAAAAACATATAATTGCGCGCATATCCAAGTACTAACTATAATGTGACTCAAACTAGTGTTTGAGTCTAATAATATTAATGCATGTTTCTGTTTTGTTGTTAGCACCTGATGATGGTACATACGTATTGAAAGGCCTTGTGCAAAATAAAGAAATTTTCTGGGAAAACAAATTTTCTTTTACCTTCTAAAGTATATATATATATATATATATATATATATATATATATATATATATATATATATATATATACAGGGTGTCCCAGTATATGTGTCCACCCCCTTTTCCTCCTAGAGTTGTTGGAATTTCGAAATGAAACTTGGTAGGTCTTAGTTATGTTGCATGAGGTTTCTTTTAAAAGTTTAGTGGACTTAGTAACATTCTCCAGTTTTTCTCCAGCGCATCTAACTCTTGATTTTCTAATGGCGGCAGGTATTTTTTTTATGACGAATTCTGATAGAAAATTTAATTTTAAGACTAATTTACTCCGAGACATCTTTTGATCCGACGCATCGTTTGCGCGGAAAACGCAAAAAACTGAAAAATATCGCCCTTTTGTAGACAAATTCCTATTTATCACTGAAACCAAGCCTTTTACGTAAAAACACTTTGATACAAACTTTGTAGCCTATTAAGTTTCCTTTCAGGTGATACCAAGATCAAAGTTGTAGGTTTAATATTTAACGGGATATTATGAATGAAAAATATACCTTAAAAGTTTTAAAAAGTAACAATTCAGAAAATCGATATGAATAGAAAAAAAAGTAGCTGACATAAACAATAAAAAAAAAGTACTTATTTACTTTATGAAAAGAAGTATGTAAAAACAGAACAGAATAAATTTATTTTTCCATATGAAATTATTATATCATAAAACTAAAAAAAAATATTTGCCTGTGTTTTCATTCATAATACCCCGTTAAATATTTAACCTACAACTTTGATCTTGGTATCACCTGAAAGGAAAATTAATAGGCTACAACGTTTGTATCGAGGTGTTTTTACGTAAAAGGCTTGGTTTCAGTGATAAATAGGAATTTGTCTACAAAAGGACGATATTTTTCAGTTTTTTGCGTTTTACGCGCTAACGGTGCGTCGGATCATTAAATCACCGGTATTTTTGAGACTTTTGGGTTCTGAAACGTGAACATTTCTCATCTGTACCTCCGGATGAGCAGGTTTCTTTCCGATGTAACGATGGCGAAAAAACCCGCTAAAATACTGATTTTTTTTATAGAAACTGTAATTTTGCAACTTAATAGTATCCTTTTCTGAAGGCAGGTTATATAATAAATATTCATTTTGTTATTCTATTGTATTAACCATCAGACGAGTACAATTATATTATCCTCTTACCTTCCCCTCGGCGTATTTTAATTTTTTACTTGTTACCATCAAAGAACCACTTAGAAATTTACGAAGGGCTTCTGACAACCACTTGATACTCGTCATTAACCATTTTCAAGCAAGTCTTTTTAAAATTCGCTTTTTATCCGAGTAACCCGAAACTTCATGGTTTAACAACCCTCTTCGCTATTTACATATTTTAATGGTAAATATACACTTTCTTGACTCCTTTTTTTTTTTTAATTTTATTTTTTATCTCGACAGCTTGTTTTCTTTACAAGATAAAAAGTGTACGCGCTGAATGAGTTAAGAGCAATTTCCATACAATTATTCAACTTGTTTGCATTGTAAATGTATTCATAATTAGCCATTATTATCATTAGTAAAGTTGTTAGTGATATTGTTAATATTAGCAATTATATGTATGATTAATGATGATTAAGAAACTTAATTACTCTTGAGGGAGGGGGAGTATCATTATTGATATAATCATTATGAAGGTAGAATTAATTAATACTATTATCAGTCAAGTGGGGAAAAAATAATTATTATTCAGATTTCTCTTTATTTACTGATATGAAGTAAAAATATTTCTACACATAAACATGAAGATTGCTCAATCCCCAAAGCATTTGTATCTTCTTGTGCGCCCTCACTCAATGTTCTTAAAAGACTTCCGTTTAGTGCATTTTTATCACACACCGACGGGATATACCTATTGAGGTTGCACTCGAAAATGACCTACGTTAAAATTCATGTTTATATATATATATATATATATATATATATATATATATATATATATATATATAGATAGATAGATATATGTACGTCTGTTCTCCCTCTCACAGGCGCATAAATGGTCCGATTTTGAAGAAATCTATCGCAAAAGTCTTTGGTCTATTAATTTGTAAGGTCAAGTTCGTTAACCAGGAGAATCCGTCCATCGGAACATGGTTTTTGGAGCAAAATTCGCGCTAAAAAAGTCGTCACGCGACGTTTTCGAGTTAATATGCTTTCTGGTACTCAGGTCCTCATTTAATTGGTTCCGTTAACGAATGAAACAATTTTTAAGGCGACGGAAAAAAGAAAAGTGGAGGAAAAAATCGTAACTCATTTTCGGGTTGTGTAATTAAAATCGTTGGATTCAATTGAAACATTTTCTGCGCGTTTGAAATGCATCCAAAGTAAGATGTTAAAATTTTGGTTTCATTTGGAGTAAAGAAAGTATTTGAAACAAATATTTTATTATTAGTCATGAAATGTTTTGTGATATTCGTTTGCACCTCGAAAACCGTGTTAAGTGGTAGGTGACCATTCGAAAGCTTAGTTCGTCCCTTCAAAGAAATGGCACCTTCCTATTGTTTCTTTTGGCATGAACAAATTTTCCTCATCAGACTCTTGCATAGATGAAAAGTCTCTCATCCTTTGTGAATTGATCCTCGATAGGATCAATTAAAAGCTTGGTTAAAAACTAGTCTGTTGTATGGAGGGGAAAACAAGTAAACTAAAATAATATGAGAAAAAACAAAAATTATGGTGACATGATAAACAGAAAATGACAATTCATGAAATTGTGACACCGTTTGGCGCATTGTCTACACCTGTAACACTCGGTGAATTACGGATTTACTGTAATAAGTTACTGTAAATACCCCCTAAGATGGCAATAATTATAACTATCCCTGGATTGACACCGTGGGGTGAAAAATACGCCACACTTTGTTCCATGGCGTGTTTCTTAATTTCTGTAAATCATATAATAATTTCTTATATAATTTCTGGGATAACCTAGTATAAGCAAAGCCAGTTGTCAGCTAATCGCTGAATGAGAAGGACGCGAGTTGTGTATGGGGTATTTTTTACCCCATGGTGTAGTTACCGTATGACTTTTTCGCACATCTGATAAACCTTCACGGGTCGATCACTTTCATGTTACGACTTTCCAAGTGACAAAATGGCCTGAAAACAGCCTAGAAATGATTTTCTCTTTTATTTGGGCTACCAACTGCTGAAAGCTCTTGTGACAGTTAGTGCCCAACTGGAGAACACACCAAAACCACTGAAGACACTGATGCTTGTCGTTTCGGAAGATGAATCAAATCCTCATGGACCTTCAACATCTTCCGTTACCTTGGACAAACCCGTGAGATGTTCATTTTGCGACAGAAAGAATGGCAGGAAGACGAAAACGCTATGTTCTGTCTGTAGAAGGACCATATACACGGATCACTAAAATGTGTTAAATGTTAACGAGTCTCAATTGTACAGAACATTGTATTTTCCTAAAGTTCCTATTTTTTATGGGTTTTGATCATTCTAGTTATTGGTCGTAAAATTTATTTTTACAGTTTAGTAATATTTTTTTAGGAGAATTATTTGGTGTATGAACCATGTTGAGTTTTAGGATTTCCTAGCTATTTTGTAAATTTTAATTAATATTTTGCAGATTTATTCCTGTTTGAATTTATTTCTTGGTGTTCCTGTTCTGTACGTTGTTTTTGTTTAAAAAAGCAAAAGAAAAAAATGAAATTTACACAACGGTCTCATTATCGTATATGACAATGGCAGTGTCAATCCAGGGTTAATATTAATTATTACATAATTATATGCCTCTTAGAGGCATAAGAGCATTGTCTTGGCTACATCTGTAGTTGAGGCAATAATCCAAACGTTGGCAAAAGAGAGTACCAATGCGGGCAAAAGAGTTACGATAAGATAATAAATTTAGTGCCAAACTCACCAGAAAACCCTTATCGCTCGGCTAGGGAGGGCGTAATCAGCTGGCCTGAACGATTTGACATCACTATCTGGACAATTTAACACCACTATCAGTGTAATTAATAACAGATAGTGTCAAGTTTGATCGTTAATAGCCCGCCGATATTCCGATATCTGTCGGCCGGGTCGTGTCGCCCCTCGATAATTGGGGATAAATCCAGACGTTATTAATGTAGTACAAGTGGAAATTATGACAGTTAGGAATCGATTCTACGTTAATTGATTGCGTTCCTTTTGGCGGGGATTTTTTTTTTATCTTCGATTAATTAGAACCCATAAATGGCGTTGGTTTTATTTTTGGCTTTAAGAGCTGTCACATTTTTTTCAGGAAATTTGCTAATTATATAGTAAACAAAAAAAAAAACTGAAATAATTAATGTTTTATAAAAGGACAGTAATTAAGAATAATTTAACGAGCTCAAACAAGAAACGGAAATAAATTAGTTTAATAGCTTCTTATATTCATTAATTATTTCAAACATATTTAATTAAATCTAACGCAATACTTAAGTATTTTTAATCATTTATGAAATTAAATTTTATTTTTACAAAACCGAGCGGAAAGAACCGCATTTTTAGTTTATTCAAAATTATGTATTAAATGTATCCCAATTTGGTTTTTACTTTGATTGTTGACCCTTTACGTTTGTTCTTCTCTTTTCATTTTTATTTTTATTATCCAGTTATATAGTATAAATTTATTATTCATAATTGTTTTAATTATCCGTTCAAATGTTTTATTTCTTAGATTTTGTAAATGTTCTCTTTGGCTTTTGTTCTACTAGTCAATTGAGCAAAGCGCCCAGTTGCAGGTTCTTAAAATCAAATATTAAAAAAAAAAAAAAATAAATAAAATAAGCTCCTACAATAAACAACCACCTACAATATATTATTCGATTGAACATATATTATTTGAATTTTAATCAAAATATAAAAAAAAAAAAATACTGAAATTAAAATGTCACATAGCACTGTGCAAGAGTGGAGGACCCAAAATTGTACAGAATTTAGAATATTTTTTGAACCAACTCTAATCTGTAGTTATGATTAAAATTAGTTTTTTGAATTGAGGATATAAAATAACTTTAAAAACAAAGAAATTAATTTGTTTTATCGACAGTCCACTTTCGCCTGTCAAATGCTGACAAGTTGTTAAGAAAAGATTCAGATCATGCAAATGAAAATATGACACATTATTAAAAAGTAATTTTTTCAAAAATGACAAATTTACAATTGATAGATTATCTCAAGTATTTAAATAATTTTATTTTGCCACCACTCAAATTCATCTTACTATGAACAGATCTCTTCATAATGACCTAAACATCCCTTTCGTTCAAGAACTAGCAAAATCCCGCTTCCTAACCTTTCATTCCAAATTGTCCTTCCGTCCTAATCAGCACAAACCCACACACAAAACCCGCCTAGAAGGCTCAAGAGACATTAGCCTCTTGACCAGCTAATCTTCTAAAGGAGAAAAAAAAAAAATTTTCAAATTAGGAAGTGCCAATATTGATTCCAAAAGTGTTATCATCATTATTATTTGTTACTCAATTTTTTTTTTTTTCGTATTTACTTATTAATTATTTTTTATTGAGTTATTTTTATTTATTTTTATCGGGGTGGGTTTCCTCCGTTTCCGGGTGATGGAATTTACTTCGGGGGATTCGTATCCAACCAAAATAAATAATTATGTACATAAGTGTACATACATTTGCTGGATATTCAAGAAGTATCAGATGAGTCTCACTGCATCCACTTGTGCAGTGTTGTTTCTAGTCCGCTTTTGGTGGACTGCACTATGCATGTATCCAGTCTAATGCATGCGTTTTTGTGTATTTCTTGGCCACTTATTGGCAGGAGCGGGAGAAGGATAACTCTCCTCCAAGCTGAAGCCAGTGCTTGTTTGTATAGTTCTTAAATATCCCTAATCTTACGGGCTAGTATGGGATAGGAGCACCGCTCGCACTGCTTCCGATGTCAAGGTCTGACTAATTATTCCCTCTGGAGCAGACCTCACTCCAGGTCTGTGCATGTCTAGTATTGCCTTTTCTTTCACCACTTTTAGTGGGCAGCGCATTTTATCCCTACTGCCAGGTCTATCTGACCTGGGAAGGTGATCCTGGGGTGTGTACTGTAGGTGACCTTATGTCAGTGTAAGTGGTTAGTGTACTGTGAGTGTTATGTGTGCGGTGTACTGTACTCGGGAAGGGGGGTTCGTAAAGCCCCAAGCAACTGCGCGTTTCAGTCGCTCCCTGCCTATTTATTTTATTATTATTATTATTATTATTTATTCATTTATTTATATTTAAATTATTTTTTATTTATTTTTTTTTAACTTTGTCATTTGTATTAATCAATTTATGTATATTTTATTAATTATATTTGTGAGCAAACTTAACTAATGTACTTAAAAAATGTACAGATGTTAAATAAACCTATTATTAAAAAAAAAAAAATTAACAGATACTTCAGACACAATTAAAATATTAGTGATCTGAAATTCATTACTTCATTATTTATCAAAAAAATGTTATTTATAAAAACGTTTATTAAAAATGAATATTAATCCGACGTAGATAAACTTTTTCAAGCGGATTCAGTTTTCCTTGAGGAAAAGAGGTAATAGTCAAATGCTAATGTTATCTTTTATAATGTTATATTTTTCGCTAAAAAATATGATTTATGATGCAACTGTAATATTAATAGTGCATATCCTTTATACAAGAAAGGTACAGGATTTTTTCATTTATTTGAAGAAATGTGCAGGATGCGGGGAAAAATTACACTTGTTCAAATATTTGTTCAACTAACACTCTGAAACAATTGCTCATTAAAATTGATGTTTGAATTGCGTTTCCGATTCCTATGTCAATCTATAGATTCCGGTCAAATAATTTACAATATGGATCAATATGAACAAAAAAAGAAGCCAATTGCGCGAGGGATGATTAAATTATAAACCGTTATGCGAAAAGTTGTAACTTTGACTCCTTATGGGCGTTTATCTGGTTTGATTAACAAATTCAATACTGCTCTTTTACACCTTGTCTGTAACGGGTACAACATACACTTGCAACATAATCAATTCAATTTTCTGGAATAACGCTTCAACAAATTTTGGGGAAAAAACATAAAAATGATTTATAAGTTTCAAATATTCGTGCCAAAAAAAAAAAAAAAAAAAAAAAAAAAAAAAAAAAAAAAAAAAGCGTACGTGTTGAGCTGGTTAAATTTGTAAAATAGGGGTTCGAAAAATATAGTATTCAGAAGAATAAATAAATTAAAAAGACATCAAATTTAGAGGGGCAAAAAGAGAAATTAAAAGCCCTCTTAAAAATAAAAACCAAATTAGCTAAAATCCTCATACATTCTTTTAGCTGATTCTAAGAGTTAAAATATTGTAAATTAATTTTTCAAAAATTGTAATTTGGCTCATTTGGCGTGGAGTTGCCCATTAGTTTTATTTTAAATTTACCTTTCGCCTGCCATATATTTGATTAAAGAAATTTGGGTCCCTATAAGACATTAATAGAATAACGGCCGTTTCAGCCGTGCTAAACGAACATATACATTTCAAAACCGAGTATCAGGAACTTCCTCATCTTTGCGTTTTTCCTTATCTTTACTCCCTATTGTTAATTGTAAATCTTGAAATATAAGCAGTAATTATTTGTTATGATATTTAATCAAACTGGTTAAACACCTAATCCAATGACATCTTGAAATATAAGCAGTAATTATTTGTTATGATATTTAATTAAACTGGTTAAACACCTAATCCAATGACATCTTGAAATATAAGCAGTAATTATTTGTTATGATATTTAATTAAACTGGTTAAACACCTAATCCAATGACATCTTGAAATATAAGCAGTAATTATTTGTTATGATATTTAATTAAACTGGTTAAACACCTAATCCAATGACATCTTGAAATATAAGCAGTAATTATTTGTTATGATATTTAATTAAACTGGTTAAACACCTAATCCAATGACATCTTGAAATATAAGCAGTAATTATTTGTTATGATATTTAATTAAACTGGTTAAACACCTAATCCAATGACATCTTGAAATATAAGCAGTAATTATTTGTTATGATATTTAATTAAACTGGTTAAACACCTAATCCAATGACATCTTGAAATATAAGCAGTAATTATTTGTTATGATATTTAATTAAACTGGTTAAACACCTAATCCAATGACATCTTGAAATATAAGCAGTAATTATTTGTTATGATATTTAATTAAACTGGTTAAACACCTAATCCAATGACATCTTGAAATATAAGCAGTAATTATTTGTTATGATATTTAATTAAACTGGTTAAACACCTAATCCAATGACATCTTGAAATATAAGCAGTAATTATTTGTTATGATATTTAATTAAACTGGTTAAACACCTAATCCAATGACATCTTGAAATATAAGCAGTAATTATTTGTTATGATATTTAATTAAACTGGTTAAACACCTAATCCAATGACATCTTGAAATATAAGCAGTAATTATTTGTTATGATATTTAATTAAACTGGTTAAACACCTAATCCAATGACATCTTGAAATATAAGCAGTAATTATTTGTTATGATATTTAATTAAACTGGTTAAACACCTAATCCAATGACATCTTGAAATATAAGCAGTAACTATTTGTTATGATATTTAATTAAACTGGTTAAACACCTAATCCAATGACATCTTGAAATATAAGCAGTAATTATTTGTTATGATATTTAATTAAACTGGTTAAACACCTAATCCAATGACATCTTGAAATATAAGCAGTAATTATTTGTTATGATATTTAATTAAACTGGTTAAACACCTAATCCAATGACATCTTGAAATATAAGCAGTAATTATTTGTTATGATATTTAATTAAACTGGTTAAACACCTAATCCAATGACATCTTGAAATATAAGCAGTAATTATTTGTTATGATATTTAATTAAACTGGTTAAACACCTAATCCAATGACATCTTGAAATATAAGCAGTAATTATTTGTTATGATATTTAATTAAACTGGTTAAACACCTAATCCAATGACATCTTGAAATATAAGCAGTAATTATTTGTTATGATATTTTATGAAACTGGTTAAACACCTAATCCAATGACATCTTGAAATATAAGCAGTAATTATTCGTTATGATATTTTATGAAACTGGTTAAACACCTAATCCAATGACATCTTGAAATATAAGGAGTAATTATTCGTTATGATATTTTATGAAACTGGTTAAACACCTAATCCAATGACATCTTGAAATATAAGGAGTAATTATTTGTTATGATATTTAATTAAACTGGTTAAACACCTAATCCAATGACATCTTGAAATATAAGCAGTAATTATTTGTTATGATATTTAATTAAACTGGTTAAACACCTAATCCAATGACATCTTGAAATATAAGCAGTAATTATTCGTTATGATATTTTATGAAACTGGTTAAACACCTAATCCAATGACATCTTGAAATATAAGCAGTAATTATTCGTTATGATATTTAATTAAACTGGTTAAACACCTAATCCAATGACATCTTGAAATATAAGCAGTAATTATTCGTTATGATATTTTATGAAACTGGTTAAACACCTAATCCAATGACATCTTGAAATATAAGCAGTAATTATTCGTTATGATATTTAATTAAACTGGTTAAACACCTAATCCAATGACATCTTGAAATATAAGCAGTAATTATTTGTTATGATATTTAATTAAACTGGTTAAACACCTAATCCAATGACATCTTGAAAAAAAGTTGGATTTTACGCACCGATAGGCACACAAAAATGTTAAGTAGTGATTACTTTCCACACATCGCGAATGCCCTACCATTTTCGTGGCATTGAAGAAACTATAAGATAATTCCAAAATTCATAATGTCTGTCGACTTCCTAAGTGGGTTTTCTTTCAATGGATGGAGGGAGGAAACGGGATAAAACACTTCTCAGCCAAATATTTGATTATTTTCCATACTTTTACATCTTATCTTATATATAGCCGCAAATTAGGAAAATGAAAGCATGCATGTTCCCAGAAACAAGTTCCTTTTTATGAGCGCACATTATTATGTTCTTACTATGTTTTTCCTTGAAGAAGCCCAGAAAAACCCGAGGAATTTAAGAGCTGACGAGGAGACGGACAGCTGTACGGAAACATAAATTAGACGAAGATGGCTGTGCTGACCCATGTGTTCGCCATTATTTTCTCCCGAGTGCTGAGTTCTGTAGGCACCCGGATGTACCCCTCTAAGGACGGCGAACATTGCCTTCGTTTTTGACGGGGGGATTTCTGAGAAAACTTATGTGTTTAGTCTTCGCTTGAAACTAACATTTTACGACCACTAAAACTCAGAAAGAAAATTATAGAAACTTCCTCTCATTTGTTATATGTTCCACAGTTTGGCAATTAAAGCATTTCTACTCCAAAGAGATAAGCCTTTACCTGAAAGGGAATCAAACAAACACACATTTACATATATTGTTCTTTTGTATACAAATCTGTTCTTTTGATCGGGGATTTAGAAAAATATTGTCAGGTCAGTGAATTCCAACTTAACATCACTAGAAGTCTCTCTCAAAAAGTAAGAATAATTTCACAAGTAAGATTGTGTAAACCAGAAAATCTGAAATTTTATTGACAGCGAAGCGTCTACTCAATCAACGGGGAGGAACTATGTACAATATGCAATAAGTTGGAAAAAGAAGATTTTAACCACTTCCTTCTCAAGTGTCCTATGTACAATGAACCTCGAAACACTTTTATCAACAAGTACTTAGACCTCTCGATGCAGGACGAGGAGAAAATCAAGGCAATACTCACAATAGACTCAATAGAAAAACAATATTTATTATTATATTACAAACTCATTAAAAATAAGAGTTTTCATTATAAATAAATGAGATATTGATGGTAATAGCTAGAAATTAAGGATACTTTATAAATGAATAAAACTAAATAAATAAATATTAGCATATTCCAGGAATTATGTGCAATTCACCAATTAATAATAATAAAACTAAATAAATAAATTGAGGAGAAGGACAAATTTATTTTATATGCCTCTATGTATATAGATAATGTATTAGTAAATAAAAATAATAATTATAAAAAAAAAGATTATAAGTCTGTTAGTTTTGGATTAGAAGAATGTTATTTATTATTAATTGATAATTATTTTTTATAACTTTTACTCATGTTAAGGATATATTTTTTTTGTATATTTTATATTTTTGTATAAAGACATGATAACCTCCACCATGTAATGTGTCATTATGTCCACCAAGTCTTTCATTATGTGTTATTTTTTTAAATATTCTTGTTTAAATGTGTGTCTATTCAGTGTTTAATAAGAATAGCCTGCTATCGAAAAGATTTTACAGTCTTTCAGAATCTGTTTTATGGATAAGTGTGTATTGCAGTAGCTCGGTTTTGTCTTGATATAATGTAAGGAGTGAATCAACCGAGTGTGTATTGCAGTAGCTCGGTTTTGTCTTGATATAATGTAGGAGTGAATCAACCGAGTGTGTATTGCAGTAGCTCGGTTTTGTCTTGATATAATGTAGGAGTGAATCAACCGAGTGTGTATTGCAGTAGCTCGGTTTTGTCTTGATATAATGTAGGAGTGAATCAACCGAGTGTGTATTGCAGTAGCTCGGTTTTGTCTTGATATAATGTAGGAGTGAATCAACCGAGTGTGTATTGCAGTAGCTCGGTTTTGTCTTGATATAAAGTAGAAGTGAATCAACCGAGTGTGTATTGCAGTAGCTCGGTTTTATCTTGATATAATGTAGGAGTGAATCAACCGAGTGTGTATTGCAGTAGCTCGGTTTTGTCTTGATATAATGTAGGAGTGAATCAACCGAGTGTGTATTGCAGTAGCTCGGTTTTGTCTTGATATAATGTAGGAGTGAATCAACCGAGTGTGTATTGCAGTAGCTCGGTTTTGTCTTGATATAATGTAGGAGTGAATCAACCGAGTGTGTATTGCAGTAGCTCGGTTTTGTCTTGATATAATGTAGGAGTGAATCAACCGAGTGTGTATTGCAGTAGCTCGGTTTTGTCTTGATATAATGTAGGAGTGAATCAACCGAGTGTGTATTGCAGTAGCTCGGTTTTGTCTTGATATAATGTAGGAGTGAATCAACCGAGTGTGTATTGCAGTAGCTCGGTTTTGTCTTGATATAATGTAGGAGTGAATCAACCGAGTGTGTATTGCAGTAGCTCGGTTTTGTCTTGATATAATGTAGGAGTGAATCAACCGAGTGTGTATTGCAGTAGCTCGGTTTTGTCTTGATATAATGTAGGAGTGAATCAACCGAGTGTGTATTGCAGTAGCTCGGTTTTGTCTTGATATAATGTAGGAGTGAATCAACCGAGTGTGTATTGCAGTAGCTCGGTTTTGTCTTGATATAATGTAGGAGTGAATCAACCGAGTGTGTATTGCAGTAGCTCGGTTTTGTCTTGATATAATGTAGGAGTGAATCAACCGAGTGTGTATTGCAGTAGCTCGGTTTTGTCTTGATATAATGTAGGAGTGAATCAACCGAGTGTGTATTGCAGTAGCTCGGTTTTGTCTTGATATAATGTAGGAGTGAATCAACCGAGTGTGTATTGCAGTAGCTCGGTTTTGTCTTGATATAATGTAGGAGTGAATCAACCGAGTGTGTATTGCAGTAGCTCGGTTTTGTCTTGATATAATGTAGGAGTGAATCAACCGAGTGTGTATTGCAGTAGCTCGGTTTTGTCTTGATATAATGTAGGAGTGAATCAACCGAGTGTGTATTGCAGTAGCTCGGTTTTGTCTTGATATAATGTAGGAGTGAATCAACCGAGTGTGTATTGCAGTAGCTCGGTTTTGTCTTGATATAATGTAGGAGTGAATCAACCGAGTGTGTATTGCAGTAGCTCGGTTTTGTCTTGATATAATGTAGGAGTGAATCAACCGAGTGTGGCCAATCCTGAGACGATATAATAACTATTTGGTATTTTACTGGATGACCATTTATGTGCAGTGTTGATCAAGATTTTTGTCAGCGGAGTTGTACCGGGGATCTTGCTATTTGTCTTTCATTTATCTTAAGCCCAGTGTCGACAGCGCGAGGCGGCTCGCTTCGAACATACGTACGCTCGGGATGTCGATACCTGCGTTGCTAGCTATGAGCGTCTCGCGTCGCACTGTGTGACCCGATCCATGTACTTGTCGGCTCAAAATTTCCTCAGTCCGAGCTGTTCGTTGCGTGTAGACGGGTATTTGTTGCCTCGTATTGAATAGCTGAAGTTTTTAGCATCGTTGAAAATGAAAACGTACATCAAACTGTTATGTGGTGTTAAATATCTATAGCAGTAAAGGTCCTTGTTATAGAGTTGAGAAAGAACAGTTTGGTCGGCCTGTTCGTATCCCACGTCTTGTGGTAATCTGTTTCCATATTCGTAACGCTTTTAATATATATTTTTGACCCTCCAACGAAGCTTACGTCGTTTTATTTTATCTAAATAATTGGTAACATCACAATATAAGCAGCGGCAGCGATTTTCACGTTTCGTTGCGATGAAGTTGCTACGTTATCAAATACGTTTCGATCCATGCGTCGCTGATGGTGGTTTGTCCGCTCGCATTGAGCATTCGAAGTTAGTTAACATTGATCAGCGTATGTCTCAATCTGAGACAGATGTGGCGAGGCAACCGCGCACTGTCGATATGTACTAAGCTATAGGTAAAGCCAGAAGATCCTGGTTTGTTGTGTAATATCAAACCAAGATCGTCTGTAGTGTGTTTAGCTTAGATGTTAACTTGTGTACAATACATTGTGACGTTTTTCAACAGATCTGTGATTAGCAAAGCCTAACAAAGCCATGTAAGGTCTGTGCAAACGATTCATCCATGTGTTCCCATTCTCCAGGTTGCGAGACTGCTTCAATATGTGTCGTCCGTTGCGTGTAAACGAGACGACGTACTTTGCAACAGCAGTCGACGCGGCGCGTATAAAGAGGCCATGAATACGTGTAAAAGCCGCCGACACTGAAGGCCTCGCCTCTTGACGACACGCCGACCGTGAAATGCCCCCGCTGTAAATGTACGCCTAGCTCTGTTGCCGGCGAGATCAAAGGGGAGCCGACAGAGAGATTAGAGCGTGCTTGCCGTCAGATAAGGCATACTGACAGAAATACAGTGCCTCTGTCAGAGGAGCTTCACGGCACTGACAGATGTCATGACAGGGCTCATACAACTCTCACTGGTCAAATATTTATAAATACTCCAAAGGACTGTTCAAATAAAGCAAGCCGAAATAGATTCAGGACTTTTTTTCATTTTGCTAAATAGAAGAACGCACTCTTGTTCAGAGTTTTACAAGATTGTTAGAGTAAACAGCATTCCTTAAATAATTTGTTTAATACAAAATAAACATGATTATTTTTGCCCTTTCATATTGTCTATGAACAGCTGCCTCAACTAGTATTTTAATTATTATAAGATAGTGACCCTATTTTTCAATATATTCGTCTGTGGCAGAAGGTCAATTTTATAAAAACACACTTTCTTTCTTCTGTACTCTTTTATTTGGCTCTACATGTTTCACGTCGCTGTGACGCCTCTTCAGGAGCACTTAATCTAAATAAAATAAAACATGGTTACAGCCTATCCATTAGAGAACCTTCCGCAGGTAGGGCCACGTCTGGACTGTAGAGTCCAGACGTGGCCCTACCTGCGGAAGGTTCTCTAATGGATAGGCTGTAACCATGTTTTATTTTATTTAGATTAAGTGCTCCTGAAGAGGCGTCACAGCGACGTGAAACATGTAGAGCCAAATAAAAGAGTACAGAAGAAAGAAAGTGTGTTTTTATAAAATTGACCTTCTGCCACAGACGAATAGTATTTTAATAATTACTTTTCTTTCTACTAAAATATGACTACAAGCTCTGTATGCTACTTATTCTTGTTGCCCCTAACCATTTCAACCGATAGTCCCACAAAAGATCCAACTCATAGCAGCTACGGGTAAAAATGTTTCTCGGCACTATTTTGCCCTGACCCCTTCAATTAATAAGCGCACAAAACTTCACATTTTTTTTTATTGATCTTAATGAATAATAAAAATGTAACATCTAAAGACAGAACAATCACATCAAAAGGGAATACCGGATATAGCTGTTCAGAAGCACACAGTAGCGCCTCTGATGGAACACGGCCTATGTTTAGCGGCTTAATTTTTGAACATGATTCTGATTCTACCACAACTTGTAATATGCGGATACTGTTTTATTTTTCAAATCGCACGTCCTTCATTGGCGAGGCATCTTGTCTGAAGAGTTTTGTTGCAAGGGACTGGGCAAATTGGTAATTTGGGTCCTGAGTAAACCCTCCTTCAACATTGACCAATCTTGCTGGTTAAAGACCTCGTTCAATTATGTGTATATATAAAAATAAATTTTAACGGGGGTAATTTTTGGTATCTAGTAAGATCGATGAAGATACCACGGGGGACTAATACATTTTTTTTTTTAAGGGCTCATCGGTTTCCGCTGAAACATGCGGGACTCAAACCTACGTCTCCTGCACGGGAATAGAGCGTGCAAGGGAGTATTCCACGGGTAAACCACACGGGGGTCTAATGAAATTATAAAAAAAAACAAAAAACATTTGCTAATTTTGCATTCGACCACGCAATCCATTTGATGAAAACATTACCAGCTGGCATTTAGAATTACTCTGGTACTTACGCACGTACGTTGAAATATTTAATTCCGAGACTCTCGAGCCGTGCACATACGTCATCCTTAAATCTTCTTATAGAGCATACAATGGCTCACGTTGGCAGGGAGATTATGCGGGAAAAAGAAAGCTTTATTTACTGCCGGCAATAAAATAAATTATCTGTAATCGGCAGCATGAAGGAGGGTGTGAGGAAGCCATAACTCATTCCCCATACTCCCTCGTGGTCCTTAATCCATGGGGTGCACGTCATCTCTTTCTCAACTCAGCAATAATATTGAATATCTCTAAATAATAGTCATATTTTCCAGGGATATTCATGTATTCAATATAGCATATTTATTATATCTGGCAGAAATGTAATATTCATCATATGTCGCAAGGTTTTTTCTTGAGGGAAAGTGTTCAATTAGAAATGTTCCAATGGAGTATATTATTTATCAAGGTTTCGCTACTAGATGATGAATCATTTAATAAATATTAATTCTATTAGTTAAAATAAGTCCGTGACGCAGGATCTCAAACCTATTCGCCGAAAGAAAGAAAAAAATCAGCCCCGTAACGGGCCAAGAGGGCCCTGAGGGGCAGATACTGTAGAGATATCTGATTCATGACCATACAGCACACTATGGAGATAGTGTGGTCAGTACTATGCTCCGGCCGTCCGATTTTCCCCTTGCTGCTTCGACTGCTAGAGTCATTAGCACCAAGGTACCCGTTGATGAATTAATTAAAGGCCGGGTTGGCCTAGGGACGGTCAGGGAGGCCGAATTCACCCGAAAAAATAAAACTGGCTGTAAAATATGCATAAATTCTTAGCTGTTTTAAATTTCAATTTAACTAGTTCATTCAATCTAATCAATAAAGTTCATTTCCTCATAAAAGACCTAGTTACTAAACCTAGTGTGTGAGCATGTTTTTTTTTTTAAAGAATTCAATGATTTGAAATTCGCATAAGAACCGTATGGGTGGGATGCTTTGTATTTACAACCTAAAAAAAAAATTTCCTGGACAGTTATACATATTATCTTCAAAAGGGTTTCCCAACGTCCAATTACTTACAAAACGTGTGGAAAGCCTAGTAATGCAAAAACGTAAGCTTTATGAATTTTCTTCTCGCAAATATTGCCTAAAAAAACTCTCTGTTGACGGATTCTTCTTTTTAACGAAATTGACCTTTAAAATCATCAAAAAAAAAAAAAAATGTTTTCAACGAATTTCATTATAATCGGTCAATTTATAAGATAGAGCAAATAGATGAATTCATGATGTAAATTCGCTCTCTCTGAAAATAATAATAGTATTTCTAAAGTGACACAACTCAAAAATTGGTTTTATTCAAACAGTCACAGTTATGACTATGAAAGACATGGTATCTCTTTATCAAACATAAAAACTGTATGTACCTACCTAGATCAGAGCTTGTACACCAGAGCGCATTTGTGTCACTCTTCCTGTCTTAATGCTAAGCCCCGCACATAGGCAAGAGTGACACATATTCAGTTGAGTTTTATTTTGAATTGTGTCACTTTAGAAACACTAGTGCGATATGTCACAAAAACGAATTTTAACCACCGTTACTTTCGTAACTACGGCTTCTGGAACACGAAATTTTCTGATTGCGTCATGAGGTCAACCTCATAATAGGTTTTCGTCCCTATGAAAGGCTGGGGGGGGGGGCGCTAAAACATGCATTCAAAACTGATACATACATTTTCAACATACATCCAATTAGTATATATGTACGAGCAAGAATTAATGCGTTTATATATAAACACACAACAGATACAAACAACCGAAACCGATACCAATCAAATCCACTATCCAACAGCTAAACGTTAGCACGATAAGATATATTTTACCGCTATCGCTACAGGCCAATTAAGCGGAATAATGTGTTTGGAAAATTGAAGGCTGCGCCCCGACCTATCGAAGATAATATCGACTCGAACACCAAGAAACGATTGAATCGATCTTGATAAAAAAAAACCCTGGTGAAAATATGATTAGCTCCCCCTATCGGCATTAATTTCCCTTATCTCGAAACCAGTTCCCAACTGAAATATATTACCACAAATTATAAAGTGCCGATAAATATCAGCAAACATATGTATATTAACATTGATGCTATATAATTATGCATATGCTCGGCATTAAGCAAATGGCCTCATATATTAAGAATCAAATGTTTCAAGGTGGAAAAAGAAATAAAAAGGAGAACATAATTGCATACAGTATATATGCTAATTTATTATTTTTTTCCTCGATGTTTAAATTTGCTTCGACTTATTTGTTATCGTTATGGATGCAATAAATCTTGTGGTTTTGTATTAATTCCATGGAGATATCAAGGTCAATCCATTATAGCTCTGAGTAATGGGCAATTCTCTTGCAATTTAAAAGAAATTATACACTAATACAAATTTATTAGATATTTCTTGGTCAATTAATTGAAAGGTAATATTTATCCACCTTCGACATGAATGCTAATTATTTATAATTAGTAGATGGACTGTAAATAACATTAGTTGCATTCAGAAAATAAATAAATACGAGATTTGTTCGAATAAAAAGGTGACTTCCTTTTTCTCTATTTTTTTTTATTTATTTCTTAATCAATATTTTATCTCCTTCAAAGAAATATGAATGTGTGCATGTGCATTTTACAATCGTCAAAGCACTTCTGATGCTTTGGGGCTTGGCCTTTAGCTCTTCTCTCGATATCTTTTAGATGGAATAATCAAGGGATTCGATGGATCGAAGACCCTGTGGTATTGTATCACCTCAATCGTGCATTTTTCATGGGTGTTTTCAGTATTCTGAATAGGAAAACGTTGCAGGGAGCCATGTCTGGTAAATACAATATCTGAGACATTAGTGCTATTTTTAGGCACAAACATCACAAGCGAGACACGTGTGAGCAGGTGCATAATCGTGATGCAAAAACCATTTTGCTACAAATTTGAGCGTTTTCATCGTATACCTTCAAGCAAAAGGCACATAACTTTAAGGAAACATTCCTACCTATTTTTAGAACTAAAATTCTAGTCTCTATAATGTTTAATCATACCTACCATCTTCTTTCATTTTACACGTCCAAATACTCCTGTACCTGCAATACTATTTTTTTTTTAACGGCGCATCGACAAATCTTGGCATCAGCGCCGACATCCAGGGTGCAGCCAGGAATTCTCAGGAACGAGCCCTGAGATGAGAAAATTCCTATCGACGGTGGGAATCGTACCCACCATCTCCCGCTTATGAATCTAAGTCGCTAGCCACTAGACCATGGGAGACCCCTTGCATTCCTATTAATCAAAAATCTTAAGCGTTACAATTTTTCACCTATCCAATTTTTGTTGAAAATCAGTAGCCTGATTCTAATGTCTGCAGAATTTAATCTTTTGAATTAAACCAAATATTTTTGTGCCAAATTTTATTGATATTGGACCTTTGTAGGAGTAAAGAAATCACCAACAGATTGGTCAAAATATCTTACATAAATTCTTTTGTAAAGGCTTTTTAGTTCAAAACATATTTATTATTTTATAACATTTTTTTTTTCTTGATGCATTTCTGACAGTTCTACTTCTTTTGAAAAGATTATTTGATTTTTTTACGTTATGTAACTTTACCAAAACCATTAGAAAAAGAAACCCGTCACAGAACAGGTCAGTCAATTCACCATATCGCACTAGTATTTCTAAAGTGACACAACTCAAAAATCGGTTTTATGCACACCGTCATAGTAAGGACTATGAAAGGCATAGTAAATACATCTTTATCAACTATCAAAACTGTATGTACATAGATTCAGAGAGCGAGAGAGATTGCCGGGCCTATGAGCAACTGAAAGAGCAACACCAACTGTCTGACTCCTTAGATGAAATTCTAGGTAATCATACCAACCAAGTCGAGCGACTCTTTGACTTTTTAAAGGCCGACAAATTGATAGACAAAATCTAAATAGAAAATAAAGAAACGAAATGCTCCTTTGTTTGTTTTATTTATTTATAACTAGCCGTTACCCGGCGTGCCATGCTACGCCTACTTTCTGCGTATAGAAAAGCCTAAATAAATTAGACACCAAATAAGTATTATTAAAATCTAATAACACGAATCTGTAACTGTAATGAACCCTCATAACAGTGAGTCCTAGACGACTTTGACCTAACCTATAACACCCCCCGTATCAAGACATACATGTATACCAAGTTTCATAAAAATTGGTCTAACGGTGTGGATTTGTATAAGGGACAAACATACAGACAGACAGCTGGTAGATTTTTTTGACCTAGCCTACGGCACTCCCCAGATTAAGATCTACATGTGTACCGAGCTTAGTCGAAATCGGACGAACGGTGTGGATTTGTATAAGGGACAAACATACAGACAGACAGCTGGTAGATTTTTTTGACCTAGCCTAGGAGATTTCTCGTATCAAGACCTACCATTATTCCAAGTTTGGTCAAAATCGGTCAAACGGTGTAGATTTGTATAAGGAACAAACAAACAGAAAAACAGACAGACACGTGATTTTTATATATATAGATTTTCATATCTTATTTTATTAACATTACATTTTTTTTATTTTCATTTGGTTTTATTATTTTTAATTTTGTTTTTATTTAATTTTTTATTTATTTATTTTATTTTATTTTTTTACATTTATTATTGTATTTTATTATTTTCCTTTTTTTTATTTATTTTTTTTATATTAATATTTTCTTTGTTTACAAGCAATTGATCATTTCTCTTTCGTCGTTTGAATTAAAATCTGCAAATAAAACTATTATTAATAACAATTTAATAAGAATGTATACATATTAGAAAACTATAATGAAAATTACCACATACAGGAATGGCGTTAGTGACCTTAAGGGTTGACACGCCATCATAATAATTAAAAAAAAAAGAAAAAAAATAGATTCAGAGCTTGTACACCAGAGGGCACTTCGTGTCTTAATGCTGTGCCCCCTACATAGGTAAGAGTGACACCTTTTCAGTTGAGTTGTGTCACTTTATAAATACTAGTGCGATGCCAAAATGTTCTTGAGTACGCACGGCAAAATGAGCTTATCGCGTTTCTTGGTGGAATGTGCAACGATTTCGCCTTCAAAATAAATATAGCCATGTGATTTTTTCTTCTTTAAATGACGGATTTTACTTTGAGTGATGTCTTTACCCTTGTCAGTTAGTGTGTGAATATATTTTTTTTAAGTCGTTTGAAAAAGCTAGTTAAATCTTCGACTTGCTGAAACATAAATAACTTCAGAGAGTGAAAAAGAAGACATTTGTTATATTTGTTAATTTAAGGAGTGACAGGTTGGCCAACTGCCTCAACGGAGTCTGTAATTAACATAAATTAAAGAGAAGGTAAGAGATAGAGCTTGGCGTGACGAATGGCTTGTTCATCCTTCAGAATGCTATTGTTGCCTCCGCATTCGGATGAATAATGTTGTTGGAATGAATGTTGGCAAACCTGCATGCTAATCAGCAACAGCCAGTAACTGATGATTTGTTGATCTTTCAGCACATTCTATTAATTTTATCTAAATGACTGGCGGAGCGTTATTCGAACGTGAAGAAATTTAAAGATATTGATAATAATCCCTTTTCGTGCCTCTGGCGTCTACGAATTTGTATAACAAGCAGGAATAGAAAAAAAAATCCGTCACGCAGTGTACCAAGCAGCATTTTTGAATAATTGATCTTAATCTATATATATATATATATATATATATATATATATATATATATATATATATACTTGTTTTTTGTAGCCAATAGGTCATAAAAACACTCCTTTCACTTCCTGTATTTTATTATTTTCACCCTAACCGGTTTCGAGCTATTCTGCTCCTCCTCAAAGGGTATTTCCTAAAATTATTTGTACATTATACATGTATAATTTGATTGTAAGAATTACATTTTTACAACATTGTGTGTATACTTACATTCGATGGTCATTTCCCATCACGTACATTTATATAAAGTATTTTTAATATTGCATAGCAATATGCGTCTCAGGGTTATGAAACACTAGTATCCTAACCTTCCTCCCCGTAAACCTGTCTACAGTCCCCGTCATTTCTATTCTGCAAAACAAGGTTCTGAAAGATTTTATTTAAGTATTTGATGTCCTTTTTTTTATTTACCACCTGTTCCTGTCTTTCTACAATATAAAGGTTTTCTTTAATCTTTCTTTTGAGGCTGTTTGGTTCTTTATCCAAAATTTTTGCTTCCTGAAAATTGAATGAGTGGGAATTTTCTGTGGCGTGTTCTGAGAGGGCCGTTTGACATTGTGAATGATCGTCTACACTTTTTGCATGCTGCATGATACGCTTTTTGAGAATTTGTTCGGATTCTCCTATATATTTTGCGCTACAGTCCCCACATTCGAGCAAATAAACGTTATATTTAGTCAAAAGTTTGTCCCTTTTTATTTTGATATTACTAAAATTATTTTCTATTTTACTATTATATCTCCATGTTACATTCGCTGCTTTATTACAAATTGATTTTAGTTTATGTTCTATTGTCGGATTATATGTGAAACTGTACCATTTTGCACTATTGTTGTCTTTTTCTATGGAATTGTTTTTGTCCTTAGTTGTCCGTTGTTCCCAAATATGTATATTACTGTTACCTACGTCCGTTAGTTGTTTCGGTTCTGTAATAATGAATTTGTCCATCCTGGTTTGTTTTAATTTTTTGTTGTTGTTAGTCTTATTTTGTTCTCTGTCCTCCTCTGTTCGTTTTCTTTTATTGTCCTTTTTATTGCTGTCCATTTCTGTCCCGTTCCATTTTTGTTTCTTACATGTATTGTCCGTATTAGTTATTGCGTCATCCCGTTTCCTTTTCTTTATTATATTATTACCTTCATACCATTTCTCCCACCATAAGTCATTGTCAAATGGAAATATATGTGGATCATATTCCACCTTTTGTTTATCGTTTACTTTTTTCTTTGAAAATCTTATGTTTTTATAAGCCTTGTGTATTTCATTTCTTATTATTTCTATGGGATATTGATTTTTTAAAAATATTTGTTCTATTTTATTTTCTATTTCTTTATAGTTATTTGATGTAGTTCTTTTATAGGCTGTTAGCATTCTGTTATATATTAAGTTTTTCTTGAATTTGATTGGATGATTGGAATAAAAATTGATTGTACGTTCCGAAGCTGTTGCTTTCGGTTCCCATTTGAATTGTAGTTTATTACCTCGTTTAATAATTCTCATATCCAGAAAAATCAGCTCATTATGTTTTTCCTTTTCCAATGTAAATTTTATAGTTTCAAACCTTCTATTGCATTTATGTAGCAACGCTTCAATTTCGTCCCCCTTGACATATATCAACAGATCGTCCACGTATTTGTATAAGAATTGTATGTGTATGTCAGTATTTTTTATTACGTTGGTTAGTAAGTCATTCATTACCAGTCCACTAAGTACAACCGACAATGGGTTACCCATTTGTAAACCTCTTTTTTGCTGGTAAATTTTATCCTGAAATTTAAAATAACCCCCTGTGCAACATAGTTTAAGTCCCTCCAAAAACATGTGTTTATCTTTAATTTTAGTTTTTTCTTTAATTTTATCCGAGTTTTTATCAACTATTTGAATCGCTTGGTTAATCGGAATATTCGGGAACATATTTTGAACGTCAAATGAGACCAAACTATAACTAGTTGGCACCTCCATATTGCTTAATTTTTCCTTAAGTTCCACAGCGTCTTGAACGTCAAATGGATTGTCGTCACAAAAGTCTTTTAAGTCCTTTTGTAACCACCTGGCTAATCTTTGTGTTGGGGATTCACACGCACTAACTATTGGCCTCAAGGGTTTATCTGGTTTGTGTACTTTAACTAAGCCATATATGCTTGGAATAAGACTATTGTTGTTTACTATTGTCTTAGCTTCTGCTTTATCAATGTATTCCAATTTAATGAGTCTCCTTACAAATGATTTAACCTTATTTTGAATCATATTGGTTGGGTCGTCATTCAACTGTTTGTACATTTCCTGATCATTAACAATATCAAACATTTTATTTTCATACGAATCCCTATCCATTATTACAGTTTTATTGCTTTTATCAGATTTTAACACCAATATGTCTGGATTGTCTTTGAAAAATAATTTTGATTTTTTCTCCAAATGATTCAACTTTTTACTTGCCTGTATATCAATATGTTCAGGGCGTTTTTATAGTTATTATTGTGCCTTACAGAATTAATAAGATTAGATAACTGCAGCCTCATGTTATCTTTATGGTTATCACTTACTGGAATATTTTGTAACATATACTCTGCATCACTAATAAAATCTTTGAGATCCTTCTGTTATATATATATATATATATATAAACATCACGTGTCTGTCTGTTTATTTATTTATTTGTTTCTTTGTTCCTTATACAAATCTACACCGTTTGACCGATATTGACCAAACTTGGCACACAGGTAGGTCTTGATACGAGAAATCTCCTAGGCTAGGTCAAAATAGTCAAATTTCAAATTTTGGTCGAAAGGTCAAAAGTTTTGCTCAAGAAAAATTGGCTACACTGAACTATTCAGATTGTGACGGCCATTTTGAATCGACTGCTACTGGCCTCTGTCGGCTGTTAGATGAAGTGCTGTTGTGCTGGCCTCTGCCGCTATCATTATGAACTAAAACAAATTCACATCGTTTGACCGATTTTCGTAACTGGTTATAGACAACTAGGTATCAAGTAGATCTTGATACGGGGAGAGTCATAGACAGAAAGTAGGTGTAGCATGGCACACTGGGTAACAGCTAGTGAATAATAAAAATTTACAGATAAAAAACCCAAAACAGAATACAGAATAAAGCAGTTTAAAAGCATAAATCCGCTTCTCTGATGGTGTCCTTAACAACCAAGGCCGTATGTTTTTGGGGCTCAAATAAATTTGAAAATAATACAGAGAAAAACTAAAGTTCTAATGCTAATATAATAATATTATATTTAAAAAGATGAGGCAAATAACATCTTAGAGAACTATTTGGATAATTGTCTTATTTACAGTAAATTCTTCAGAAATATATTTTTATATCATTTTTTGTTTAGCTAGATCACTTAATTCCTACAACGACATGTATGGATATGAAAACACATTTGTTGCTCTTTTTTTTGTGCATCTCCATTAGCACCATAATAATTCATTCTATTATTGTTACGCTAGTTCATTAAACACATTTATACACATAAACATATATACAAACAAATGCTCATATTTTATGTTAAAATAACAATATATATACACACATATACGTAAGGATTAGAATAAAATATTTTATGAACAGACATGAGAAGTTTTGGGATCGTCGTATATTTTCCATATTTCGAAAACAGTTGAGAAATCGTGGTAAGTGCAATATAACCATTCAAAAAATAACTAACAAAAACAACACACACATAGAGCATGGTGAGTGTGTGTTGTCTGTGCTAGAGAATATGTGAGTGAGGTTGCATGGATATGGGTTGGTATTTGTGAATGGGCGAGTGCATGTGTGTGCGCGTGTGAGTGCGTTTATTTACATTTGTTTGGTGTACAGGTACGCAAATAAATATTGCATGGAAAACATACTTCAAGTAATTTAAGTAAGCAAAAAATGCCAGGATCAATGATAAATAATGACAATGATAAGTAATAAAATCCAAAAGCTGACTCAATCAATTATTAAATTCAAAAGAAATGAGGTAAAAATTTCACCTCCAAATATAATGAAAGTTTCATTCAATGGCGTTAATGGCCCTAAGGTTGGCACCCCTTAAAAAAAAAAAAAAAAAAAAAAAAAAAAAAAAAAAAAAAAAAAAAAAAAAAAAAAACAACTTTTTTTTCGGAGTAAGCATGCAAATATCCATGCTGGAACAGTAAAAATTTTGTTTCAATTTTTACCAATCTAAGATGACTTCTGTGTTGTTTTAAGAATATTTTACATGTTTATGTTAAAGTTAATATGTTTTTTATCGACTTGCAACAAGTTTTTGTTTTGTCTTAAATCTGAGGATGATATGTAGGAGCTACGCTTATTCATTTCTTGTAGTCCATAATGGTAAGTATAATAATTAAATTTTATCGTCCATTTATTATTAACTACGAATTTTAGGACGAGTTATCTATAGGTTACCACCCTTTTCTTGCCAGGAGAGGGCTGATGCCTTTTCTTTTTTCTAAAGAAAAGCCACCACCCTTTGGCACGGAGTGTTTAGTGGTCACGCCTTAACAATCACGGCTACCGGGCCTCCATATAATGGTAAGTAATGCTAGGAATGTCCACTGTATTATTTTTAGTGGCTAAGTTTCTCAGCCCTGCTCTGCTCCTAGACTCCGAAATTTCATTTATACCGAAGATGGCACATATCTGCCAGAAATCCACATTATTTATTTAATTGAGGAGCTCAAATAAAGGCGATTGGCTCCATGAAATGTTGAATCCTCATTAAGACACAAAATGTTTATATGATGTTCAGAGTGTAGTAAAATTTCGCCTACTAAGGCATTATTATTTTCATTTGTTTAGTATCAAGTCGAACAGTGGATTTCATCTGATTTTCTGCCAAAAATTTTGCTTCAGCGGATATTTAAATTTGTTTAGAATTTAGATGTATAATATCAAGTTTCCAGATAAAATAGGCAGAAGTTCTTGTGAGTCAACATTTTTTTTTTGTACATTCGTCCAGTTTTATTGACATTTTTCTTGTACAGTATAACCAATTTTTTTAGTAAAAATTTTTTTTTTACTTTGTTTTTAATGTTCCCGTCAACACAGTACGTTACCTTGGTTTTCATTTAGTCTCTAGGCTCACTTGGAAAGACCACATTAGACTGAAAAGACGAGAACACAACAGACGCTTTGGACAGCTTTACAGATTACCGAATAAAAACTCACCCCTCTTACTCGAAAACAAACTCATAATCTAGCCCACAATGATAAAACCCATTGGGACATACGGAATACAACTATGGGGAACTGCAAAACCATCGAACATCAGACGCTTCCAAACCTTCCAATCTAAAGTCCTCCGAACTATTGTAAATGCTCATTTTTACATAATCAATAAGAATCTTCATAAAGACCTCAACATTCCTCAAATACAGGGCCTTATCCCCATCCGATTTGCAAATTTTCATTACAAATTATCCCTAAACCCTAATCCTGCTGTCCAGTCACTGTCCACTCCCAACCATCCCTATTCCCCAGCATGAGGTTGAACAGGATGTGGCCCCGCAATCTGCTGTAAGCAATACAAGGGAGTGATAACGGAGGTTATCTTCTGCCCACAAGCCCCTAGAGTGTCTGCAGTTCTCTCGTCCCTTTTCCAGCTCCAGTACTTCGTACTGCTGCTGGTTGTGGAATGGGATACGGCTGTCCCTAGTCTTCTCGCTTACCCGAGGAGACAAGGGGACAGCTGATGCTTACGCTCGTGATTATTATATGTCTATGTAAGCACATTATAAAATGCAATTATTTTACAGAAAGTAATTTCATTAAATTAATAAATAAATATTATTCTTCGTAAAAATGTTCTGACTACTGTATTTTCTCAGTACATATCTCAGTCAAGAACCGAGGCTAACTGTCTGAAAATAGTTACTAGACATTCTAGCAAGATGACAGCCGAGGTCAGAAGGAGAATTTACTGCCTAGAACACTGTAATACTCGTAAAGATGTCTGCCGCGGTAAACGGATGGCCGTTTCCAAGCCAGTGTTTATGCTAATCACAAGTAGTTCAGCTTTCTGCTGGAAACCTTTGCTAGGATTTCAGCTAATGTCGCTCGCCGATAAAGATAAACCACTTTATTTAAATGTAAAAACAGCCATAAACCATTCATAAGAAGTCAATATTTCTTCTCATGGGCGGTATTTCCCTTAGCGTTTAGTATTGCTAGTCAATCTTTATTGTAATAGAGCATAATTTTTGCTACAACCACTAAGTGTATTAATACTCAAAGCTGGATTACCATAAATGAGTGCAAATAACTATCAACACTTCATTTTTAATTAGCATGATCATATTTCAATAATTAAAAAAATATATTTCTCAGCATTATTTATGTATTAAACCCTTAATTACACGATTTGTTTTAAATTGTGAACAAAAAAATTAAAAACAAAGATAGGAAGCAGAATAAAATAAGTGGTGATATAGTATGGTAATTTTTGAAACATCAATTTTTTGTTGCTACAATAATTCACGCCACATTTAATAAATAATTTTGTTTTCCATAAATACACCTTTTATTTACTTCATGTTGCTTCTACAATTTCAGTAACGAAAGTAGGGTAAAAACCCCAGCAAGTGGTCAGTAGTTCATATCATATCTAACACACTATCACATCAGATATCAATCAAGAATTTGTTTTGGCTTGTATATTACTTATATAAATGGTTTTGTAGCTTTTCTGCAACCGTATAGCCTTTATGGTTATAAGCAAGCGATTTATTCTTAAATCTAAATACGTTTAGCTAATCAATTAGTTTATATTTTATTTAATATATAAAGGGAATAAAATGAAACCATATCTCTGACAGGTTTCGAGAAAAGTGGAAAAACTAGAATTTCGGTCTCGGAAATTTCAAGTTAGAAGATTTATTTGAAATATTAATCCTAAATAAGATATTTAAATTCTAGTTACGTTTGGAGTTAAGTAAGTATTAGTAACCATGGGCGTATATAGAAAATAATTTCGGAGGGGGCTGGGAAAATTTCGGGGGGAGGGGAGGCTGGAACCACTTCCGGTGTATGGAATACTAACAATTTAGATCTCGGAAGAGTTTTAGCCGCTATTACATCCAAAATAGAATATGTTTTATGAACTAAATGATCTTATTTATTTTTTTTTAAGGGTTTTATGCAATTTTTACCGATCAAATCAAAACTTCGGGGGGGGGGGGGCTGCAACCCCCTCAGCCCCCCCTTATATACGACCATGTTAGTAACAAATTAGTTTATTAATAGACATGAGAAGTTTAACTTATTTAAAAATCACGATAACGGTTAAGAAATGGTGGTATAGTAACCAATCGAAAGCTTACTAAATATTCTAAAAACATAAAGGACATTTTTGATAGAGTGACTCCAGTGGAAGAAATCGTTGCTTAAAAGTCGAAAGTGATAGTTTAGATTCTTTGAACGTTATTTTTTGTCAATTTTTCCCCCATATTGTTGGGGAATCTACCACTCGTTGTGTAAACGAGTGGTAGATTGAGTACTTTTCGCTTAAGTTCTGCCAGTTTCCTCTGTATTGCGGTGCCTACAATCTTGCTTTTTATAGAAATTTCTTTGTAATAGGTGTTTAAATTGTTCACATAATATCAAAACGAAATCCAACCTTTAAAAATGCCACAAGGGATATGAACGGAAACGCGCTAACATTATGCAGTTCCTGCGAATAATGTTTTTAAAATATGAAAAAAAAATTGTAATAATAATAATAATTATATATTTGTTTGATATTTATATGTATTGTATTTTAAAAATATTTGATATTTCGATTTCTTTAACTACAGTATATGATTTGTTGCTAAAAAATACATATACAAAAAAAAATAAGAATTTTGAATAAGTATAACAAAAGAAAATATTAGATATATTTATTTGAATACGAATATTCCTTAGTAATAATAAAACAATTCTCCGAATAAAATCATTATGAGGTTAAACTTAAATTTTACCTTTAATAAGTGTGTTAAATTCTACAAAAATAAATAAAGAAAAAAAAACTTGAAGGTCCCACCGAGATTTGAACTCGGATCGCTGGATTCAAAGTCCAGAGTGCTAACCATTACACCATGGGACCTGTGGCTGTGGGTCCCTAAATATACACCCCGGCCACTTGTTTTCACTTTATTTCGCTCAGTTCCCATAGCCCACAGCGCATTATTTTAACCATATGGGCACCTTTGAGGAGTACTGATGTAATTTTTGTCTCATTTAGGCTCAGACTTGACCAGTACTTTTTTACATCAGTTACGGATGTCGAGTCTAACTCGTAATTCAAACCGAGGCAGTATTTAACATACACGATCCTGTTCATGCAAGTGAAACGACGAGTTTAATTGTAATTTGAAGAAAAAATATATAGACATACCAAAGAAAAATAAAATAAAAATTTCGGGTCTTTTTGCGAAGACCACATCCAGTTACTTTTGAAGTAGCAGTAGTGATTGTATCAGTGATTCAGCGTATGCGCATAGCTCCTTTGCCTTCCTATTGGAGGATTCCGATGACCAATTGCTTTGGTTCTTGCTGGCAGTAAAGTAACCTTCAACAGTGAATTAGCTTTTGTGTATGAAAAAGATCTGTTTATGTTAGTGAGAAAAATGAATCTTTTACAATTAGTTCGCGATGTTCCTGACAAAGAAAAAGAGATTGGTATCTTACTCGGAAAAATTAATGGAATCCTATTAATTTTAGCGAATTGGATAGACTAGACTCGGTAAAATTAATGTAATTCTATTAATTGCGAGTTGGATTGACTAGGGTTTTGATATCTTCATGAGCGAGCGGAGCGTAGCTTAGCGAGCGGAAACGCATAGCATGTAATATCTAATAAATGTAAAATATCCAAAAAAGAGAGAGAAAACGATTAAAATATGTTTGTTCACAAATGACGTTGTTTGTTATCCTTCATAACCTGCATAAAACGGTCAACTTTAATGCATAACAACTTATTTCATAGTTGAGAGAATTGATTTTGATCATAATAACCTTTTTATTAATAAATATTGCTTGCCATTATCTAACATGAATTATAACCGTAGATAACGAGTCAAGAAGTAGTAGATAACCAGCAAAGAACCTATAAGCTAATCAGTAAGCTTATCAGCTAGTACGAGTAACTGTTAAAAATCACTACTGCTACTTCAAAAGTAACTGGATGTGGTCTTCACAAAAAAAAAACCCAAAATTTCTTACGAGACATTTTATATATGTATATATATATATATATATATATATATATATATATATATATATATATATATATATATACACACACACAGGGTGATTCAGGTCTAAGTAGCTAAACTTTAGGAGGCGATTGTAGACTTAATTTCCAACAAAAAAGTTCATTTCAAGTATGGTCCGATTCCGAAAGGAAAAGGAGCTATGTCCAATTTTCTGTTTTTTTAACGTAGTCATGTTTTTTAATGTATAAGAAAGGATTTCTCAAAAACTATTCAAGATAATTAAATTCTAATTATGCTATCATAAAATACATAAAATTTCCTTTAAAAAGACAGTAATTTAATTCACTAAAATTATTATCAAAAGATATTATATGGACGTCCAATAACGCACTTCTGTTTTTATAAATGAATCAGTGTATTTTCGCGATTTTTTTCTTCAGCTCTCTAAAGGACTACAGATTCAATACTTACAGGAAAACTTCTACATTTAGTAAGCATTAAATGTATGAAAATAAAGTGGAAGTTTATTAGGGAATAAATTGAACGATTGGCTCCCTTTTGTAAAAAAAATGTGGAATGTAGTTTTGTTACTTTCAAATACCTTGTGTGAAAAAATTGAAAATTATTCATTTTTTAATTTCCAAACTGTGGGTAACCATTGTCCAGTCCAGAAGCAATAAAAAGTAACTGGAAGAAATTATCGGAAAAGTTTTTCATTTGAGAGATCTGTTACATTTCATGTTTTTTTTTTTCATTGATTTATGTTTAACATGATGTATTCGGCACCCAGTTTTGACTAAAAATGTTGTCTTACATTGTCTTACCATGTATCACTCAAAGAGAGGAGACTGCATGAATCTCTGCACGCTATAGATCAGAACAACCTCCACGGACAGCAGAGGATTCCTAAAAATTTCAAATATCGAATTAAATTAATAGTGGACAAACTCGACTTAAATATACCTGACGTATTTGCATTTCCACCAGAGGTTATGCCATTATCGAAAACCAAGCAAATAATCCTTGACTTCACCTTAACAAAACACACCAAATCTACTACAAACCAAATCATCTATCAAACAAGTTTTTTGGAACATGTTCAAAAGTACACAGACTACACTAAAACCTATACAGATGCATCAAAAATTGACTCCCAAATAGGATGTGCCTTTTTGAGGGACAACTTCTGCAAAAGATATAACATGCATGAAGCAAACAGTATATTTACGGGAGAATCTTTCGCGATTTGGCAGGCCATTGAAGATATTAGGTTTCAAGAACATAACAAGCACCTTATCATCACGGACTCACTCAGCGTGATGAGGGCACTACCAAAACTCAAGAACCGCCATCCTATAATAGCTGAAATTAGGGAAAATCTTGCAAAACAAAATAAAGATATTGCTCTTTTATGGGTTCCTTCCCACATGGGCATTGAACTTAACGAGAAAGTAGATATTGAAGCCAATAATGCAAGAAAAGAACAAAGTGATAGCATAAAAGTGGCAGAGGTGTGCGGACAAGATTTAAAAGTATTTATTAAAAAAACAAATATTAACAATGTGGACTAAGGAATGGTTAGAAACAGAAACAAAACTAAGAAACATTAAAAGAACTCTAAATACTTGGAAAACCCCTGAAAGGCTGAACAGGAGGGAGGAAGTAGTTTTGGCAAGAATGAGAATTGGCCACACTAAATTAACCCACAGTTATCTCCTGAAAGGACTTTACCCTCCCACCTGTAAACATTGCAATGTTATATTAACTGTTGAACACTTCTTAACAGAATGTACCGGATACACACTGGCGAGAAAAGTGAACAACATTGAAGGCAACCTTGCTGAAATCTTACAGGACGACGAAAGGGCTGTACAAAAGGTATTCAAATTTGCCAAAGATATAGGCCTCTATCAAGAAATATAGAAACATAGAACTGCCAATGACTCATACGGGTAGAGGCAGTATAATTAAATAAATAAATAAAAAAATGTTGAGCGGAGAATTCAAAAAGATTGCAGGGTAGTTGAATAATTGTAATCCAGAATTTACACATAATTTGAAATGTTTTCAAATAAAACTAAAAATTGTGCAAAACATTGCGGGAGGAAAAATGTTAATCTTCAGTTCGGCCACATTTTGTGGACATACAAGGCCACATTCACACGGAATGGAATATTTCCAGTCCCAATTCGCATAGCTCGTTTCATTTTAATCCCTATGCACTGTGAAGACCACACAATCAGTATCAGCTCCAAGTTAACGTGTGGTGCAGAATTCAGGACGAATATCTTCTTCAGCCAATCCTGATTCCTGACAGGATTGATTCAACATATTTTTAAACATACACTCGATTTAAATACGACTGACCTTTTGCATTGGAAGACGTTCCGTTAGCACATAGATTCATGGTTTCAGATGGATTGCTCCTAGCAATCCACTGCTGCCAGGTGCTGGTCCTGCACCTAGCAGCAGTGCTGTTAGACTGCCCAAGTTCATAAATGTCCAATTGCAAATTTAGTAAATTTTCAAATATATTAGCAAATATTTTAGTGCCTACAACATCATGTAAATGATGAATCAATGAAAATTCGTTAAACAAAAAATGTAACAGATCTCCCAAATGAAAAACTTTTCCGATAATTTCTTCCAGTTACTTTTTATTGCTTCTGGACTGGACAATGGTTACCCACAGTTTGGACATTAAAAAATGAATAATTTTCAATTTTTTCACACAAGGTATTTGAAAGTAACAAAACTACATTCCACATTTTTTTGACAAAAGGGAGCCAATCTTTCAATTTATTCCCTAATAAACCTCCACTTTATTTTCATAGATTTAATGCTTACTAAATGTAGACGTTTTCCTGTAAGTATTGAATCTGTAGTCCCTTAGAGAGCTGAAGAAAAAAATCGCGAAAATACACTGATTCATTGATAAAAACAGAAGTGCGTTATTGGACGTCCAGAAAGTATCTTTTAATAATGATTTTAGTGAATTAAATTACTGTCTTTTTAAAGGAAATTTTATCTATTTTATGATAGCATAATTAGAATTTAATTATCTTGAATAGTTTTTGAGCAATCCTTTCTTATTCATTAAAAAACATGACTACGTTAAAAAAACAAAATAATTGGACATAGCTCCTTTTCCTTTCGGAATCGGACCATACTTGAAATGAACTTTTTTGTTGGAAATTATGTCTACAATACCTCCCTGAGTTTGGCTACTTAGACCTGAATCACCCTGTATATAGTGAGTGTCAACATTTTTTAAAAATATTTTTTATTTATGGAGCACCACATCAGTAAAAATAATGTTAATGGTACAGGAGTGATAATCAGTCATCAATGAGTTCTTATACTATCAATAACATAAAAAAATAAATCGTTAGATATTATTAATCAATTTATAAATTCATGTATACGAAATTGATGAGTCAAGTCTTTCTAAGAACACCGTACTCATAAAAATACTTTAAATTGTACAAAAGTGAATAAAAATCATCAAGAAGTTATTTTATTTGTAAACAATGGATTATGAACTTCTTGGTTTAAGAGGATAAGTTTAGTTTCTCCCAAACTATTAACAATTCTACCGATTTAACTCCAAGAGTGGCACACAACCAGTGCCACTCTTGGTTGTGTAAACCAATATTTTTTTTTTTTTTTTTTTAATTTATCTTCATATCTAAAGTAATAACAAATGAACTAGTGAAGTACAAGACAGAAGTATTGATATACGTACCCCATCCTTATACACCTAATCCTTATTCACTTCATAGTTTTAACCCCTCAGTAATGTTTAAATCTCAGTAACATCCAGACAGACCAAAGTTCTTGTTTGTATCATAAATTTAATCATCGTTTTGGGCGGGAAGCAAAAATACACAATGATATCCGAAAGAAGATATTACCGGATACAGGGTCTCCCGCGGTTAGCGCCTTAGATTCTAAAGCGGAAGATGGTGGGTTCGATTCCCGCCGGCGGCAGGAATTTTCTCATCTCACGGCTCGTTGAGAAAATTCCTCGCTGCCCCATGGATGTCGGCGCTAATGGCCTAGATGTTGATGCTCCATAAAAAAGAAAAAAAAAGGCATTCAAATCGGTGAAGAGGCTGTAGCCTTCTTTGAAACGCGAAATGTCCCTCGTCCCACTGTGCGCCGGTGGGAATTGAACCCACCACTCCCGCATGAGAAATTAATGCGGTAGCCACTAGATCCATGAGTAAAATGTTATATTTATTTATTTAAATCTTAATGTCCATGAAAACGATTTTTTGGATGGGTTTTCTACAGATTACCACCCTTGTCTAGTCATGATAGGGCTTATTTGTTAAAAGAAAAGACATTACCCCTAGTGGAAATCGAACGAAATGCACATGTCTTAGTACTCATGTCAAAGGAACTTTGAAATGTTATAAAGAATTGTGAAAACATAAGGTTGAGGGGTTGGTTACAAAAAATTGTTGTTTTTGAAGAAAGGGGGAAGAAAAAGTCCAAAATACTCCCCGCAGATAATTTAGTATGTATTATGTATTCTATCAAAAGCGAAATCTTTTTTTTTTTCTTCTCAGCAGAAGCCAGATGTTTCCTCATCACTCACGTATCCATCATCCTTCCATACATCATCAGGCTATTCATCATTCATGCATTTATCATGGGGATATTATGTAAATCCTGGGAGGGGCCTTCCATGTTCGCCATTACCATATTTCAATGGTTAGATTGGCCCGACCTACGGGCTACTTATTGTCTCCACTTTGCATATACATCTTGGGGCGACATCCTCTTCTTGGCTACCGAGCGTCTTCGTAGGCATGGCTCGCATAATCAGCGATTTGTCTTGGGAGACAAGGAGGGATGTCAAATTGCTCAGAGGGAACATTAACATAAACGACACAGAAAAGAAGAAAATACATTACCAAAGCTTTAAATGAAATTATTTGACTTTAAATTGTAAACAAGTACAAAACACCGGTATAAAGCTCATTCATCGACAGGCAAGCCAAATTAGCAACCACGCGGAAAAAAATACTAACAATGAGTTAGCTTACTACGATTTTTTATTTATTATCAAGACTCTCATAACGCAGATGATTCGCTCGATAATTACAAATGTGTTCTTATAATTAAACAGTTTTTACAATTTCTTATTGATATTTCATATAAAGTAATAACATTAATTTACAATAAAAGTATTTTTCAAATCAATATAACAGTTATAAGTATGCACACTATAATGTATATATATATATATATATATATATATATATATATATATATATATATATACTTATATTATATACATGTATATATATTAAAACATTACTATATACATTACAGATGTATATGCAAGTGCACAACACATGCATATACATTGCTTTTATACACTATGTGTAATTCATGTTATACACATGTACATACGTACGTATTCATACACTCACGCATATAAATCACGATCTTTAAGTGAAAATAAAATTAATTTAAAATAACAATTAATTATAATGACAATTATCTTTTCACCAATGCTACCAGATATCAGAAGTAACTTTAGAGTCTAAAATTAAATCTTGTTGTATAGCTGTGTGTGTTTTAGATGTTGAAAAATAGTGTTTATCGATTCGCTACCCTCTTTCAAAAGTTCAGTCATGTCGTGAGGTATTTGTAAGTAATCATGTCTTCTACATTCTGTCAATATGTGTTTAACTGTTAGAGGTAAGTTACACTGTCTGCAAGTAGGTTTTCAGTATTAGTCATTAAAAACGAGTCTGTGAGTAATGTATCTCCGATTCTTAAACGACATAAGACGACTTCTTCTCGTCTCACATCCCGTGAGCTTGATGACCAAGCTAGAACTGTATGTTTAATTTCTCTGAGTTTGTTGTCTTGTGTAAGTTGCCAATATCGCTGACAGTTGTTTAAAGTTTTAGTGTAAGTAAGTCTTTTAATATCTTGTAATGTCAAGAGATCAATGTCATTTGTATCTCTTCGTGTCGCTAATTTTGCTAGTTCGTCTACGTTAGTGCTATCAGATTTTCATATCGTAGCATACTACGATCTAACCACATATTACACGAACCAAATACACATTCAGAAGCAGACAGTATAGAATAAATAATACAATAATAATAATAATGTAATAATAATTAGGCTGATGTGCGCAATTGCTTGGGTCTTTAAGAACCTCCCTTCTTGAGTAACATTACATTGCACACCCAGAGTACACTAAACACTTACAATGACACAGGAAGTAGGTATAAAATTCACCACCCACAGAAAGTGGTAAAACAAAACTCTATTCTAGGCTTGCACTAATCTCGGGTGAGGTCCGCTCCAGAGGGAATAATTAACCAGACCTTGACATCGGTAGCAGTGGTCCGATACTAGCCCGTAAGATTAAGGATATTTAAGAAGTATAAGCAATCAGGGAATAGTTGGGATTCGGCTAAGAAAACATCAATACGATTTTTGTAAAAAAAAATCTATATTCAGGACGTTTCGGCTACACTTTGGTAGCCTTCGTCAGATTTAAGTAGAAAAATCTGACTGCACTTAAATCAGACGAAGGCTACCAAAGAGTAGCCGAAACGTCCTGAATATAGATGGGTTTTACAAAAATCGTATTTATGTTTTCTTAGCCGAATCCCAACCTTTCCATCTTTACTTATCAGCTCGACGGCTAACTATCTAACCTTCATTGAAGAAGTATAGAATCAACCACTTCAGCTTGAGCTTGGTGGAGGGTCATCCTTCTCCCACTCCTGTAAGTAAGTGGCCAAGAAACACACAGAAACGCATCAAATAGACTAGATACATTCATGGTGCAGTCATGCGACTGACCACCGAAGCAGACTAGAAACAGCACGCTGTCCAGATGGATTCTACGAGAATCGTCAGATACTTCGTGAATGTCCAGCGAATGTATGTACATATGCATATATAAATTATTTACGGAAATCCCCCGAAGTCTTGTTGTTGTCTGCATATCGTATTTTATGTATGAATTATGGTTTTGTATCCTGTTTCTGGCAAATCTACATTCTCCAGCAATGGACACTAAAACTTCTCGCTCCGTCATCTTTGCTCTGAGAAAATGTCAATAAATCGACGGCCTGACATAAATAATAACGCAGATGCACCATAAAAGAAATTAAAAAAAAAAATTATTGAAAGTATTCGATTTTTTTAAAACAACTCTTATGGCGAGATAATCTGTTTATACTTTTGATAAGATTCACATTCCAGCGTTCAGTCGTACCAGTAGAGATAAAACTACTTTTTTTAAAAAAATTGAAGTGTATTTATACTAAAGGTATCCATAAACTGAGATCCAGTGGAAAATATTTTTACACGTTTGACGTTAACCTAAACAAAGAAATATACATCCTGGTTAAGCTAGGCTTAGAGGATGTATTATCGGCAAAAAATGTGAAAGGAGAAAATGAATTATGGACTTTTCGTATTGTTTCGAAATAAAATATCCTGAATGCGTCCAGCAATCATGGTAAGTGGACTGTGATCAGTTGGATTCCTAAACAATTTTTGAACAAGAAAGGTTAATGTGTCAATTCATGAAGTCAGCCGGTGCTTGAATATTCAGGAATCTTGGTTTCATTGGAATGTTGGCAAAATATTCAGTGATTCTATTATAAGTTTTAAAAATCAAACCAGAGATCGAGATTATAAGAGAACAGGCTAAAATGAAGCAGTTCTTTAGATTCAGACTGATAACTTTGTTGTTTTTTATTTGGACAGAATTCCATTAATAAATTGTTCTATCTTTTCTCAATAACATATGTTACAAATCATTTTCACCTTTCTTCTACTATAACTTATTTGAAGATATTATATTGTGAATGAGGAAGACAGTGTCGACATTCCAGAAACCCCGACGATGTCGACAATTATCTACAAGGGAACCCTACACCGTAAAGCCTTTCTTGACGTCTTTACTAACTCTCCTGTGAATCGGCTTCCTTTCCCGGGGTAGAAAGGGTTAATAAATTGAAGGAAATAAAGTCTTGGGAGCTCTAAGGTGTCCATTGGCTTGACGTTAGGACATACCAACTAACAGTTAAGCTGCGCCATTATGTAAATCAGACACTTCTCCACTGACGTTCCTCAGATCTCTTCTGTCCAATTTGCATAAAGCCCTTCACATATTTTCGGATGAACGACTCCTCGTTCCGGCATCAGTAGCTTTAGTCACATTTGGCTGTCCGAAATAACATTAATACGACGAGAAAAAAATATTGTAATCACATTTATCATGGTGATATCACAATATTATTATCATCGGAATACATTCTTGGCGTCAAATGCATTCTGATGTTTATCATACACGGTTCTCTCCACGCTGTTTATGCATCTTAGGAATTTAGTACCCAAAAAGTAAATGTTTAACGAAACCCTGACACAATTTAAATTTGCGAATATTAAATTGGTATTTTTCAAAACAATGAATATTACTTCAAATGGGGAACGGTCAGTAACTACATTGCGTATTTCCAGATAAGGGTGCGATCATCTGGTGCGATTTGGAAAATTTAGGTTTTTTATTGAAAATCTACAAAGCTTTGGCGATAAGAGCTTTACATATGATGGAATTTTCCCTGGATAAGTGATAGAGATTTAAATATTACAGACGGGACTCGATCCTCCTTCTCCCGCATGAAAATACAAAGCAATAGCCCACGGGGAGTCCCTATTTTCAAAAATATCTCGAGAACAGTAGGGAAATCGTGGCAATTGGAAGTTTTCTAAATTGTCTACCAAAAATGTTCTAAAGATAATTTCGATGGGGTCAGTCGGAAAATAGGTGCTTAGAACATCTAAATTGTTAGATTCGTTGTTTTGTACTCTTTTTGGGTTTGATTTCCTCAATATTTTTTTTTTTTTTTTTATCATTTTTTATTTATTTTGGAATTAATATTGATTTACCAGTAAAACAAGATGCGTAAAATAAGAAACTAATTTTGTTTTTATATATAGTTTTCCGATTGCAAGTCGAAGAATCCAATTTTTCTTTGGAATTTCATTGGAGTAGGTGTTCTCATTTTTCCCAAAATATTAAATATAGTCCAGGCTTTCCAACTGATAATAGGCGTAAGGACATTACGGAAAGCGCTGAGATAACGCAGTTCCTTTCATTCATTTCATTTATCCAGCATATATTTTGAAATTTTATAAGTGTTATTTTATTTTCTCATTTTCCTCACATATTTTTAATTATATATAGTATACTAGGTCAGTTTCTCTAGCTGTTACCCGGCGTGCCATGTTACACCTACTTTCGGCATGTAGAAAAGCAAAAATAAATTACAATCCAAATAGCAATATTAAAATCTAACAACGCAAATCTGTGACTATTTGGGTTCATAGTTTCAAACCCGCGATCCCTAAACTGTGGGTCCTAGACGATTTTAACCTAGCCTAAGACACTCCCCGGATCAAGACCTACCTATGTACCAAGTTTGATCAAAATCGGTCGAACTGTGTGGACTTGTATAAGGAACAAACACATAGACAGTTAGCTGGTAGACGTTTTTGATTTAGCCTACAACAATCACTGGATCAAGATCTACCAGTGTTACATATTTGGTCAAAATCTGTCAAACGTCTGGATTTGAATAAAGAACAAACAGACACACACATAAACAGACAACCAGATACGTGATTTTTATAGAAATAGATTTGTTAGTTATGTTTATTTAAATAGCACAATAACAGTTTAAATATTTTACTTCTATTTGACTTTCCAAATTTTGCTACATCCTACGGGTTTAACCCTTCCAGCGGAACATCTTTTTTTCTTCTATTAGTAGGAACATCCGTCTCTGAGACGGGTACCTTGATTTCCACATTGTCAACAGCCTAATAATTATTTTTAAGTCACCTATCACTTATCTAATAATTGGTACGTAGTTTTGTTTGTTAAAGGAAAAATAAATGCTACAAAAGAAAAATATTTATTTCTGAATTTCGTTAAAATTATGAAATGTTTGTATAGGAAACCCAAATTATTTCTGGTAATACTGAAGGAGAGTGCCCTCAGCACCGATTTTCTTCAAAATTTGCACTATAACGTATTTTGATGCACTAAACACGAATCCGTTGAAAAAAAAAGTTACTCGCAACTAGGAAAGAAGTTATTAAGCACTAAAGTTCACTGTTATGGAGGTTATAAAAGACAGGGTAAACAGCTTATATGTAAACACGCGCCTGCGCAATAGTCCTTAATGACGAAGTGTAATTGAAATTTAGACTCACCTGTGGTAGCTGACTTGGTCGTAAACTGTCGCTTTTGGGCATACGTGCTATGCGTTTCCGCTCGCTCAAGAAAACATCAAAACCCCTAGTCAATCCAACTCGCAGAAGTGAAAAGAATTCTATGCCCAATAGTCGTCCAAGGCAGTCTTCCCTAACCTTCATATCAGTGAACTTTTTTTTTAAATAACTTCTTTCCTAGTTGCGAGCAACTTTTTTTTCAACGGATTCGTGTTTAGTGCATCAAAATACGTTATAGTGCAAACTTTGAAGAAAATCGGTGCTGAGGACACTCTCCTTCAGTTTTACCTTATTTCTGCCTATGCAGTCTTTTTCTCTTTCTTTTTTTTTTCTTTTCTTTAATTTTATTACATTGATTTCAGTCAAATTTACAGTGAAAAATTACAACGAGAAAAAAGTTGCAAAATGAAAAATACAAAAATAATAGAGTAGTAAATATTTTTGAAAATGTAGACTAATAAAAAGTTACGAAAATGTAGACTCGTAAAAAATTACCAAGAGAAAAAATAGAAAAAGTCAAAACTCGAAGAATTAGACTAGAAAAAAAAAGTACAAAAGTAATAGACTAGTAAAAAGTTACAAAAATGTAGACTAATAAAAAGTTACGAAAATGTAAAAAATTAGTAAAAAAAAGAAAAATGTGTTTTTGTACGCTACTGAATCCTAATCTTTTATTTTAGTGCGCATTCCTTGAAGTTCTGCGTAAGTGTGCGTCACAATGAGTACATTAGTTGGAACACCCGTCTAGCAGACGGCTACTCGGAACGTACGCTAGTAGGAACATTTTCGGTCTCTATGGGTTCTGAAACGCAAAATTTTCTAGTCGGCACTTCCGGATTGCGTCATGAGATCAACCTTATAAGCGGGGTTCCTCCCTATGGGGGAGGGAGGAACCGCGCTAAAAGCACTCTTACCGACTCGAGAGACGGATGTCGGCTAACCTACCGCGATATCCGTAGAGGGAAAGGTGTAAACTGAGCAAACTTAAAGCCACGCGAACCTTAATACCATACAACCATACATATGGTTACTTCTTTAAACTATACCTGCCTGGGAGACGGATGTTCCGTTAGAAGGGTTAATTGAGCCAATTTCCTTCTAGCGGGCTATCAAAATTTAATAAATAAACATTTAAATTATTTTGTTGAATAAAATAACTAAGTACAAGAACCCTGAGTATTTATGATAAATTGTTGGAGGAGTGAAAAAATTAACTTCGAGGAAAAAAATTCTGATATATAATAGTGTATAGGGCTGAAAGGTTTCCCGTATAAGACATTAGCCAAGTGATCAGCATATCTGAAGAGAGGTATAATATGTCAGCTGGTGGAGGGTACATTTGTATTTGGAGAGAGTTGGAGATAGGAGAGAGTGAAAAATTGACTTTGTCTCCAACCATTCTACCGGCACTAGCTTTAGAGTCGGCTGTCTGTCAGATACAATAACTCTTAAGCTATTTTTGTAAATTCTCTTCTTTTTCTTATGACACATCTCCTTCATGTTTTTAGACTTCTTATTTTTATTTCTTACATTTTGAAATAAATGGCTGCCTTGTTCTTTTTTGTGAAGGCGAAGAAGCATAGAAAACTGTCAGATATTAAAATGGAACGCTTTGTTTGGAAAGTTTCATTCTTTGATTTTTTGTTGTATTAATATATTGCTTTGATTCACAAAATTAATAAAACTTGATAAATAAACTTAGAATAAATAAAATTCTTAATGTGTTTAACATTAAGGGTTTTCCGAGGAGCACATCATTTAATTTATATTTTTTATTCAGGAGGATTAAGGTATTAATAATAGACACATTAACCCTTGGATGCACAAGAGGAGGGCACTTGAAAACCCTATAATCTATTATCATTCATATCTCTGTCCTTAATATTTAGAAAAATATTTCAGAGATAAATTCTCCAATAATAATAGTAAAACTTTTCTTTTTTTTTTTAATTTGTTGTTTTCCTGCAAAAAAAAAAAAAAGGTATTGCCAAGGGGGCTTAAATAACTCCCCTCCTTGGGAAGATATGGAGTCTTCTAAAGACAACAATCCAAGGGTGACTCCAAAAGCCCCATTCCTTGTTAAATTAATTATCAAATGATAAATTACACAGGCACAGAAAATAAAAAAAGTGGTATTTCCTAATAACTAGAGCTAGGTTTTGGGGGTCATTGAATTAGAATCCGAGATCTGTTCCGCCCCATCAGCACAAAATCATGGTCATTTCAAGCATAAATTGTCTATTTTGCAAAAAAAATCATTTTTACTGCATACTCATTTCTTGCAAAATAAACATATTTGTCCTTGAAATTATCTCGATTTTGCGTCTATGTGCTGAAACAGACCTCGGATTCGAATTCAGTGACCCTATAAACATGGAAGCTCTAGTTGTTTCTTCTTTAATGGCTACATGCGAAATTTGACCTTCAAATACCCTTAAACCTGACGTGATGGGGTGAAACGGACACCGGATTCGGATTCAGCGCGTTGAAATACATAAGAATATATGTATGGCTTCTTTGAAAAATACCACTTTTTTTGTGTGTGTGTGTGTGCATGTTAGTTATAATTAAAACCTCTTTTCTTCGTTATTACTGCTATAATTATGTTTATTATTAGCGAGCTTTCAAGGATTTTTGGAAATTTAGAACTTTGAGTTTATATTTTAGCTTATATTAATTTCTTTTGCGTTATAAATAAGTTTTAATCAGTACAAAATGGTTCACTTCAGTCAATCTCCTAACAAATAAATTTATAAATATTTAAATATTCTTGAGGTAAATGAAAAACGTCCTGTGCCTTCACAAAAGGAACTCAAGATCTTCCTTCTCTGCCAGCAACCTCAAAGTTTTTTTTAAAATATTCTGTTTATAATAAATGTTTTAAATTATAAGACACCCATCTGATAAATTTATTAGGATAATATGTTGGAATATTTGTCCCATTCATTTTTCCCAAGAAGGCTAATTTCTTGTACAATGAAAAAAAAAAAAAAAAAAAAAACACTTGAAATGGTCACAAATATTTATGATATTTTTGAAAAATTAGAGCTCAAAATTATTAAATATGTTTAAGTTAAAATTCGCCTCATTTGTTCTATAATAAGCACAATGAGTTAGCTAAAAATATGCCAGCAACACGACTAACTTTGCAATGAAAAACACTCCCAATTAAATTTATTTTTCTCTATTTTTTTTGACAGATTCCAGCTTCATCAAATCTAAGACTTACAAATTTTTATTATTTTTGTACTAGGAAAGTTATTAATATAAATATATGTTTCATTATACTGCATCAAAAAACATGTGTTTTCAATACTCGGTTTGAGTCCGTAAAATAGTACTTTTCGGTCCTAGGCCCGAAAAATCTTTTTGGTGCGCTAACCTTACCTGCTACTAATAAACATGTGTTTGAAGGAGGTTACTTTTAGATACTGTGATTCATTCTAATATTTGTTTACTTATAATAAGTAGTGTGTTTAAAGTGCAATACAACATGGATATAGGTTAATAAACAGATGTTTTTTTTTTCAAATAAATAAAAGGTGTCAATTTAATTTCTTTTTCATTATACTGCATCAAAAAACATGTGTTTTCAATACTCGGTTTGAGTCCGTAAAATAGTACTTTTCGGGCCTAGGCCCGAAAAATCTTTTTGGTGCGCTAACCTTACCTGCTACTAATAAACATGTGTTTGAAGAAGGTTACTTTTAGATACTGTGATTCATTCTAATATTTGTTTACTCATAATAAGTAGTGTGTTTAATTAATTAATTAAAGTTATCCTTTAATCAAAAGTTATCTGTATTCCAAAAGGCAATGCCAAACAAAGGTTTTAATATAATGAATAATCAGAATTGTACTATAAATATTAATTTAAATGTATAAGTACTTTTCTTCTATTATAGGTTAATAAACAGATGTTTTTCTTTTCAAATAAAAAAAAAGCTGTCAATTTAATTTCTTTTACTGTACCTTTAAGTTATTAATGAAATATAAAAGTGGTTTAATGTACTCAAGTATGAGCAGTATAATGAAAAGTATTGTTCATAACCCTTACCAAAAGTGTGTTTTAGGGACTTGGTCTAATTTCCGCGCTCGGCTACGCCTCGCGCGTTAAACTCGACTCAATGGGATGATTTCAGTCGGATAGTATGGAACATGAAGTTTCGTAAGTGTAGATTTTATTTGAGTGGCTCCTATGTTCTAAAAAAACGTGTTTCTTTTTTATAATTATACGCACTCTTTTATTTCGGGGTAGTCAATGCGCTACTTCTAATGTTTCCGAGAAAGGATTGGAGTGATGTTGTATCCTCTTTATATATATATATATATATATATATATATATATATATATATATATATATATATATATACATATAAAATAAATAAAAAAAAATAAAATATGTTAGTAAACTCTTCCAGAATGTTCGGAATTCAATATTTAGAACCCAACTAAATCTTAACGTTTTTATTGATTAGCGTTCGCCATACGTCTATTTAATTTATGTATCTTTGATGAATCTAAATTGATAGGAAATAAATTCCATCATTTTTTGCTCACGACAAAAAAAAAAAAAAAAAAAAAAAGAAAAGAAAAAACCTCATAATTATTTTGATCAATTCTGCTCCCGTTCACTACCAATAAATCATATCTATATGCTAATCGGAGAAGCAATACGGCATTGAACCCGCGTCCGATCCCTAACTGTATCAGTGCCTATAAAAGACACCGCATACATCATCTTGTTTAGCAATGACTTCATCTACAAATGGAAATCAATGGATCTAATTGACAATTTGCCAGTCGATTTCGATGGGACATATAAACGACAACCTAGTCAATGTATTCGCTCTTGGCACACATTCTTTGATAAGTGACGTAAAAATTAATTTCTTCCCGTTTAATGAAATACACCTATCTGATATTGAAAAATAAAGACAGGCGCAAAAAAATATGCATACTTGTTTAAATAACGGTCAAAACGGTGAAAAGACACGTTTAAAAATTTGCACGCCAACAATTGGGGAAGTTTGTGGATTTTTAAATCTGGGTAACTGGGAGAATATTGCAGGCTGCGGCTTTATATATATATATATATTTGAACCACCGTTATTTTCGTTCTCTAGGGGTTCTGTCTAGTTTTTTTTTTTTTTTTTTTTTTTTTTTTTTTTTTTTTTTTTTTTTTTTTTTTTAAGGCATGTCAGCCACACGGGCGATTTATGCCTTGATTTAGATGATAGATAGCGGAACCACTACCGGACAGGACCCGACCGGGCGAGGGCACGCCCACCGATATCGCAGGCCCCCCACTCGATGAGGGTTTACAGTAAACTGCAGATATTACATGGCACAAGCTTGTGGCCGAGGGTCTGCTCGGTGGGACCAGGCCGACCAGACCCTCCAAGCTCATGTCTGTTTGTTCCTTATACAAATCCACACCGCTCGACCGATTTTGACTAAACTTGGAACACTGGTAGGTATTGATCAGGAAAGCCTCGTAGGCTAGGTCAAAACGTCTATCAGCTGTCTGTCTGTATGTTTGTTCCTTATATAATTCCACACCGTTTGTCCGATTTTGACCAAACCTGGAACACTGGTAGGTCTTGATCAGGGAAGTCTCGTAGGCTAGATCAAAACGTCTATCAGCTGTCTGGCTGTATGTTTGTTCCTTATACAAATCCACACAGTTCCACATGGCACATATGGAGATCCTTGATTCAGGAAGAGTCGTAGGCTAGGTTAAAATCGTCTAGGACTCAGAGTTCGGAGGTCACGGGTTCGAAACTATAAACCCAAATAGTTTTAATATTACTTATTTGGTTTCTAATTTATTTTTTGTTTTTTTAGATGCAGAAAGTAGGAATTGCATGGCGCGCCGGGTAACAGCTAGTATATATATATATATATATATATATATATATATATATATATATATATATACGACTCTTCCTGAATCAAGGATCTCCATATGTGCCATGTGGAACTGTGTGGATTTGTATAAGGAACAAACATACAGCCAGACAGCTGATAGACGTTTTGATCTAGATATATATATATATATATATATATATATATATATATATATATATATATATTTGAGTGGATCAAAAATTGTATTTAAACCACAATAATAAATAACAGTTGGCGTCTGTCATAATTACAGACTTATTTACTTGTTGAAAAAGGTATCTAATTTAGTCAGGCGCTGTGCGTCACCGTGCTTTCTGACAGGTGTCAGACATAATTAAGTGTACTAAAGAAAAAAGTGTCCTCGAATCGGACAATACTGACAGGCGAGCAGACAGGAAGAGGAACGAATGTTGACAGTTGTCTGTTGACAGAGATTCCACCTGTCTTTTTTGGACTGAGCCCAGGACGCTCTTGTACTTGACGGTTTCCAGCTGTTGGTCACAAAACGCGGCTTATTTATGAACGCTTGACTAGTATTTATTAGCTGTTTTTTGGTTTTATAGGCCAAACGTTACCATAAATGACTCCTTTAAATAAAATTACTTATTTGTTAAATATTGTTCTGTTTATATAAGCTTTTGGAATTGATATTTTCCAGGCTCAACCATAAACATCCGATCCGACAGCCACCGACTGTCGTAAGAAAAAAAAAAAAACATGCATCTCAGTGGATGTGCGTACATTGGTCCCGACCTGATCCAATCCTGTCCAATCCAGCGGCCACCGATTCTTGGCCATTCAAACTTGTTTGTTTCTAGACCGATTTCGGACCGACGAAGCAAAATGGCGCCAGTCCGCATATTGTGTTTCAAAAAGGTCTACAAGTTCTAAATCTTAACCGATTTCAATGCATTTTTTTTATATCAAAGGAAATAAGATTTAGAACAACTTTGTCCATTCACATTTTAGTTTTTACTTTCCCTTGTTTATTAAATTGCGTGGAAGGATGTTTATACCTTCCAATGTTTATAACCTTCCAATGCTTATAACCTTCTAGTTACCTTTCTTATAAATAATTTTAAAATATGAATACCAATACTTCTCTTACCTCCAACATTCAACCTAATCAAAGGGTTCTATGCTTATTAGATGGTATTTCTTAAATTAATCACTCATTTTCACTTCACTACGAGGTCATTACTGACGATCTGTGACTAAATCGGATCGGATTGGGTCGAGACCAATGTAGGCACTCACGTCGGCCTCTGTCGGTCAAACTAAATCGGATCGGATCGGGAGAAATACGGTTCCAATGTAGGAGCAGCCTTAGGCATTTCTGATTTGAATGGTTAAGTTCGTTGACCAGCAAATGCGCCCACCGGAAAAATATATTTTTGGCGAAACGTTTTGCCTTCACGGGCTATTTACGCGCAGATTTTAAAGACATTTATACAGATATAAATGTGCTCCCTCTGGACGTCCATCTATTTTTACAGATGCGTCCTGAACTAGTAGGTAGCAGTTTAAATCAGACTCTTCAAGAGTAGATATATAAGTAAAGTGTTTCATAAAGATGACGGCATCCCTTCCGAAATGAAACGGACTAAATCTGCAAGGAAGAGCTGGGTTTATGCTAATGAATAAGATTCGTTTGCAGGGTCGGAGCCTTTTGAATTTAAATTGGATTCAGTTACCGCCTTTATGGGAGCTTTATAGCCTTTTATGGCCAGCTTATATTTCCCCCATAACCGTTCTGCACCCGTAAAAAAAAGGGAAAAATAACAAACTTGCATGGCTTTTTTTTATATTTATCGCCTTGGAGTACTTACCAGTGTAAAAGAGTGGATTGACCTCTTTAGACTGATTTACGCTACTAAAGACTTAATCCTTATCACGTAAATATTCGGATTGAACTTTAAAATATATATTTTAAAACAGCTTTTAATATTTGTAGCGCGTTTCCTCACACCTTCCATAAGAAGGAAAGTAGCTTATGTCGTCAATATTTTTTTATTTATTTTGTCCTTAAAAGATAACATACGCTCGTTATTCCATATATAAATTTGTAGCTATTATTCAATCTAGTTACATAATTTCTAGCACCATATTTACAATCGTTTAGAGCCTTCTGCTCAAATTCAGGAACATAAATATGCTTTAGGTCCTCCACCCGACAAAGCTATGTAATGTACTATATAACATACAGGCTTCTTTTACGTACCACCACGCATGCGCGAACGCCAGCGGATACTTTTAGCATAAATATGCTTTAGCGGTGACATAACTGGAAAAAACGTTACAAAAAAGTGTCACATAAAAGTGTCCGCTGGCGTTCGCGCATGCCCAGTGGCCATGTACGAAAAATATGACTGTATGTTATAGAGTTCATTACATAGGCTTGTCGGGTGGACCTAAAGCCTATTTATGTTCCTGAATTTTTTCGTGACACTTTTTGGTAGCGTTTTTTTTCAGTTTAGTCATCGCTAAAGCATATTTATGCTAAAATAAAACCCTATGAATAAGTGAGAGAGAGTATAACACCTTAGATTGTGTATTATGCGTATAATAAGCCAAAATGGGTCTCCCGTGGTCTAATGGCTAGCGCCTTGGATTCATAAGCGGGAGATGGTGGGTTCGATTCCCAAACTCCGGCAGGAATTTTATCATCCCACGGCTCGCTGCTAAAATTCCTCGCTGCACCCTGGATGTCGGCGCTAATGACCTAGATGTAGATGCGCCGTAAAAAAAAAAAAAAAAAAAAATAAGCCATAATGACAACAATATATATTTCTCGATAGAAATACATTACAGAGGTAGAAAAATCTATATATATAAAAATCACGTGTCTGTTTTTCTGTTTGTTTGTTCCTTATACAAATCCACATCGTTTGACTGATATTGACCAAACTTCGCAGATAGATACGTCTTGATCCGGGAAATCTCGTAGCCTAGCTCAAAATCTTCTAGGATTCACAGTTTGGAAGTTACGAGTTCGAAACTGTCAAATACAGAAGAGTTTATAGTCAGAAATCGGCATTTTTGTTCCAGTGTTACCCCTTCTTCTAAGAAGAAGGGCAATACAAAACTTTTTTGCGAAAAGTTTTTCTTTTGCAAAATAACTTTTTAGTTTTAACCTTTGTTTGTTTATCTAAATAATAGGTTTATATTCTCATAGTTTGGACAAGATCAATTTCCTTAATATCAGATCAATTTTCATCTTATCAAATCAATTTTAATTTGATTGCCTAGAGCAACACTGGGCTCTAACCAGAACTTGGAGTAAAATCATAAAAATGTTCTGTGTTTATCTAATCATAATTTGGACTAATATCATATAATTAAGTATTCATGTTTCTATTCAGAAGTTTAATAATTTCAATACTTTTGTTGAGAGGTAGATTTTTATCTCTTTAGTAAAGAAGGAAGGTTGCAATGACGGTTATAATATAAAGTAAATGAATATGTTTGTACTGGTATTTGATGGAGAGGGTTGTAGTATGTGGAAAAACGCTTAACTTTGTTTTTGAAACTGATGAAGTGTGTAAATGTCATTGAAAAGGCAAAGGAGACCAAAGTTGGTGATATATAATTCAGAAATTTGATAGTTTACACCTATAGGAATCAACAGCATTGCAAATTGTATGTAGAAACTTCAGATTATGTTAAAAAAATAAAATTCAAAACACTGAAATGAAACATCAAGAAATGTGACAGTTTGGGGAGAACTTCAAGTGCATTTAAGGCAGTAAAGAATCAGTTTATCTGGACATGTTATAAATTTATAAAACTTGTATTGTAAACTGAATCGTGTCCCTTTTGAAAACAATAGGAAGGAAAACAATAGGAGACCCAAAGGTGAAAAATATTTTGTTTCATTTATAGATGATTATAGTAAGATTGCTAGGATTTAAACTATTAAACCTAACAGAAGTTTTTCATTCCTTTGTTCAATAAGTAAATGAGGTTAAAAACTTAGGAACTAAGAGAATTGGTATTATGAGATGTGACATTGGTAAGGAATATTTAAATAGTAAGATTTATGACTACCAAAAAAGAAGGGTATCAAAATTAATCCCTGCCCCATATATGTTCATGAACTAAACGGTGTGATTTACTAGAACAATTATGAATATATCTCATTGTTTACTAGCAGAAGCTATTCTAGAAAAAAAAGTTGGCCAGAAATAGTCTGTGCTGCAACTTATTTGAAAAATCGCTCTTTAGGTAATACCATTGAGAATAAAATAACCTATGAAATATTTTTTAGAAAGAAACCAGATGTTTCTAACTTTAATTTATATGGTAGTAAAGATTTTGTTACGAAACCAGAACAAATAATAACTTCTAAATGGGATAAAATGGTGAATATGTGCATTTTAATCGGCTATAGTGAAGTGGGATATAAAGTACTTTTGAATAATAAAATCATTGTCGCTAGGCATTTTGATGTTATCCAAGAAAACATAAGCTGTATTGGATTGGCTGAGGGTGAATCTGATAAAGATCACGCGATTGTGATTTTTCGGTAAAAGCTAGGGATAGAGAAATAGATAGTTTGATACAAAATAATGATATCAAATGGGTCTGAATGTTGAACAGATGGATGTAGAGACTATATTCTTAAATGAACATTTAGAACGAAAATCCACCACTGGTTTTCTTATTAGGTTATTTAGTAATGTATTATACTGGAAATCGAGAAAGCAAAAAGATGATACAGAAGAGTCTACATATGCAGAAAATGTAGCTTTAAGTGAAGTTTAAAATTCCAAGACTCTCCAAAAAGATAGAGCTTTTTGTTCTAAACATAAAGAACTCCAAAAACATAAAGATTTTTTTTTTTTTTTTTGTTAAAAACTTCTTTGTAAACAATGTCATTTTTTAAGGGACTTAAATTTATGAACTTAAAATTAATCCTCTTACATACATATGCAAGTTGTTATATTAACGTATTTTTTTATTTGCATATAGATAGATGTACATAATAAATTACATAAATGTTTTTATTCATACAAATGAATGTATGTAAATTAATTAATTTTCACCGCATTTTGAAATATTATTTTATTATTATTATTAATATTTCTTTTGTTTGCTATTTTTTTTTTTTTTTTTTTTTTTTTTGCAGATAAATTAATGTATTAAAATATTATTTTTATAAGATGAGGAAGTCATGTGAATTGTGGTGTTTTAATAAATAAATAAATAAGTAATTAAATTTTCCATGCAATTTTTTATTAATTTGATATCTATTATATTCTGACATATGCTTTCTTTTGTCTGATTGTCTGAAATAGTTATATCCTCTGACTGTCACCATTTAGTCGGAGAGCTGGTAACGCAAATTTCATGAAGTATTTTATGCACCTTGGAATTTTGCTGTATTGCATTCGTGGGAAGGTAAGGCATATATGTGTTTCCTGTACCATAGGGGAAAAAATATGTCACAAAAATAGTATTTTATTCACAATCTTTAATGTATAGTTAAGGCAAGTTGCTTTATTTCTAGAACTACCACAACTGTCCTGTCCTTATGATTGGTGCTCTCACTCACTCTTACGGTTACACGCAGTGTATTGCAGTCTATAATCGGATAAATTTATTTTCATGTTTGCTGATTACTAAACCTCAGAAATAGTGTCTGCCTTTTTGTAATTATTTTGAATTATGGTGATCGAATAGCGGTGTTTAGAAAAAACTTCATTTAATATTACAAAAAACCCACTTCAGTTTTTTTTTTTTTTTTTTTTTTTTTTTTTATATATGTTATCCCCCTTAAAAGTGTCTGCCTTATATATTATTCATTATAGAATTGCCTTAATTTTACATTAAAGAATTATGGCTTCTGAATAAAACACTATTTTTGGCCCATAGTTTGTTACTGATTACCTTTTTATCTACACTAGAGATCCACTATAGCAAAATTTCAAGGTGCATAAAACACTTGAAAAGTGTGTTACCAGCTCTTGAACTAAATTTTTAAATACGGTTGTAATTATGGTAAAAATATTGTTGCTCGCCAAATCAATGTCGTTATTGAAATTCCCAAATATCTTTAATTCATTGTTGTCCATAACTGCAAGAAGAATATCTTAAATTTGTTTTTCTTCTTATATGCCCCTATTTCCTATGACAGAATGACTATCCTTATAGAAGAGCTCATGAACCATAAAATTTGAAACAGAAGCTTTAATAGAAAGGGAAAAAAATGAAAAAAAAAAATATGTGAAAGTGTATTTGAAACAATATGTTAAAACTTTCCTTTTGGCAAAAATAACATAAACCCTGCACCACTTACTACCTTTTTCATTCATAAAAAAAACTCAGTCACAGATTATTACATGAACAGGTAAACAATATAACATATTAATATTATATTTGCGCAAGGTTGAGGTTTTAGCTTTGGTGCGAAGCCCTTAAAATAAAAAAATATTATATTAAAAAAAAAAATCAATGAAAATAAAGAATATAGTTTCAGTTATAATTATTACAACTTATAACTAATCATAACCTTAATTAAATGCCTCAATTTTATTGTTATTTATTTATGGACCACACATTTTTTTTTATTTAAAAAAATTAAACACAGGGAGTTTGGTTTGGATTTTCTTTAAAACGGCATTGCAATTAAATGATTTGGAATCATTTAATTGTAATACCATTTTAAAATAAGGGTACTTTTTTAAATAAGTATACTTTTTAAAATAAGGGTACTTTTTAAAAATAGTATGCTTTTTAAAATAAGGGTTAATTTATTTTCCACCCCACTTTCTCTAAAAACATTGGAAAATAATTTTTTCATCTGAGCTCTCAATTTATAATCTTATATTCTCATAATTTGGACAAATATCATATAATCAATCATTTTTTAATATATATAATATAAAGTAGGCATACCATAGAAGCTGGGTTACAACTATTTAATATGAACCATGTGTAGCATGGCACGCCCCGGCTACAGATATTTAATATAAATTAGGTGTAGCATTGCACACCGGGTAACAGCTAGTATACTATAAAGATTACAGATAATTAACAGATATATGTTTGAATATTTTATTGACATATCTTATTAGGGTATTCATGTAATATTTTCCTAACTGTTTAATTGAATATTTTTTATTTAATTAGTGAAATAAGTCTTCTAATGTTTGAGGATATTGGCTTTTTTTTTTTTTTTTTTTTTTTTTTTTTTTTTTTTTTTTTTTTTTTTTTTTTTTTTTTTTTTTTTTTACACCACCATCTCCCGCATATGAATCTGAGACCACGGGGAGACCCTTGTTTGTTATTTTACGGAGGCCATAAAGATCATGGAGAAAGCTCCATAACAGATGGTAATCATGGTCAACCTCATTAGCGGGGTTACTCCCTATGGAGGGCGGGAGGGAAATGTTTAAAACTATTACGGTGATGCTGACGCTGTATTGAAAATTTCAAACTATAGGCCACAAAGTCGGTGATATTCCGCTAAAGGCTTAAAGGGGACATTGTGATGACAGCCAAGTAAAATCCATACGCACATCCGCAGTCTTACAACACAAAATTTCAAACTATAGGCCACAAAGTCGGTGTTTTTCCGCTAAAGGCTTAAAGGGGACATTGTGATGACAGCCAAGTAATATTCATACGCACATCCGCAGTCTAACAACACAAAATTTCAAACTATAAGCCACAAAGTCGGTGATTTTCCGCTAAAGGCTTAAAGGGGTCATTGTGATGACAGCCAAGTAATATTCATACGCACATCCGCAGTCTAACAACACAAAATTTCAAACTATAGGCCACAAAGTCGGTGATTTTCCGCTAAAGTCTTAAAGGGGACATTGTGATGACAGCCAAGTAAAATCCATACGCACATCCGCAGTCTAACAACACAAAATTTCAAACTATAGGCCACAAAGTCGGTGACTTTCCGCTAAAGGCTTAAAGGGGACATTGTGATGACAGCCAAGTAAAATCCATACGCACATCCGCAGTCTTACAACACAAAATTTCAAACTATAGGCCACAAAGTCGGTGATTTTCCGCTAAAGGCTTAAAGGGGACATTGTGATGACAGCCAAGTAATATTCATACGCACATCCGCAGTCTAACAACACAAAATTTCAAACTCTAAGCCACAAAGTCGGTGATTTTCCGCTAAAGGCTTAAAGGGGACATTGTGATGACAGCCAAGTAATATTCATACGCACATCCGCAGTCTAACAACACAAAATTTCAAACTATAGGCCACAAAGTCGGTGATTTGCCGCTAAAGTCTTAAAGGGGACATTGTGATGACAGCCAAGTAAAATCCATACGCACATCCGCAGTCTAACAACACAAAATTTCAAACTATAGGCCACAAAGTCGGTGATTTTCCGCCAAAGGCTTAAAGGGGACATTGTGATGACAGCCAAGTAATATTCATACGCACATCCGCAGCCTAACAACACAAAATTTCAAACTCTAAGCCACAAAGTCGGTGATTTTCCGCTAAAGGCTTAAAGGGGACATTGTGATGACAGCCAAGTAATATTCATACGCACATCCGCAGTCTAACAACACAAAATTTCAAACTATAGGCCACAAAGTCGGTGATTTGCCGCTAAAGTCTTAAAGGGGACATTGTGATGACAGCCAAGTAAAATCCATACGCACTTCCGCAGTCTAACAACACAAAATTTCAAACTATAGGCCACAAAGTCGGTGACTTTCCGCTAAAGGCTTAAAGGGGACATTGTGATGACAGCCAAGTAAAATCCAGACGCACATCCGCAGTCTAACAACACAAAATTTCAAACTATAGGCCACAAAGTCGGTGATTTTCCGCTAAAGGCTTAAAGGGGACATTGTGATGACAGCCAAGTAAAATCCATACGCACATCCGCAGTCTAACAACACAAAATTTCAAACTATAGGCCACAAAGTCGGTGATTTTCCGCTAAAGGCTTAAAGGGGACATTGTGATGACAGCCAAGTAATATTCATACGCACATCCGCAGTCTAACAACACAAAATTTCAAACTATAGGCCACAAAGTCGGTGATTTGCCGCTAAAGTCTTAAAGGGGACATTGTGATGACAGCCAAGTAAAATCCATACGCACATCCGCAGTCTAACAACACAAAATTTCAAACTATAGGCCACAAAGTCGGTGATTTTCCGCTAAAGGCTTAAAGGGGAAATTGTGATGACAACCAAGTAATATTCATACGCACATCCGCAGTCTAACAACACAAAATTTCAAACTATAGGCCACAAAGTCGGTGATATTCCGCTAAAGGCTTAAAGGGGGCATTGTGATGACAGCCAAGTAAAATCCATACGCACATCCGCAGTCTTACAACACAAAATTTCAAACTATAGGCCACAAAGTCGGTGATTTTCCGCTAAAGGCTTAAAGGGGACATTGTGATGACAGCCAAGTAATATTCATACGCACATCCGCAGTCTAACAACACAAAATTTCAAACTATAGGCCACAAAGTCGGTGATTTTCCGCTAAAGGCTTAAAGGGGACATTGTGATGACAGCCAAGTAAAATCCATACGCACATCCGCAGTCTAACAACACAAAATTTCAAACTATAGGCCACAAAGTCGGTGATTTTCCGCTAAAGGCTTAAAGGGGACATTGTGATGACAGCCAAGTAAAATCCATACGCTCATCCTCAGTCTAACAACACAAAATTTCAACTATAGGCCACAAAGTCGGTGATTTTCCGCTAAAGTGTTAAAGGGGACATTGTGATGACAGCCAAGTAAAATCCATACGCACATCCGCAGTCTAACAACACAAAATTTCAAACTATAGGCCACAAAGTCGGTGACTTTCCGCTAAAGGCTTAAAGGGGACATTGTGATGACAGCGAAGTAAAATCCATACGCACATCCGCAGTCTAACAACACAAAATTTCAAACTATAGGCCACAAAGTCGGTGATTTTCCGCTAAAGGCTTAAAGGGGACATTGTGATGACAGCCAAGTAAAATCCATACGCACATCCGCAGTCTAACAACACAAAATTTCAAACTATAGGCCACAAAGTCGGTGACTTTCCGCTAAAGGCTTAAAGGGGACATTGTGATGACAGCCAAGTAAAATCCATACGCACATCCGCAGTCTAACAACACAAAATTTCAAACTATAGGCCACAAAGTCGGTGATTTTCCGCTAAAGGCTTAAAGGGGACATTGTGATGACAGCCAAGTAAAATCCATACGCACATCCGCAGTCTAACAACACAAAATTTCAAACTATAGGCCACAAAGTCGGTGATTTTCCGCTAAAGGCTTAAAGGGGACATTGTGATGACAGCCAAGTAATATTCATACGCACATCCGCAGTCTAACAACACAAAATTTCAAACTATAGGCCACAAAGTCGGTGATTTGCCGCTAAAGTCTTAAAGGGGACATTGTGATGACAGCCAAGTAAAATCCATACGCACATCCGCAGTCTAACAACACAAAATTTCAAACTATAGGCCACAAAGTCGGTGATTTTCCGCTAAAGGCTTAAAGGGGAAATTGTGATGACAACCAAGTAATATTCATACGCACATCCGCAGTCTAACAACACAAAATTTCAAACTATAGGCCACAAAGTCGGTGATATTCCGCTAAAGGCTTAAAGGGGGCATTGTGATGACAGCCAAGTAAAATCCATACGCACATCCGCAGTCTTAGAACACAAAATTTCAAACTATAGGCCACAAAGTCGGTGATTTTCCGCTAAAGGCTTAAAGGGGACATTGTGATGACAGCCAAGTAATATTCATACGCACATCCGCAGTCTAACAACACAAAATTTCAAACTATAGGCCACAAAGTCGGTGATTTTCCGCTAAAGGCTTAAAGGGGACATTGTGATGACAGCCAAGTAAAATCCATACGCACATCCGCAGTCTAACAACACAAAATTTCAAACTATAGGCCACAAAGTCGGTGATTTTCCGCTAAAGGCTTAAAGGGGACATTGTGATGACAGCCAAGTAAAATCCATACGCTCATCCTCAGTCTAACAACACAAAATTTCAACTATAGGCCACAAAGTCGGTGATTTTCCGCTAAAGTGTTAAAGGGGACATTGTGATGACAGCCAAGTAAAATCCATACGCACATCCGCAGTCTAACAACACAAAATTTCAAACTATAGGCCACAAAGTCGGTGACTTTCCGCTAAAGGCTTAAAGGGGACATTGTGATGACAGCGAAGTAAAATCCATACGCACATCCGCAGTCTAACAACACAAAATTTCAAACTATAGGCCACAAAGTCGGTGATTTTCCGCTAAAGGCTTAAAGGGGACATTGTGATGACAGCCAAGTAAAATCCATACGCACATCCGCAGTCTAACAACACAAAATTTCAAACTATAGGCCACAAAGTCGGTGACTTTCCGCTAAAGGCTTAAAGGGGACATTGTGATGACAGCCAAGTAAAATCCATACGCACATCCGCAGTCTAACAACACAAAATTTCAAACTATAGGCCACAAAGTCGGTGATTTTCCGCTAAAGGCTTAAAGGGGACATTGTGATGACAGCCAAGTAAAATCCATACGCACATCCGCAGTCTAACAACACAAAATTTCAAACTATAGGCCACAAAGTCGGTGATTTTCCGCTAAAGGCTTAAAGGGGACATTGTGATGACAGCCAAGTAATATTCATACGCACATCCGCAGTCTAACAACACAAAATTTCAAACTATAGGCCACAAAGTCGGTGATTTGCCGCTAAAGTCTTAAAGGGGACATTGTGATGACAGCCAAGTAAAATCCATACGCACATCCGCAGTCTAACAACACAAAATTTCAAACTATAGGCCACAAAGTCGGTGATTTTCCGCTAAAGGCTTAAAGGGGAAATTGTGATGACAACCAAGTAATATTCATACGCACATCCGCAGTCTAACAACACAAAATTTCAAACTATAGGCCACAAAGTCGGTGATATTCCGCTAAAGGCTTAAAGGGGGCATTGTGATGACAGCCAAGTAAAATCCATACGCACATCCGCAGTCTTAGAACACAAAATTTCAAACTATAGGCCACAAAGTCGGTGATTTTCCGCTAAAGGCTTAAAGGGGACATTGTGATGACAGCCAAGTAATATTCATACGCACATCCGCAGTCTAACAACACAAAATTTCAAACTATAGGCCACAAAGTCGGTGATTTTCCGCTAAAGGCTTAAAGGGGACATTGTGATGACAGCCAAGTAAAATCCATACGCACATCCGCAGTCTAACAACACAAAATTTCAAACTATAGGCCACAAAGTCGGTGACTTTCCGCTAAAGGCTTAAAGGGGACATTGTGATGACAGCGAAGTAAAATCCATACGCACATCCGCAGTCTAACAACACAAAATTTCAAACTATAGGCCACAAAGTCGGTGATTTTCCGCTAAAGGCTTAAAGGGGACATTGTGATGACAGCCAAGTAAAATCCATACGCACATCCGCAGTCTAACAACACAAAATTTCAAACTATAGGCCACAAAGTCGGTGACTTTCCGCTAAAGGCTTAAAGGGGACATTGTGATGACAGCCAAGTAAAATCCATACGCACATCCGCAGTCTAACAACACAAAATTTCAAACTATAGGCCACAAAGTCGGTGATTTTCCGCTAAAGGCTTAAAGGGGACATTGTGATGACAGCCAAGTAAAATCCATACGCACATCCGCAGTCTAACAACACAAAATTTCAAACTATAGGCCACAAAGTCGGTGATTTTCCGCTAAAGGCTTAAAGGGGACATTGTGATGACAGCCAAGTAATATTCATACGCACATCCGCAGTCTAACAACACAAAAGGAAGAAAAGGTTTCCTGAAAATACTCTGGCTTTGTCATATCTCTCAATGCGTTCAAAGGCTACGAAAAATGAAAAAAAAAATGTATGTATAGAGGGACATATATTTTTACGACACGATTTGTATATTTGTATATTGGCTGTTGTGTAATATTCAAGAAGACCCAGGCTTAACGTGTCTCTCTCAACGCTTGTCAAAGAGAATCCGGGAAAAATTACCTCGTTCATATTTATATTTTCGCTCTTTCACCTCAAAGAAATGCCAAAGCCAAGCTTCACGTTTATTACTAACACTAACAGAGCCAATGCAAACAGACACTAGAGTGAGATATTGGCTTTTGAATCAACAAGTAGCCTATGTGTCAAAATCATATAATCAAATAAGATTTATAATAAAATATGTAATTAATAACTATCGAAGAGGTCCCCACAATTATTTAAAACCATGATAAGACATACATTTTCTGACGGATCTTATTTATTTTTTTTTTGTAGTTTTCCACATGGAAGTAACCCTACGATATAGAATTTTATTGTGAATTCCATGCATTTTATATGCTGCTGTTACAGTTTTCTTTTTTTATATAAAATATAGAATAATTAATATAGATGGGTCTCCATTTGGTCTAGTGGCTAACACCTTAATTTCTCATGCGGGAGATGGTGGGTTCGAATCCCATCAGGTGTCCACAAAAAAAAAAAAAAAATAAAGAACAATATATATAAAGATGAGAAAATTGAAATAAAAACAAAATTTAAACACGATAGAACGTAATATAGTAATATAGACAATTATGGGGTACCTAACACTATCTCGTAATACAGTAATATAGACAATTATGGGGTACCTAACACTATCTCGTAATATAGTAATATAGACAATTATGGGGTACCTAACACTATCTCGTAATATAGTAATATAGACAATTATGGGGTACCTAACACTATCTCGGAATATAGTAATATAGACGATTATGGGGTACCTAACACTATCTCGTAATATAGTAATATAGACAATTATGGGGTACCTAACACTATCTCGTAATATAGTAATATAGACAATTATGGGGTACCTAACACTATCTCGTAATATAGTAATATAGACAATTATGGGGTACCTAACACTATCTCGTAATATAGTAATATAGACAATTATGGGGTACCTAACACTATCTCGTAATATAGTAATATAGACAATTATGGGGTACCTAACACTATCTCGTAATATAGTAATATAGACAATTATGGGGTACCTAACACTATCTCGTAATATAGTAATATAGACAATTATGGGGGTACCTAACACTATCTCGTAATATAGTAATATAGACAATTATGGGGTACCTAACACTATCTCGTAATATAGTAATATAGACAATTATGGGGTACCTAACACTATCTCGTAATATAGTAATATAGACAATTATGGGGTACCTAACACTATCTCGTAATATAGTAATATAGACAATTATGGGGTACCTAACACTATCTCGTAATATAGTAATATAGACAATTATGGGGTACCTAACACTATCTCGGAATATAGTAATATAGACAATTATGGGGTACCTAACACTATCTCGTAATATAGTAATATAGACAATTATGGGGTACCTAACACTATCTCGTAATATAGTAATATAGACAATTATGGGGTACCTAACACTATCTCGTAATATAGTAATATAGACAATTATGGGGTACCTAACACTATCTCGTAATATAGTAATATAGACAATTATGGGGTACCTAACACTATCTCGTAATATAGTAATATAGACAATTATGGGGTACCTAACACTATCTCGAGTGATCAATATTAAAGTAATTTTCTCTAATTTATGAGAAACAACTAAAGCAATGTTTTTCAATTCTTTATATAATAAGTTTTATATGGGATGTTAAAGTTTCCTAGGCTAGTCAGAAGTTCCGTCACTTTAAATGTTAAATCTGCTGTTTTGTTTTCATGTTTTACTTGTGGAATGGATAGAGTTAGATATGATCCATTAGCTATTCGATTTTACCTCTGCTGCAATTTTTGCGTGCTTCCTTTCCCTGAAAAAAGCTTTGGATATTTTGTTGTAGTTTCGTTGGTCTTCTTTTATGAATAGGGTTGGTTGAGTTAATTGATACGCAGTAAGGTCCATAAGTTTCCGGACTGTCCTGCCTTTTGGACCTTACCTCGTATAACGCCAACGAGTCTTGTACTTTGTTCTGTTCACTAAAATGGATCAAAAAGTACATAAATATTTGACGTAGGGATTGTCGGGGTTCGGTCACTGCTTCTTAATAAAACTACATTTTGCCGTAAAAATGGTTTTATTGTGCCGACGTTTTGGCTTTATACGTCGGCAACAATAAAGCCATTTTCACGGCAAAATGTAGTTTTATTAAGAAGCAGTGACCGAACCCCGACAATCCCTACCTTGCATCATCCACGGTCAACGATCTCCTATCTATGAATAAATATTTGACGATGCGATCTTGTCTGAATCGTCTCATATTTCTGTGAAAGGGATAAATCTTGTGAGTAATTTTCTCTAATTTATGATGATGATATATTTATTGCTTTTAATACGGAAGTATTTATAGCAAGGGTTGACCCTTATAATAATAAAGAAAGTATATACGATTCATAATTCCTTACAATATACAAGGTGAAATAACAATATATACAAATAAAGTATTCTAAATAATTCTTTAGACTAGCCCCTCAACTAAATTAAATATTTTCTAAATGTAGTCACAAAGAAAGAAACAGGAACTTAAATCAAAAAAAGTCTGTAAGTAAAAAATAACCAAAAGGAAAAAACTAAATAAAAGTGATACATACATGTATAATTTCATGTCAAAAAAGAAAAAATTTCTTATGATTACAAAATTAAAGGTAAACCTATATTAATAATAATCTCCTGAGCTGCAAACTTTTGTCTATAAATGTTAATAAATTATTTAGTTCTCCCTTTTCTGCAGTAAGAAGACTTATTAGTTGGTCTTGCACAGCTCCTCTGCAAACCATCGGGATGTATTTAAATCTATGTAAGACATCTCTAATTTATGAGAAACAACTAAAGCAATGTTTTTCAATTCTTTATATCATAAGTTTTACATGGGATGTTAAAGTATCCAAAAAAAAAAAGAGTGAATGTTTCCTAGGCTAGTCAGAAGTTCCGTCACTTTAAATGTTAAATCTGCTGTTTTGTTTTCATTTTTTACTTGCGGAATGGATAGAGTTAGATATGATCCTTTATCTATTTGATTTTACCTCAGCTGCAATTTTTGCGTGCTTCCTTTCCCTGAAAAAAAGCTTCGGATATTTCGTAGTAGTTTGGTTGGTCTTCTTTTATGAATAGGGTTGGTTGAGTTAATTGATACGCAGTAAGGTCCATAAGTTTCCGGACTGTCCTGCCTTTTGGACCTTACCTCGGTTGGTTGAGTTAATTGATATAACGCCAACGTGTCTTGTTCTTTGTTCTGTTCACTAAAATGAGAAAGAGTACACAAATATTTGACGTAGGGATTGTCGGGGTTCGGTCACTGCTTCTTAATAAAACTAAACTTTGCCGTGAAAATGTAGTTTCATTAAGAAGCAGTGACCGAACCCCGACAATCCCTACCTTGAATCATCCACGGTCAACGATCTTCTCTCAATGAATAAATATTTGACGATGCGATCATGTCTGAATCGTCTCATATTTCTGTGAAAGGGATATATCTTGTGAGACGGCTTGACGCCAACTTTATCATTATAAGCTACCAGACCAAAGCAATAGAAATGGTCGGAGCATCGAGCCATCACGCCAGCCTAACGACACCTAGACAGAAGTCGACAAATGTCGACAAACTCCCTTCGAGTCACCTGTCGAGCAGAGTCGCCCATTAATTTTTTTCGCACCAGGCGTGATTTTCTCCGTGCCCCCCGTGATTTGTGCGCTGTCGGTAGACCACGCTATCCCCACATTAGCCTCTGATTCACGACCAATCAGCCTAACAGCGTTCTCCATTCCACCTCATAAGTCAAAGGATAAATACAACCTTTCCTACTGGTAATAACCCCTTTCTCTTCGCTTCAATAATGATTCTAAGGCTTGGTGAGGAAAAAAATAAAAGCGAATATTTTAAAAGCACACCCTAAATTTCATAAGCAAAAACATAAAATAAACCGAAAACCTTTTTTAAATCCATTTACTATAATACTAACTTTAGCGCGATTACTCTCTCCATCTATAGGAAGGAAAACCGCTTATGTCATCCACCTTATAAAGAAAACCAGATGTACCAGTGAGAAATGTCCACGTTTCAGATGCCATACGTCTCTTCGCTCTGCAGCTGCCCAAAAAATGGTCCCATTTTGATTAGATTACAAGGCGCAAAAATCCTTCGCCTAATTGGACAGGTCGAGTTCGTAAACCAGGAGAATACGCGTAAGTTTACGGTTTTGCGTTAATATGCTTGCTTGTATACTTTTATGTATTTTCTAACATAGAAAAACGAACGAAACAATCCTCAAAGCGACTTATGTAACAGGGAAATTGTTCCAGACATTTGACATTCATCCAAACTGGGTTATTCAAATTTTTGTTGCGTTTGGAGTTTTGGAAGTATTTGGAAATGAAGTGTTTTATTGACAGGCATGAAAAGTTTTGGGATCTTTGTGCATTTTAGTGTAGATGGAGATAGTTAGCCGCTGCAGAGATACGAAGACAGGTATAGTTGGGATTCGGCTAGGAGAAAAACGTCAGACTTTCAAAAAGAAATCTGTATTTGGACGTTTCGACTGCACAATGGCAGCCTTCTTCAGCTAAAAAATATATACAACTTATAAGTAAAGAAAATATATATGTACAACTAGTAAGTAAAAGACAGGCAGAAATGAGCGGAGTATATATATCAATACAATAAATTTTAACCAATCTTATTTTTAAAACAATGAAAATACGGTAGTTGGAAAGTAAACAGCATGTAGAAAGTGTTAGTAAAACAGTACAACAAAACAAAAAAATTAAACAGTATAAACAACGAACATTTTTTATGTAGTGAAAAACAAAATCTATTTTATAAGTGAATACAATTTATAACAATTAATATATAGATACATACCACTAGAGAATGCCTAGGGGGGAGGGAGGAAGACCTCGAGGACAACTTAGGTAACCATGGTTGGAAGTATGAGGGACAGCAACTACACAGGGGGTCTTTATAGTTATGAAAGGGGGTGGGGATGAGGCGGTAAGCCGGTGAAGATGAAAGAGGTACAATTTCTGGGTTCTAAAAGCGGGTTGTAAAGGGGGTTGTAAAAGGTGTTAAGAGTTTTGGGACACACAAGTAGAAAAATTGTCTGGAGCCTGGGAACAAAGATAAAAAAGGAGGTCAGGACAATTTATGGAAGACGGAGGAGTAAGCAGGGGAGATGTTTTGATTGTCGGTTTTGTAATTAATGTTATTGGGGTTTAAGTTAATGTGGACGCATTCGGAAATCTGTCGTTTTTGGGTGTTGCGTTCAGTGGAAAGTATTTTAGTGTCGTCAAAGTTGAAAGTGTGTTTTTTGGTTATGGCGTGTTTTGCGAGGGCGGATTTGTGGATTCCTTTGTTTTTTATTGCCCGTTTGTGTTGTGCTATGCGGGAGTGAATATAATTTTTGGTTTCACCTATGTATACTGCATTACAGGAGGGGGTTTGGCAGGGTATTTGGTAAACACAGTGGGTGGCGCAGTCATAGGGAAGGGGATCTTTGAGTTTGGTGTACAATGTAGTAAGTTTGTTAGTGGTGTGTTTACCAAATTTCCAACTACCGTATTTTCATTGTTTTAAAAATAAGATTGGTTAAAATTTATTGTATGGATATATATGCTCCGCTCATTTCTGCCTGTCTTTTACTTACTAGTTGTACATATATATTTTCTTTACTTATAAGTTGTATATATTTTTTAGCTGAAGAAGGCTGCCATTGTGCAGTCGAAACGTCCAAATACAGATTTCTTTTTGAAAGTCTGACGTTTTTCTCCTAGCCGAATACCAACTATACCTGTCTTCGTATTTGTGTATTTTATTTAATATCTCGGAAACGGTAGGGAAATCGTGGTAAGTGGAAGGTAACCATTCGAAAGCAAAATTCTCTAAACACAAAGATTTTGAAGTAATTTCAACAGGACGATCTCAACCGGAGAAATAAGACTTTAAAACTTCGAAAGTATTAGTTTTGTTGCTTTGGACGGTTCTTTGCGTCTGATTTCCTCAGTTTATTATTGTTTTTTTTTTTTTTTTTTTTTAAATTGAGTAATATTAAGCTATAAAATGAAACAGTTTCTGGGAGTTTATTTTATTATTAGATTAGAGTTTCGATTCAGTACTTACATACAGACTTCTTCCATATGGTCAATGTACCTCTACATGCTCCATATAACTAAACATGTCCACACAATCATTGAAAAGAACTACTGTACATTCAATAAAGCCCTAAAATTATCAAAACAACCCATTTACCATTGCATAGGGAAGATTTAATTTGAAATATTTTTATTACTAAACAGTCTGAAAGGGTTATCCTCAATTATTACATCAAGAAAATCTTTAAAAAACACGTAGGAGACTTAATGCATGTCAAATAAGGAGGAGTAAAACTTAGGGGATACATTTTTCATGAAAGTACATTGTTTTATGGTCATGCTGTTGTGAATTCTTCACCATAAAAACATTGCAAATTAATTAACGTAAATTACATCCTTCTTACATAAAAGCCTGTAAGGATTTCACTTTAATAATAGTCCTCGATTTGGAAGAAACATCTTGTCCATTTCTTTTAAGCTCCTTTAGGAATTATGAGACATAACGAGATGACTTATTGATGAGCAGAAGATGGAAAAAGTGTTGCAAACGTCTTTGGCAAAGCAACGAATCACTCAAAGGATGTACAGGTTAAGTTGGCGCCATCGGGTATTTTTTTTAGGTTTTTTCTTCAGGCTTGTTTTTTGCTCACATCATAACAAATTAACTGCTGCTAAGAGTTCAATCTGAATTAATGATTGTGTATTACAGGGTTTTTATTGCATCGGGAATGATGGGCAAGAAAAGTAATGATTACAGTATTCTTATGCTACTTATTTATGAGAAAATTATCAGACCTATTTGGACTTACGGGGGGGGGGGGTAGTTCAGCGAAGCCATTCTAATTGACCTATTTTAAATCTGTAAAATGTTTTTGAAAGCATAATTTCCTTAGTTTTTTTTTTAACATTATGTCAAATGATTATTTGAAAAATGAAATTCATCGAGATAACAGACGCGAACAATTAATTCTTGTTCGACTAAGGATTGGACATACTAGACTTACTCACGAATACCATACGACAAGACGGGATAAACCTATAAGCAGTATATGTAACAAAGAACTTACGATTAAACACATACTAACAGACTGCCAGAAACCATGCAATTTTAACAACCCAAATGATATGCAGGAACTCCTAGGCAATGTTAGCAAGTACATAAGACCTATACTGACCCACCTGAAGAACACAATACTATATGAACAATTTTAATCAGAAAGAAACCAAGCGACAGTATGAATATTCTGAGAAAATTACTCTTTAAGTTGCAATATCACTTATCCATTCTTTTTCAAGTATTTTGTTATCAAACAATACAATATTCTACCAACTATTTTCATGCTGTTTCGATTTAAATAACATTTTTGAGAACTAAATAGTTGTGAGTAAATAACAATAATTAACAATTAATTTCATTCAAAATAAGGCGCTGAGTACCTTTCTGATTACCATGATCCATATAATCTTATTTGATGACTATATGCACTGTTGACATAAAAATAATATTACACTTCCATCGATCCTAAGTACAATTGATGGATAAATTCTTCACACAGTCTTCCACACATACTATTTTAAACCTAACTACCTATGAGTGATTCTGAGGATACTGGTCTTTGTGTTGATCGGCGAATAACCGGAACACACCAAAAATAATAATATTTAAAAAATGTTAATTTTTTCGCTAATACCTCAATTGAAAAATTATTCTGCAAAAGCAATTTAACTGATTCATACGAAGTTTGGTAGGTTCTTTTACTATATAATCATAATTTTCCTCCTCGAATATGAAGGTCCTAAATGAATTTTAACCTGCCGAAAAAATTTAAATAAATAATGTCTTATTTTACCCTTTCTTCATTACATTTTTAAATAATGGGACACAGGGTATATATACGAGTATATATGTTTATATATATGTATATATATATATATATGTTTTTTAATTATATATATATATATATATATATATATATATATATATATATATAATTAAAAAAAAAAAATATTTCTCCTGGTGAGCTCAGAGATGAAAGTGGAGGACGACAAATAATAGACTATGGGTACAACCCAGATATATAGTAATTAGAATCAGCCTTACCGTTAGGACATTCAGCTCCAGGTACACGGCATTGAAGGGTGTGAAGAAAGGAAGAGGTTTAAAGATAGAATTGAGGGAATTATAGAAAATCTCACCATTCACCAAAAGGGCAGTCTGCAGAATAAAAGCTGAAACCGGGCATAGAATATGCTCCGAAATAGACAACTTGATAACTCCAAGGACAGCGGATTACCATAGAGCGTGAGAAGTTACTGGCATATGAAACCCCGAATATAATACTGTACCGGGAGCGTCAAGCGCATGGACACGAGGTGGTAGCCTGACCTTTCTCATTGAAGTCAGTCTTAGGGTGGGTTTACACTTGATAGTTATTTATATATATATATATATATATATATATATATATATATATATATATATATATTTATACATTTATATATATATATATATATATATATATATATATATATATGTATGTATATATACATGACATTATTGTAAACACGTATTGTTTTCGAATACTTTTTTACATTAAAAAAAAAAAAATATGTTCCGGGATTTTTTCGATTTACGCATGTATTTATTACTGTTATTTGAGCTGTTTCGAAGATATTACCGGGAGAATTAACTTACCCCCTTTCGATATCCAACTGAAAACAGACGCCCTCTGGACTAAAGTTTACCCGTAAATAATTTTTTTTCCAGGCATTGTTGGAACCATGGGCTTTTACAATGTGCCAAGGAGATTCCAACTGGAAGACCACGAGTATAGATTTCAGTATAATGCAATGCACGAGTATATTCCGATGATAATAATATTGTGATATCGCCTTCACATTTATCATATGAATAAAATATTTTTTTCTCGTGGAATTAATGTTATTCTGGACAGATAAATGTGACCAGAGCTACTGATACCGGAACGAGGAGTCGTTCATCCGAAAATATGTGAAGGGTTTTATGCAAATTGGACAGAAGAGATCTGAGGAACGACAGTGGAGAAGTGTCTGATTTACATAATGGCGCAGCTTAACTGTTAGTTGGTATGTCCTAACGTCAAGCCAATGGACACCTTAGAGCTCCCAAGACTTTATTTACTTTAATTTATTAACCCTTTCTACCCCGGGAAAGGAAGCCGATTCACAGGAGAATTAGTAAAGACTTCCAAAAAGGGTTTGCGGTGTTGGGTTCCCTTGTAGATAATTGTCGACAACGACGGGGTTTCTTGAATGTCGACACTTTCTTCCTCAATCACAATATAATTTTTTTTTTTTTTTTTTTTTTTTTTTTTTTTTTTTTTTTTTGGTGCATCTACTGCTGAGATCATTAGCACCACACAATATAATCTCTTCAAATATTTTATAGTAGAAGAAAGGTGAAAATGATTAGTAACAAATGATATTGAGAAAAGATAACACAATTTATTAATGGAATAAAATGTTCTGCCAATAAACAAGAAATTTATCAGTCCGAATCACAAGAACTGCTTCATTTTAGGCTATCTAAATATAATCTCTATCTTTGGTCAGGATTTTGAAAAATATAAATAATTACATTATATTTTACAGAAATACATTTTGATAATATTTTCCCTTAATATCTCCTTATTTTTTTTTCGCTAATACATAAATATATTTTGCCCAGTAATAACTCTTTATATTATACACAGCTATATGTAAATATAATCCCCCCTTTCTTCCCTTTATATAATTTCAGGTTTATTTAAAAATTAAATATTTTAATTGATTAATTATTTATTTATAATATGAAGTCAAGAGATGGTTGGGACCCGGCCAGGAGAAAAAAACGTCAGATCTTCAGGCAGAAGTCTATATTGGACGTTTCGGGTGCACTTTGGCAGCCTTCTTCAGCACTAAAAAAAGCCTAGGGGGGTAGAAAGGAAGACCAAAAAGACAGTTAGGTGACCATGGTTAAACTCCAGTATAGATTTCTGTCTGAAGATCTGACGATTTATTCTCCTAGCCGAATCCCAACCATCCCTTGAATTCAACATTTAACCACGGCCACCTAACTGTCTTCTTGGTCTTCCTCCCTCCCTCTAGGCATTTTTAGTGCTGAAAAAGGCTGCCAAAGTGCAACCGAAACGTCCAATATATATTCCTGCCTAAAGATATGACGTTTTTTTGCTCCTAGCCGAATCCCAACCATCCCTTGACTTCAACATGTAACCATAATCACTTACTGTCTTCCTGGCATTCCTCTCTCCCCTCTAGGCATTTTTTAGTGCTGAAGAAGGCTACCAAAGTGCAACCGAATCCCAACCATCTCTTGACTTCGTATCACCGCATCGGCTAACCATCTCCATCTCCATTATTTATAATATGTTTCATTAATAATATAATTTTGTTTTATTGACA